>JAMPIV010001264.1:0-485683 GCA_024509875.1 Oreohelix idahoensis | reverse complement strand
ACTTTTACCATTTAAAAACATTTAACAAGATTTATTAGCCCTTTTTTCCATGTTTGTGGGTAGTGCACAGGCTTGCTACTGGGGGGTCCATGGTTCGATCCCCAGTTGAGGTGAGATTTTTTAGACCACAAACGATCCGCTGTCGACCCAACCTCATGAATTGGGTACAAAAGCAACTCTAGTAAGATTAAGGCACCCGACATCATGCTGGCCACATCACCCCTAGCCTGTCGATCATCAATACAATATGGGCCTAACATTGTTCCTAGTATGCCTCAATGGATGTGTAATGGTTTCCTTTACCTTTTACTGCCTGTTTTTAAAACTTCACCTGAAGAGACATTCTGCACCAATTTTTGATGCCTGTTTCTGCAGAAAAATGTTTTGAAGAAAACAAATTACATCCTTGAACTGACTGTGATAACAATATGTAGATAAGTTTCAAACTAAATGTGCACTGATATTCTGAAAATTGTATTGCAATTATACAAGTGTAAGTTCACAATTTTATTTATTTATTTATTTTTTTTCAGTCAGGCCTACACTTCACAAGACTTGATAGATAGGGCCTACTTTTTCACACCAAGTAACATTTTATAGCATTGTACAAGATTCTTCAGCCAATTTCTTACATTTTTTATGTATAACATATGCACTTACTAAAATAATGTAGTTGTTTAAGGTTTTGCCTTCTAAGGGCGAGACATGTTACTTTCAACCTAGAATAAAGTCCGTTGGTTAGGCCTATATCCGAGCGCAATTCGCCATTCAAAAATTAGTGAACTCTGTTAACTGAAGCGCTGTGTTGATGAAATATAGGCCTAAACCCAGAAAATGACTACTAGCATCCACCAGCTAGCTGAAATAGCCTCAAAAAGGACTGTTAGCTCGACTAAGGTTGATAGACACTAAGTCTAAAAAATGACTAACACCATCTAGCATGATAAAGCCCTGAACAGGACTGCCAGCTACGCCAACGTTGCCCGCAGCTCCTCGGTGTTCAGCCAACTGGTTTAATATGAGAAGAAACAACGATTTCAAATAAGTGAAGAAACAACGGTTTAAAATTTATTAAAACCGTAGGATATCCATTTTGGTAAATGGGTCAAATAACAAATACACAACTGCATAGGATAGAAAGAGTGAGCTTGTCGTCATCACTGTTTCGAGATTTGCAAACAAATAATAACGTCCGTCAAACACCGAGGTCGCTTTGAAAATACAATTACAAATTCAACATGGAGGACTCCAGTAATACTGTCTTTTAACCACGAGATTAATTAACAGCATCAAGCGATATCAACTGTCAACCGTCATGGTCACCTACGCCAGCGAGCACACTACATGAAGATGACAAAGGTACATATTCCTCGTATCTGTTTATAAATATTGACAATTTTCGTAACTTACACAAGGATTCTTGAGGCATGCGCTAAACTATTGTAGTTGCCAGCAAGGTTGCCACTCAAGTTCTAGAGATAAACTCAAAATTTCTTCTTTAAAAAACCCAGAAATACCCAGATTATTTTATGTCTCAAATACAGGGGATAGACGATGCTTACACAATCTTTTAGTGCAACTTTAGCCCAAATAAGCTGTGTGCTACTAATTTTTATTTATTTCTTCATTTTTAATTTTTTTTTTATTACCAAAAATTCACAATTATATAAAAATGATTTTTATTAACACTCCAATATATGAACTTTTGAAAATGAGATATTTTAACAGTAACATACTTGCAGTAGTTACATTAACAAAATGTTCCTCAAATCAAATATAAAATGTTAGTTGTAACTTGTTACTGTTGAAAATTGTCACTTGTCAGCGACTCGGCATCCATGTCGACAACTTCTCCTTCGTCAAGATCATATGCATGAATTAACAGCGTGGAATCTTGATTGTGGAGTTCCGAAATCTTTGCATATCTCTGCCGACAACATCATACACGCACATCTTCAACCACGCTTTTACTAGGATTAAACTTATGACAAACTCCATCTTTGGCAACTGCTTGCTTAACTAGTATTCGACTGGAAACTGTTTCACACAAAGGCTTGTTGGTATGTTTAGTTTCAACTAAGTTAACCTTCGAAAACACTCTTTCGACGCATGCTGAGGAGTGAGGTGGCGTGTGTGTCGTCATGCTGCTACAACTACCTAGCAAACCTTCATCATCGCTCATTTTTAATCTTATAATAACAACAACAACAAATGCTGTTTATCTGCTTAAGTCTAAAATTTAAAAAGAATACTTTAAAACACATAGCAAAAATGACTGAGTATTGTAGATGACAGCCATTAACAGAATAAAAGGAAATAGATTGTTGATGTAAACGAGTCAAAAAACAACGTCATTGAAGGTTAAAAAATAAATTAAATTTAAGTGGAATAAAAAATATATAGCACATAATTTTTTACATTTAATTGTAATATAAATATAATGTAAAATGCTCACTGCGCAGAATATATATATATACATTGTTAATGCCAATTCTCAAATATACCCAGATTAATGCAGATTTGGAAAATAAATACCCAGATACCCAGACGGAAGCCATAAACCCAGATCTAGTAAAATATACCCAGCTGTGGCAACACTGGTTGCTAGTGTTGCCACTTTTTTAAATTTTATTTTTATTTTAGTAAAACACAAAGGGAGCCGCGGTAGCATAGTGGTTAGTGCACTGGCTTCCTACCTCAGTGGTCTATGGTTCGATCCCCAGATGAGGTGTGATTTTTTAGGCCACAAACGGCTCCTGGGTTGACCCAGCCCCAACTGTGTACCAGAGCAACTCTGGGACGGTTAAGGCGGCCGGCGTGATGCTGACCACATGACCCCTAGTGTGCCGATGGTCAAGAAAATATGGGCCATATTCCCAATACTCCTCAATGGGCGTGTAACGGCCTAATTTACCTCCTTTACAGTGCCTTAAAAATGAATGTTGATTTTTTTTTTTTTAATCACAGTGTCCCGTTCAATACTTGGTGGGTTATAATTATGACATATAGTGTAATAAATTTCAGATAATAAAATCAGATCGCTGACTTCCAAATATAGTATATTCCACAGCCCTCCTCTCAGTCAAAATATACAAAACCAAAATTGTGTCAATCAGTTTGTGTGTAAAAAAATTAATAAATAAATAAAAATAAATAAATAAAAGTTAAACAAAATTAAAAAACAAAAGAAAAGAAAAGAAAAGAAAAAATTTTAAAAATTAAAAATCTAAAAATTAATAAAAAAACAAAACAAAACTAATACAACCAAGAAAAACAAACAATAAAAAAACAAAAAAACAAACAAACAAACAAAGAGTAAATTCTCTCACCTCTTGCTGTTAACACAGTTTTAGAGGATGAGACAGCCTTGAGGTGTCCGAGATTACATCAAATCCACCAGCTATCAGCCATCATCCAACGTGAATAGTCTATCAGACTTCCCCTTACCTCTTTTCATGAAATAAACACACAATATAAAATTAAAAAAACAAAACAAAACTAATTAAAAGAAACAAACAAACTAAAATGAAGCTTTCGAATCACTTAGTCTGGGAAATTTATCTTATGACGGGTGATCTAATTCCTTAGGACTCCAGTCTTCGTATTTAAAATGCAGGTTTATGTTTTGTAAGTTTCAAATTTCCCAACTTCGATCTTTAGGATTCCAGTCTTTGTATTTAAAATATACGGGTTTACTTGTAAGTTTAAAGTTGCCCAAAAACTTCGATCTGTCACTCATAATTTTGGAATCCTTAATCCGATCCTTCTATTTCTGGCTCTATTGAGTTGCTAATTTGACGTGGCGATGCATACTGATCTGTGACTCCAATTTCGCTAGATTATATCTCTCATTTCTCAGTTCAAATCCCAGATTATGGCTCCGACGAATTTGCCAATGAGAACTTTCGTGTATTCCGGCTCTCACTTTACATCAATCCAATCTCTTTTGCAATATATGGGTAAGGGTGTTTAAATAATAATACAGCCGCGTGTTTAAAATATTACATTTTAAAATTCCATTGCTTAATCTCTTTCTAATATGCCGTAAAACTTTAGCTTGCATCTTTTTGCAAAACTCTTAAAACACATCTGTGAATCCATCCCTCAAAGATTGCTTGGCTCATAATATCTACTGAGGCGTATTTTATCTGTATTAATCACACAGAAAATGTATGGGCTAAAGAGATAAGTGGATTATCAACAACGTACTCAAATCGTTCACGAGACAGATAATTGCTTATACAGCCTGGCGTATAAACATTATTCGACGACACACCTGGCCGTCTACTGCTCTTTCTGCCCAAGGGGTCGGAAGGTGCGGTAATAACCTCGAATTCCATGTGGTCACTCGGTTTGGTCCGGAAATAAGTTATAACAAAGTCACTATTATTCGTCACGGTTACTTTCTGCATTCAAGGGGCTAGACCACTTAAGAGATTACAATTAATCCTCTGGATAGTCAATTCAGCCGTGAAATAACATTATTGCAGTGTGAATAGAGGTTAACAACTCTAAGAGGCGCGACTATGAGGTGAGAAAAATGAAGAAATGAAGTGATACTGTCGGAGTGAATGACAGTTATGAAAAGTGCACCCAAATAATAGGACGATGAAGGAGAGAGAGAAAGGCGCAAAAGTCCATGCACAAAAAGAGTTTTGGGACACTGTAGAGCAGTTTAATGTTCGAATTTACATCACAATTGTTTTGTAAACAAATTATCCCGTTCAACCCTTGATGAGTTATAATTAGGACATGTAGTGGAATAAATTCAAGACAACAAAATCAGATTTCTGATATCCAAATATAGTATATTCTGCAGCCCTCCACTCAGTCCAAAGGTATCAAATCAAAACCAAAATTGCGTGACACAATTTGTGTGTTACCCCCTCCCCCGTCCACCCATTCAAGAAACAAACAAACAATAAAAAGAAAAACTAATACAAACAAGAACAATTAAAAAAAAAAGTAAAGTCTCTCACAACTGCCCTGCTGTTAACAAATTGGAAAGTGATGAGAAAGCCCGGAGGTGTCAGAGATTTCATCAAATCCACCAACTACCCGCTTTCATCCACACGAATACTCTATCAGACTTCCCCTTTCCCTTACCTCCCCCCCCCCCCCCCCCCCCCCCCCCCCCCCCAGTTCAAGAAATAAATAAATAATAAAAATGAAGAACAAAAAAAAAATAAAATAAAAAATAAACAAACAAAAACAAACAAAAACAAACAAAAACAAACTAAAATGAAGTCTCTCACAACTGTTCTGCTGCCAACAAGGTGAACAAGGGGTGATAAAGCCCTGGTGTGTCAGAGATTACATAACATCCACCAATTATCCGTCATCAGCCATACAAGCACTCCATCAGACTACCAGCTTTTCCTCACGCCATCTTTGATCCTTATATATTAATGTTTGTTCTTGTTACATTCTGTTTAACCATATTGTGCAATTCTCTAGGTCTATATATTCTTAACACCTGTTCCACAGTTATGGAGGAATAGTATGCCTGTAACTAATCTAGAGTTGGGTTGGCCACGTCCTCAGAAGGGACCCTGATACCATTACAAAAACAGCTATGTTTGGACCCCCGAAGAAAAGCGAAAGAGAGGCCGACCAACAACAACCTGGCGCAGGAACAGTGGAAGCCGAGAAAAAAAAATGAACCAGAGTTGGGGCACTGTACGAAGGATGGCCGCCGACCGAGCAAAGTGAAATCAATTTGTTGCTGCCCTACACGATGCCACCAGGCGTGATGGCCACTGACTGCTTTGATGGTCGGTGGCTATGGATCAAAGAAGAAATAATCTAATATTAGTTTTCTCTGTTGTTCATAACAAGAGAAAGCAATAGTACGAGTATATAAGAAATCTTATTACTAAATCTACTCCAGACCTAAGGGTCTGTTATATTTGGACATGCAGGAGCCGCGCTAGCGTAGTGGTTACAACAGCGCTCTGGCGACCGGGTGATACAGGATCAAACCCGGGCGACGGCATTTGAGGATTTTTCGTCGACCGGGATTTGGACTGGATTAACTCGAGACCTGGCGAGGACATTTGAAGAAGTGTCGTCGACCAGGGACTGGCGGCTCCTGAGCCGACCCAGCTGCAATGGGTACCTCCGAAATCGGCGAGTATTTGCCTGAATGGCGAGGGACACCTGTCTCTGTACAAGAAATAAAGGGATACTCACGTAAAATCAATGTCAGGTTAGACATAAAATAATAACCTGAGATTTCACATCGAATATTAGCGGGCGTACGCAAAAAACAAAAACAAAAACAAAAAAATTTGGACATGCGCCCTAATATAACTGACTAGGTTGAACGGGACGCGCCTCGCCAAAACGAGGCAACAGTTTTTTACATAAAAAAAAGTCGAAATGTATATAGTACGATTGTTTGCAACGCGATACTTTTTCGTTGGGTGGGTTTGAAAAAAAATCGAAAAAAGGTGATTCGTCTTACGAGGACAAAAGACAAAGAAAATAGTCTACGTTACGGCCACAAGGCCTTCGTCAGGAAAGGAAAGAAAGTGAAGTCTAGATAGGACACATTAAAAACTTAATAAAATAATAAAATAAAAACTGGGTACTTCCCTGAAGGCAAGAACCGAAATTCGCTGTCTGTTGAAGAGCGCGTGGCTGAACAGAAAGCGACTTCTGCCGCCGGGTGTACACAATACATACTGAAAAACTAAAAAACGAAACCGGACAATAAACTATCCAACGGGATAAAAGTGGGGACTGGAAATAGAAGAGGACAGAATGAGTGGGAGATAAATAAATATGAAATTAAAAAATGTATATGGCATACAAATAGAAGAATAGGATAAGAGTGGAAAGAGTCAAATAGAGCAAGAGAGGAAAGGGTGACCTCAGACAAAGGTGTGAAAAGTGTTGAGACCGGCTGGTTTTAGACACCCCATGCGGTGTATAAGACGGTTCTCAAGCTGTTCTCGGCTGGCAGTGTCAGAGGAGCAGGATCGGATCGCTGTGACCTGGATGTCGATGGGACCATGGTGGTCAGGACCATTGAAGTGTATGGCAACTGGTGTGGACTTTTGCTGAGCGATGTCATTTAAGTGCTGGCTGAATCTGTCCCCAAGTCGTTTGCCTGTTTGGCCAATATAAGTTTTGCAGCAACGTTTACATATGATCGTATAAATGACATTGCGCGATTCACACGTGAAGCTACTAGTGATGGTGTACGTAGCCTTAGGAAAGGACACCTTCTGGGTTGAGGTGACATACTTGCACGTGTTGCATCTTGTCCGACCACAGGGTAGTGTGCCAAAGTGAGTGGCATTCTCCTTTGGGAGACGGCTGTGAACAGCTTTTTCGTTTAACTCGATGCTGAGTACAAAGTAAACGATCTTCAGATCAAGAACTCGCTGGTACTAAAGCTGAACATTACCGTCCCTTCTTCACAGCCCTCTCCTTCCCTAACTCAGGAGTTAAGTCAGGCACTCATTTACAGGTTGGTAGGAGCATGATGCCACTGTGTTTCAAACTGGTATATTTGACAGGAGAGGAAATTGTTTTAAGCACTCTGCTGTAGTAGCTTATCAATTGCTCCTCTGATGTTTGCAGCGATTTGTGAATCTGGTTTGCTTTGAGATGTCCATAACTTCATAATTTCTTTATTGGTTTTGCTACAGGTTTTTTTTTTTTTAATTAATTAAAGAAGAAAAATATCCTGTTCAACCTCTGATGGGTTATAATTAGGATTTTTTTTAAATATTAGGCCTAATGAAAGAAAAATATATCCCGTTCAACCTCTGATGGGTTATAGGCTAATTAGGATAGGCCTAGGCCTAGGCCTATATATTGTTTTCTATTCCAAATAATATGAACAACTGCCGATATGAGAAAGTGGCATCACATTTGTCAAATCATTGTAAATAGGGACAATGTTGCTGTATCTTTAGATCATCCTCTTGATCTAAAAAAAGAGAAGTTTACGGTTGATGATGATTAGATATTGATGTCAATTTCTTCTTCTTCCTCGTTCGTCCTGAAAAGGACATTGGTTGCGTTGTGTCTGTTTACAGCGGAGCTGCGATATCTGCGCCTTTCGGCCAACACATCTGACTTCAGCACGGCATTTTTTGGGACCGGGTTTGCCTTCCCTCTTCGATCCCTACTCTCTCAGCCAGACTGCAGTGATGCAGCCTGTTTCCAGGACCACCACGTGGAGGTGGAGTAGGGTCTTGGTCAGCTCTGATTTGCTGACCCTGACGCAAGCAGTCAAGCTATGGGTCACTGACTGCATTCTCTATTGCTGCGTCTTTGCGTCCCTGATGTCAATTTGAATGATTAGTACTGATCTATAATGCTGTCAGACATCATTAATATTGTATTTTATTTATTGGTTTTGTTACGGCCTAAGTCAAATTGTTTCAAGGTTCCGCTGTTTGATCATTCATCTCCTGAAATTGTAAATATAAATTGTTTGTATTTTTTTTTAACTTGCATGCATAGGGGTGTATTAATTGCTTCAGAATACATCAAAAATTATTCTGGTGTCATCAATTCTCAACGTTTTCTTTCCTGTGACAATGAAAGAAATGACTTGGTATGAATTTACTATTTATCAGTCTTTTGCCATTGATAAATATATTTGGAAATATCAGAAAGAATGCTTGCAATCCACACAGAATATTCACTAGCAGTCTGCTTCTTCTTCCTCATTTGTCCTGAAAATGACGTTGGTTGCGTTGTGCCAGTTTACAGCGAAGCTGCTCCTTTTGGCCGACACATCCAACTTCTGCACGGTATGTTTTGTGCCCGGGTTAGCCTTCTCTCTTTTATACCTGTCAACCTCCTGAGACAAAAACCTGTACGCCGGACCAAAAAAATCCTTATAAACACCTAAAAATCCTTACGCAAAAAAATATATGAATAAATTATACACAATACAGTTTTAGAACGAGAAATGACATATACAAATCTATTAGCATTTGAATTAGTGTGCTTTAAAACACGCTAATAGTCTCATGCTGTTCTTTACATATAAAACAACTTAGTGATCATGAGGTACTATTCTTTTGATGCACAGTGTTTTGTATTATAATCAACACATGCACTTTTAGCACTTTGCAGAACTGCATTTGTGGGCTTAAAGTCTGCACAGCATGTATCAATGTTAATCTTACACTGTAAAAAAGAAGTGAGTGTGTCTGCATTCATGGACCTCCTGCAGTCTGTGTGAATTTTTTTCATCATTAAAAATGATCTTTCACAGTCAGCATTGCTGTGAGGGAGTATCAGCAGTCGCTGAATGATGACTTTCAAATTAGGGAAGCTGATGGCACCAGTACTAGTTTTCTGGTCAACAACTTCCAGCCAATAGCTACAGAAGCTCTTTTTCTGACCACTATCTGTCAGTAGAGGCACACACACATCAGACAACATACAGTAGTCATCGAAGTCATGTTTCAGTGCTTCCTGATCAAGATCTGGGGCAAAGGTACCTGCCAATCTGCAGATGTTTAGATACCTGAGATTATCTTTAGTGCTTGGATCTAGCACTTTTAAGTCCTTTAGAACCTGGTTGTCAAAGAGAAATTTATCAGTAATTTTTGTAACTACTGATGTGTAAAATTTTTTGACATCCTCAAAAAATGAACTCTTTACTCCACTATCAAGCTCCATTTCTTCCATAAATGCTCTGTTTGAGAGGCCAATTGCCAGTATGCTTTCATCATGCTGCACCCAGCGATCTCTAAATTTGATATGCCTCAAGCCAACAACCTGTTTAACATATTTCATCTCCACAAATTTAACTAAAAATTTTCTATGCAATCTGTCCATCTCCTGCATCATGCCACCAATCTGCGACTCATCTGTTTGAAAGAGTTTATTAAACTCATTTAACAGTGGCAGAATGAAACTCAGAAAATGAAGGGTCAGCTGAGTTAGTGGTGCTTTTAAAAATTTATGGATGTTTTAGACTCTGCCAGGATTTTCAACATCGTTATGGCATTCAAAATAAGATGAGAGAGCTGTATACTGGTTAATAATTCTATTCACTACCTTCTGCAATGACAGCCAGCGAGTCTGACAGTGTTTAAGAATATTCAAGTCATCTATTTCTGTGAATAGTTGAAACTACTTTTAAGCTCTTCGTCGTTTTGAGCTGTGCTCAGAATGATAGTACATGTCTAAAAAACGGTCTTCTACTGGCACAGTCAGTTGTTTGATTCCATCTTGTGCACATAAATTTGCAAGGTGGCAAATGAACCCAATACTAAAAACATAAGGGTTCCTCTGGTTGATCCTGGTAAGTACTGAGTTTGATTTCCCCACCATGACATTGCAGTTGTCACTAGCAAAGACAATGCAATTTCTCCATGGAAAATGAAATTTTGTGAAAGATTATCAACATCACTGAATATTGCCTCACTGGTTCCACCACTGCATACAGGCATGTCCAACAATGTCGTTCTTGGTCCCAATCCTTCTTCAAAAACTCTCACCATAATAGCTAACCTCATCTCTGTTTTCTTGCCATTTGACTCATCAACCATTAGTTTTTGTTTTTTTTTTTCGTACGCCCGCTAATACTCCAGGCTAAATTTCAGGTTATTATGTCTAACCTGAGACTGATTTTTTCGTGAGTATCCCTTTTTTTCTTGTACAGAGACAGGTATCCCTCGCCATTCAGGCAGATACTTGCCAATTTCTTAGGTACCCATTAGAGCTGGGTCGGCTCAGGAGCCGCCAGTCCCTGGTCGACGACACTTCCTTCAAATGTTCTCACCAGGTCTTGAGTTAATCCAGTCCAAATCCCGGTCGATGAAAAATCTTCAAATGCCGTCGCCAAGGGTTTGATCCTGTGTCAACCGGTCGCCAGCACAGTGTGGTGACCACTACACTAGCACGGCTCCCATCAACCATTAGTGAGAAGGGTTTTCCCTGCACAGCTTTATCACTGGTTCTGTTGCAGATGGAGCCAGGCAGTTTTTAATGATAAGTGTTGTCTTGGTCCTCTTCAACTGGAACTTTCTGGCAAAATCACTGTCAGGAAACATTACAGGCACCAAGTGACAAAAATGATCAGCAACAGATGCAGTTAAGTTATGCTGGGCAATAAAATTGGCAAATAAAACTTCAGCCCTTGTAATGCCACCCTCTTCCTGCTTTGGCCATGCAAAAAAGGTCTTAATAATTGCTCCCTTCTTCATTGCAAACATTTGTTCATGCAGTTTCGTTTTAAAATGTACTTTCAAATCGAATAACCCTGAAGCACTACTTTAATATCTTTGCTGCACAATCTACAAAAAGCATGGGTTGATCCTAACTTGAATGCATCTACAATGCCAGGGAAGAGTTTAACCCATTTGGCCTGAAACTTACCATGACCTGCATGCTTTTGTTTCTTTAAATTAGGCTCAGCCATCATTCAATGGATGAAATATTTCAACTAATAATCTTTGTAGACGAAGAGAATGATTAAAAAATACAATGAAGCAAAGCAAACAGCTAACAGCAAAAAATAATTTTAAACAGAATAATGAATCTAGGAAGAAAAAAAAACATGCTACCAAATTTACAAAATTATTATTAAAAGTTTGCTAGACCAGTGATAAAAGATCGCCACTTTATTGAAAAAAAACAGCAGCGTGGTTTACACACAGAAACTTTGTTTCTAGCTATGTAGGGCCTACACAGAATATTATGACATTAATTTATTGGAAATATTTAAATGGTCAAAACAACGAAGCAAAGCAAACAGATAGCAGCAAAAAAAAAAAAAAAAACCAAATTATGAAGAGAATATCACATCTAGGAAGACAAAACGTACTACCAAAAGTTTGTAGACCAGTGATAACATAGATCACCACTTTATTAAACAATAACGCAGCAAATCTTGACCGCTTGACTAAAGTAGGTCTACTTAATGAATTTACTCTAGGAACATAATTGTTTATGTAAACAAATTTTTTTTTTTTTTTAGTTATGTAGGGCCTACACAGAATATTATGAAATTAATTTATCTGAAATATATTGAAGGGTAAGATATAACAAGCGGGGTCGTTGATAACAGGTAACTTTAAAAATACGTCATGTCACGCTGAAAACCGAAAGTATTTGAGGCCAAATTCAGAGTTTTTGCTGAATTGTTGGGTATAAAAGGATTTGATTGGTTGCTGGGAGAGACCTCATTTTAAAAACAGATGCCAAGAATTCCCGAATAATAAAAAAAAAAAGGTTAAAAAAAACCTGGGCTAGAAAATATTTTCTGATTTTAAAAAAAAAAGCTTTTTTTGATTTTTATTTTTTTGGGGGAGAAAATCCGTGCAACGAGTCTGTACGGCCATACACTGCCAAAAGTATCAAAAGAAACGTACATTGTACGATAAAAATGTACAATTTGACAGGTATGTAATGATATAGGAGAAACAATAGTATCTGTTCCAGGTGCGTAGCAGTCTTTGTTTGTAAAGCTGCCTTACCTCACTAGCACTTCTGTATTATAAGCTCAACATGGTACTTGTAAGATGGCCTTTATTTGTTCTATAATTATTATATGATACTGTAATAAAAGGGAAAGATGACATTAATCAACAAAACTTTCATGTTTAAGGCTTAACTCATTAACTACCGCAAGCCGCTGTCAGCGGCTCACAACATAATCACATTTGGCCCGCAAGCCGCTCAGGGCGCCAATCTAATTTTAGTAATAAAACGAATGAAAAATGTACTGAAACACTCTCTGATCTGGTTCGAGACTTTAAGTTGCCACCGGAAAACAAATTCCCAAAGCATGGTTGTTGTAGAACAATGAAAAATTGATATTATGTTCATATTTTTCAGCGTTTTGGGTTAGTTACCAAATCGTGTAAAACTGTTTACCGTGGAAACTAGTGCTAGGACTACAAAAAATACGTGTACATCTCGTCTAACGGCTGAATAGGATAGAAACATGTTTCAACAATTGACTGAAAGATCTAGCGACGAGGACAAGAGTGAAAACGGTGTGCACATTGATTGAAATTGTGATTTTTATAGAGATGGGGCGAAAGCAGTTATAATTGTGAAAATATTGCAAGTCCTCGGCCATCGGAGGGCCGTTAAATAGCAACAACCTCTATTAGAGTTGCAACCAATGTTTATTGTAATAGTACATTCATTTATCTTTAAAATGACGTGTAATTCATACAAATCTGTAAACAATTACGAAAACTACAGCTTACTTTGTGCAAACACCTACAGGATGAAAATGGGAAAAAAATTTAATTCGGCCACAGTGTGTTTTTTAATTCGGTAGTTAATGTGTTAAAGGCAAAAAAAAAGAATTGCTACAATTGTTGTAAATTTATGCATCTGAGAACACACACCCTACTTTACATTTATTCCTGTGAGAACACACCCCTATTTTACATTTATTCCTGTGAAAACACACCCCTTACATTTATTCTTGTGAGAACACACCCTCTACTTTACATTTATTCTTGTAAAAACACACCCCTTACATTTATTCCTGTGAGAACACACCCCTTACATTTATTCCTGTGAGAACACACCCACTGCTTTAAATTTATTCCTCTGAGACCACACCCTCTACTTTACATTTATTCCTGTGAGAACATGCCCCCTACTTTACTTTTACTCCTGTGAGAACACACCCCCTACTTTACATTTATTTTTGTGAGAACACACCCCTTACATTTATTCCTGTGAGAACACACCCCCTACTTTACATTTATTCTTGTGAGAATACACCCCCTACATTTATTCCTGTGAGAACACAATTATGTGAGGTCCTCATTAGTGCTTCTCTAACATAAAATGTGACTACACTGTACCTGACAGGAAACTAAAATGTAAGGAACAGAAGAGATCTATTGTTGACAAAATTAAATATGGTGGCTAAATGGGAAAATTTATATCAAATTACTTTCGTTTATTTCATTATTCTGGGAAAGATTTTACTAAAATGTAGAAATTTCTCCCAAAATGTGTAACTTGTCTGTATATCTGATGTCAAGAACAGTACCGAAAAAAAAAGAAAAAAGTTTTGCAAAAATTCCGAGATGTTTATATTATATGAAACTTAGATTCTAGCTATCTAATGGAAAAAGTTATATTTTTCAAACATGATCTTACACAAATTTAGTATACATTTGAAAATCTATGAATCACTCAAGAAAAATTAGCATACTTATTTTGCATGCACTTGACAGCTCTGAATCATTCAGAAGAAAATCATTATAAGGTTGTTATGTTTTTCACCATTATTTAAAAAAAAAAATGAGTGAAATTTCATGTGATATCAATATCTCAAATAACCAGCATGTAATAAATTGTCTAAGATTTTGTTACCTATAATTCATTTTTCTTTTCAGATTGCAACAAAAATATGGAACAGAAGTTCTCAGTCCTGGATCAAAACATAAAACAGGACATTAGTACAGATTTTAAAGTGAGTATTCTTTTTAATTCTTGATAACAAATTTGTATACAGCCAAAGTGAGTTAAACTGAGAAATCTGTTAAAATATTGTCTATTTAAACATTGTATTACTTATTGCAGAGTTGGCATTTGCTGATGATGTTGCCCTGATTGCTAAATCAGAAACACATCTCCAATCCAACCTGCAAGTATGGAAGGAAGAGCTGGAGAAGAAAGGGATGGGCATAAGCAGCTCTAAAACAAAATCCATGGTGATATTACGAGAAGAAAGAAGACATCAGATTAAGCTGGGAGAACAGGTCCTGGAGCAGGTCGACCAATATAAATACCTCAGAGCTATTATAGACCGAAAGGAAGGCATCAAAGAAGAGTTGGTCACTCAAAAAGCTGCAGCTGGGACACTTTTTCAGGCCATAAATTGAGGATTCCTCAGCAAGAGAGAGGTTGCTAAGAAAACAAAGATGGCTGAATACCACTCCACCTATGTCCCAGTCTTGACATATGGATGCGAGTCATGGGCAATGACTACAACCCACAAAAGCCAGATCCAAACCTCAGAAATGAGGTATCTGAGGAAGATGGTTAAAGTAACAAGAAGAGACATGGTCTGCAACCAGATGATATGTCAAGACCTAAAATCCCACCCGCTGCAGACCCAAGTAGAACAGTCCCAACTAAGATGGTTTGGCCATGTCTGCAGAATGGGAGAATATCGGCTACCATGACAAGCATGGGAAACAAAGAGCCAGGGATCCAGACCCCCAGGATGACCCAGAGTCCACTGGGAGGACTACATTAGACAATCTTTGAAGGACCAAGGATTAGAATGGAACCAGGCCAGGAGGAAGACAGCCAATAGGATATTCTGGTGCTCTGTCTTCCAAACCTCTACACCTCAAGGTAGAAGGGGAACGACTAAGTAAAGTAAAGTAAAATTACTTATTGCTGGGTTCTTTGTGTTTTTTTTCTGTAACAGTGTAGTATATGTAAATGTAATATAACATCTTCATCAGGGACAGAGGCATAAACAGTTGAGAAAAGAAAGTAATTTAAATACATAAAAATGTATCATGTAGTTGTCAGACTGGGACAATGTTTAAGACTTGTGGTTTGTTTCAAACTTGAATATGTTCAATATTTTGTTTTCAGGGACACACAGTGAAGATAGAAAGTGAAGCTGAGGAAGATGGCCATGTTCCTGCAGGGAGAGAGAGTATGAGGAGCAGTTCCACATCTGTATATCCTGCTGGGAACAATTTACTCAGTAATGCTTTACAACTTTTTAACATAAATGTAACCTGTGCTCAATATGTTAAAACTTTCAACAAATATGTAATGTAATAAGTGTTATTTATACACATCCACCACAAACATCATAATTTGTTTGTGTTTATTTACTATATGCATTAGTGTGTGGATTTTTTTTTCGGCTACCTTTAGTCCAGACATAAAATCCCTTGCAGCAAATTTTACATGTTTGAGGCAGTGGCGTACCGAGGATTTTTAGCACCTGGGGTGATCCATGAAAAAATGCATCCCCAGTCACCACCAGATAAAATTCTTGTTCATTTTGTAGACAAATCAAAAGACAGTTTAAAGGACAATATTAAGCACTGTCATGACTTTTAAATTCTATTAAGAACACCAAGATAAATTATTGGGAAAATATGAAATTTATGAATTGAGTAAACACAAAATACATAAACCACTCTTTCTAATGATGATTACTTGATGTAAAGGTATATAGATGAGCAGATGTAGTTTCAGATCATGATCTTCTGTTAACACAATCTTTTGTTCCAAAAATAAAACTAAAAAAATTGTGTATAATGTGTGTCATGGTGTTCGTTCGCTGTGTGAGAAACCGCTTGTTCGTAAATCGAGCAAGCCATTTGGAAGCCACCGAAGGGCTGACGAAAATAGATGGCATTCCAGCAGAGACCATCAAAACAGATATTGATACATCTACAGAGATATTATACAAACTACTTGGCAAAGTCTGTGAGAGAGAACGAACAAACAAACTTCATTTTCAAAGGGTTAAGAATTGGGCAAGCATACCCATCTAACATTCTGTCCTTCCTCTCTCTCTCTCTCTCTCTCTCTCTCTCTCTCTCTCTCTCTCTCTCTCTCTCTCTCTCTCTCTCTCTCTCTCTCTCTCTCTCTCTCTCTCTCTCTCTCTCTCTCTCTCTCTCTCTCTCTCTCTCTCTCTCTCTCTCTCTCTCTCTCTCTCTCTCTCTCTCTCTCTCTCTCTCTCATCTTGCAGTCTGTATCCTCTCATTCACACATGTACTTTGATCATTATTTAGGCATGCAACATTATCAAGGTCAAATAATAGCATACATTTGTAATATCCAATGCATCAAATTTAAGTATGTTTAGAAAAAAAAAACAATATAAAAGTAATGAAATAAATAGGGACAAAAAAAGACAAAGTAACAAAATCCAAAACCATCCATACAGGAGATTAGACACTGGCCTTGGGCTTTTTGCGGATTGCATTGCAATCTTCGTTGTCTTAAATGCACGCTGTGTCATCATCAGTTCGCCAAAACCTCTGAGGTTTGCCCGACTGACACAGAGTTCTTTGTTCGTGTCAGGAGCAGCTTGCAGCAGAGGGGAAATTACCACTACCGCTGAGAGAAGAAATACCAGCAGAATGGAAGGAAGGTTAACTAGTAAAGTTACCTAAGAAAGGAAATTTACAAGAGTGCACACATTATAGAGGAATAATGTTACTATCAGTGCCAGAAAAAATGCTTATTTAGTCATCCCTCTTCTACAATGAGGTATAGAGGTTTGGAGGAGGGAGCGCCATACTATCCTATCAGCTGTCTTCCTTATGGCCTGGTTCCAATCTAGTCCTTGGTCCTTCAGAGAATGTCTAATGTTGTCTTCCCAGTGGATGTTGGTTCGTCCTAGAGGTCTGGATCCCTGGCTCTCAGTTTCTCATAATTGCCATGATAGATGATTGTCTTCCATTCTGCAGACATGTCCAAACCATCGTAGTTGGGACTGTTCTACTTTAGTCTGCAGTGGCTGGGTTTTGAGGCTTTGCCATATCATCTGGTTGCTGACCATATCTGTCCTTGTTACTTCAACCACCTTCCTCAGATACCTTATTTCTGATGTTTGGAGCTGGCTTTTATTTGTTGTATCATTGCCCATGACGTGTTTCCATATGTCAAGACTGAAATATAAGTGGAGCGGTATATAGATACTGTAGTTTTCTTGCTAACTTCTCTTCTGCTGAAAAAATTTTAATTTATGGCCTGAAAAAGTCTTCCACCTGCTGCTTTTTGGGTACCTAACTATTTTTTAATGCCTCCCATCCAGTCTGTAACAGATGACCATTCCTCTCTTCTCTAGCTCTTCCTTCCAGACTTGCAGGTTGGATTGAAGATGTGATCTGATTTAGCAATCCGGGCAACATCGTTAGCAAATGCTAGCTCTGAAATAATACCTGTCTCATCTTCTCATATTCTCTGAATACTTTTTGGTCAGGAAAAGTATTAAACTGAATCATCCTTGGGAGATTAAAAGAGTCTATAGACAAACAATTGAGAGATAATCAAGTAGGTTTTGGCAGAACAGATCCTGTACAGACCTGATAGCCACATTGAAAATAATAGCTGAACAAAGTCTGGAATGGAATTCACTAAATAAATAAACAAACATTACACAAAGGTATTTTATCTGGCACTCAGTCAGAAATAAACAAACACACAAAGGTATTTTATCTGGCACTCAGTCAGAAATAAACAAACAACACACAAAGGTATTTTATCTGGCACTCAGTCAGAAATAAACAAACAACACACAAAGGTATTTTATCTGGCACTCAGTCAGAAATAAACAAACAACACACAAAGGTATTTTATCTGGCACTCAGTCAGAAATAAACAAACAACACACAAAGGTATTTTATCTGGCACTCAGTCAGAAATAAACAAACAACACACAAAGGTATTTTATCTGGCACTCAGTCAGAAATAAACAAACAACACACAAAGGTATTTTATCTGGTACTCAGTCAGAAATAAACAAACATTACACAAAGGTATTTTATCTGGCACTCAGTCAGAAATAAACAAACACACAAAGGTATTTTATCTGGCACTCAGTCAGAAATAAACAAACAACACACAAAGGTATTTTATCTGGCACTCAGTCAGAAATAAACAAACAACACACAAAGGTATTTTATCTGGCACTCAGTCAGAAATAAACAAACAACACACAAAGGTATTTTATCTGGCACTCAGTCAGAAATAAACAAACAACACACAAAGGTATTTTATCTGGCACTCAGTCAGAAATAAACAAACAACACACAAAGGTATTTTATCTGGCACTCAGTCAGAAATAAACAAGTAGAAGAAGAAGAAGTTTAAAGATGTGTACAAGAGAGATATGAGGGCACCAGAAAATGGAATTCACTGCTGTACATTGAATTTGTGCACTATTAAATGGCATTTGACAGGGTAGACAGAGAATCACTTTGGAAAGTGAAGGAGCATTATAGAATTCCTATGAAGATCATTTACTTGATTAATAAGACTGATGAAGACATTACATGCAGAGTTCTTCATGAAGGACAACTTACAGAACCATTTGTGATTAGAACGGGAGTGTGACAGTGATACCTCTTGCCTCCATATCTTTACTTACTAGCAATAAGTGGGGTTATAAAAACATCGATATCACACAACAGAAATGCAATCCAGTGTAATCTGACTAAACAGCTTGATGATCTAGATGTTGTAGATGACTTGACTCATCTGTCTCATAACCATAATCAGTTGCAAGATAAAATGATAATACTCAATAAGAATTCACAAAAAGTTGGTCTGAAAATACACAGGGACAAGACAAGGAAAATGAGAATAAATGCAAGATTTGATAACAAGGTTGTACATGAAGAAACACCACAACTAAAAGATGGTAGAATCATACAGATATCTTGGCAGCAATACAGACAAAGTTGGAGGGACAGACAATAATATCAAAATAAGAATACAATAAAGTAAGAAGAGCTTTCATTGGGAAACATATAGAGGTCAAAGGTCATCAAGTCTGACTTGAAAATAAGAATGTTCAACTCAAATGTCAAGTCAGTCCTATTGTATGGCTCTGTCAAGTCAGTCCTATTGTATGGCTCTGTCAAGTCAGTTCTATTGTATGGCTCTGTCAAGTCAGTTCTATTGTATGGCTCTGTCAAGTCAGTCCTATTGTATGGCTCTGTCAAGTCAGTCCTATTGTATGGCTCTGTCAAGTCAGTCCTATTGTATGGCTCTGTCAAGTCAGTTCTATTGTATGGCTCTGTCAAGTCAGTCCTATTGTATGGCTCTGTCAAGTCAGTCCTATTGTATGGCTCTGTCAAGTCAGTCCTATTGTATGGCTCTGTCAAGTCAGTCCTATTGTATGGCTCTGTCAAGTCAGTTCTATTGTATGGCTCTGTCAAGTCAGTCCTATTGTATGGCTCTGTCAAGTCAGTTCTATTGCATGGCTCTGTCAAGTCAGTCCTATTGTATGGCTCTGTCAAGTCAGTCCTATTGTATGGCTCTGTCAAGTCAGTCCTATTGTATGGCTCTGTCAAGTCAGTCCTATTGTATGGCTCTGTCAAGTCAGTCCTATTGTATGGCTCTGTCAAGTCAGTCCTATTGTATGGCTCTGTCAAGTCAGTCCTATTGTATGGCTCTGTCAAGTCAGTCCTATTGTATGGCTCTGTCAAGTCAGTCCTATTGTATGGCTCTGTCAAGTCAGTTCTATTGTATGGCTCTGTCAAGTCAGTTCTATTGTATGGCTCTGTCAAGTCAGTCCTATTGTATGGCTCTGAAAGATAAAAAACAATAAGAAAAGTTACAGACTTTCATAAATGGGTGCTAACATAGAATATAAGGTTTGAAATGGCATTACAAAGTCACAAATGTGGAACTGATGACAAGAACCAGACAAGTGCCAGTGGAACAAGAGATGAGAAAAAGATGCTGGTGATGGATACAACACACATTGAGGAAACCTGTTGATAGCATTACAAGGTGGTCCTTGTTCTGAAATCCACAGGGAAAGAAAGAAAGAGGTAGACTTAAAAACACATGGAGAACATGAGTTGTTGACACTTGACAAGAGAACTTGAGTTGTTGACACTTGACAGGAGAACTTGAGTTGTTGACACTTGACAGGAGAACTTGAGTTGTTGACACTTGACAGGAGAACTTGAGTTGTTGACACTTGACAGGAGAACTTGAGTTGTTGACACTTGACAGGAGAACTTGGCTTGTGTTTGTTGATGGCTTATGCTCCTTGGGGAGATAAAGGGTATATTGATTATTGATCACCAATCACAAACACTTTAATCAGTCACCATTTAGCAGCCTCAGAACACAAACACTTTAATCAGTACCATTTAGCAGCCTCAGAACACAAACACTTTAATCAGTCACCATTTAGCAGCCTCAGAACACAAACACTTTAATCAGTCACCATTTAGCAGCCTCAGAACACAAACATATAAATTAAAAAATAATATGGTATGAAATCAGTTTTACAGGTAAACGGTACACATGAGACAAGGGACGTTTCGGGTTTTACCCTTCGTCGGCCACAGTTACGAACAGGTGACAAGGACAAGAACTACATATAGGTACTACAAAGATCTGTGATGATGAGGAAAACGTCAAATGAGCGATACAAGCAGATGAAACCACAGTGATGAGCGAAACGATAACAGTAATAATGCGAGAAAATTGTGAAACCAGAGAGACATGTCGAAACAAGAAAGTAAATAATCAACGAAACGAAGACAGGAATGAATAACACTAATAAAATGCGTGAAAAAGCACTTAGCTGTCTCGAGGAAGGGAACATTCAAAATGGCTGAAAAACTAAGGCGTCATGCGGAAGTGACGTAGGAGCTAGTGACGGCTAAGAACAGAAAGTTGAGGAAACGAGACGAACCCAAGCAAAAACAAGGATAGATAGGAAAATAACGACAGAAGCCACCAGAATTATGCAAAATGATGCTGGACATTCATCCCAGCAGGAGCTAGAACACCCATTTGAAAAATGAGGCGATTCTCCAACGAAAAGCGAGTTCGGTCATCGCCGATACAAGAACGGAGGGCAGTGACATGAATGTCAGAGTTACCCGAATGGTCAGGGCTGTTGAAGTGAAGGGCCACTGGTAAATGTTTGCCATGATGGATGTCATTCAAGTGTTCACGAAACCTGTCTGCCAAACGTCTGCCAGTCTCACCAATATAGGTCATGTCACACCTCTTGCAGATGATAGCATAAATCAGGTTTCTGGATTCGCACATGAAAGACTCCCCAATGGTAAATTTACCATTCGGAAAGGAGACTGACTGTGTTTGGAGTACAAACGGACAGGTCTTACATATGCGGCGTTGGCATGGTTTAGTACCAAAGTGAGAAGGACTAGTTTGTCTCAAGCGACTATGCACAAGAATATCCCTAAAATTCTTATCCCTACGATATGCCACCAAAGGGGTATCATGAAACACACTCTCTAGTATTAGGATCAGAGTGGAGAATAGGCAGATGACGGAACAGAATTTTTTTCACCGCCAAACAGTGAGGGTGGAAAGTTAAGACAAGTTTGAGTCTGTCAGATGTAGTAGCAGGTTTAGCAGTGAGTGCAACCTGGCGAGTAACGGGACTAATGCGATTAAGGGCATCAGATAAGACTCTTTCAGGATAGTGACGTCGGCAAAAAAACTCGAGCATTTCTTGAGCTCGTTCACGGAAATCATCTTCATCGTGACATATCCGACATAAGCGTAGAAGTTGAGAGTAGGGAATGGAATTTTTACAGCTGGGAGGGTGAGAAGAGGTGTAAAGAAGGAAACCATGGGCATCAGTAGGTTTATAAAAGACAGAGGTGGTAAGGCCAGTAGGAGTAATATTGACAGTAAGGTCAATGAAGTTAACTGAAGTGGTAGAAATCTGAGAAGTGAATTTGATTGCAGGATGGAAATTGCCAACATAGTCAATGAATCTTTTGAGGTTAGCTTCAGACATGTCTGTAACACCAATACCATCGTCGATATAGCGATGGTAAAACTCAGGTAATGGTCCATCGTAACTTTGAAGCACCAAATATTCAAAGTGACCACAAACACTTTAATCAGTACCATTTAGCAGCCTCAGAACACATACCAATTCTTCACCTTGGCATTGGCTGCTAAAGGATGACAAGCTCAGCAACCCTTGTTTATCAACAACAACAACCTCTTGTTAAAATGAACTAGTCTAAACTTTCAAAGACTCTTCTTGTAAGTGTGTTGTTAAGCCAGTAAGTATTTTACTGAGTTTATAAAACTGTAGATTATATTGTTTGGTTTTTGTTTTCCAAAAATTCTTGTACTTTATAATAACTGCTTGTCAAAATGGTATAAAGAATCAGTCAGAATGTATGTAATAATTTAAATATATCATGCACTGTAATCAAAATCCAGATTCTGATGAATGTAAGCAGGAGTATAATGGAGATTTCCATAATCAAGATGCTAATATTGAGGTGGGATGTTATATGTACCATTGTTTAAACAAACTATATCAGACAGTTAATTAGCCTTACATGCATGTTGTATATGCCGTTGTTTAGAAAAACTATATCTGCCAGTTAATTAGCCTTAAATGTTGTATATGCCGTTGTTTAGACAAAGTATATCAGCAAGTTAAGTAGCCTTATATGTTGTATGTACCATTGTTAAGACAAACTATATCAGACAGTTAATTAACCTTATTTGTTGTATATATCATTGTTTATATACACTTGCTTATACTGTGCAGACTTTGCTGGCTTGGCCATGTCCGCTGCATGGAAGATGGTCGCATCCCGAAAAATATTTTCTATTGGCAACTAGCAGTTGGGTTACCACAGTTGAGGTTTAAAGATGTGTGCAAGAGAGACATGAGGGCACCGGTCATAAATCCACATGGGAGGAAGAAGCTGCCGATCGCACCAAGTGGTGATGTTATTTACGGTGGCACCTCAGATTGGGCGAAAAGAAGCTCACTCAACAAGCCGAAGAGTGAGAAAACTTTGAAAGGAGCATCAGGAAAATAAGTAGCTGAGGGCTGTCACCTCAGGGGTGCATTCCAATAGTCAGTTATGACTGAAGGGGCTATTATTATTATTAGATAAACTATATCAGGCAGTTAATTAAGTTTATTTGTTGTATGTACCATTGTTTAGACAAACTATATCAGACAGTTAATTAACTTTATATGTTGTATGTACCATTGTTTAGACAAACTATATCAGACAGTTAATTAACCTTATATGTTGTATGTACCATTGTTTAGACAAACTATATCAGACTGTTAATTAACCTTATATGTTGTATGTACCATTGTTTAGACAAACTATATCAGACAGTTAACTCTTTAAGTCCCAATCGACTTTATATATCCTCAGGGGTTAGACGCGCTTGGCCCAATCGACTTTATAAAGCGTTTAGTATATGTGCCTCTGTTTGAGACTGTTTCTAATTATAACTACCCACAAACCACCCAAAACGTCATTTCCGACTGCAAGTACATTCTTTTAAATACCGCACGTGTTTAAGAAAGAACGTGTTTCTGTTTTGAGATATTTATTTAAAAACGCACTGGGGTGGCCATTTTTGCTTGGGCCAAACCCACTTTTTTGTTTGGGACTAAAAGAGTTAATTAACCTTATATGTTGTATGTACCATTGTTTAGACAAACTATATCAGACAGTTAATTAACCTTATATGTTGTATGTACCATTGTTTAGACAAACTATATCAGACAGTTAACACATTAACTACCGCAAGCTGCTGCCATCGAACGAAAGAAACACATTTGGACTGCAGACCACCCACAGCGGCTTTCTAAGTTTAGTGAGAAAATGAATGAAATATGTGACAAAACACATTCCGATCTGGTTCGAGATTTTAATTTACCACTGGAAGACACCATCCAAAAGCGTGGGTAAATTTGTGCCTCTGAAAATTGATATTATATTCATATTTTTCAAACATTTCAGGTTAGTTTCAAAATCGCAAAACTGTTTACCATGGCAATGAGTGATAGCACCACAAAAATTCATGTACACCTCGTCTAACTGCTGAACAGGCTAGAAACTTATTTCAGCAATTGATTGATAGATCTAGCGATGAGGAAGACAGTGAAAACAATGTGGATATTGATTCAAGTAGTGGTTGATTTTTCTGGCAGTAATAACAGTATTAGTGAAAATTCAAGCAGTGATGATATTGAAGATATTAGAAGTCCTGGGCCATCGGTGGGTCGTAAAAGAGCAAAAACCTCATTTAGAGTTACCAATAATGCAGGAAATACTGTAGACCTAACTAAAGAAAGAGAACAATGGGAGCAAGTGACTGAGTTAGAGTTACCAATAGTGCAGGAAATACTGTAGACCTAACTAAAGACAGAGAACAATGGAAACAAGTGACTGACAGTAAAACAACGAATAGTTTTTATTTTGATCCAACTCATCAACCAGGTCTGCAAGCAAATCTTGATGCAACTTCCTCTGTGCTTTATTGCTGGCTTACATTACTGACCTCAGATGTTTTACATTCTTTGGTCATAGTAATAAATGAATATGCTGACATAAAGAATTCAAAACCTCCGTCTTCAAAAATATCTTCATCTGCTGCTTGGAAACCTGTCACTGACTATGAGCTTTTGAAATTTTTCGCAGTAACAAATGCCATGGGTTTAGATAAAAAGCCATCGATAAAAGATTATTGGGCACAGACACCTCATAATTATACACCCCAGTATGGCAATATGTTTTCAAGATCTAGGTTTAAAATAATTTACCATACAATGATGCATGTTAGAGATGCTGATTCAGAAGGTAAGGACAAAATAGAGCCTTTTTTAAATTTGCTTGTTGCAAAGTTCCAGGATGCATTTTATCCATTTCAGAATTTAGCCATTGATGAAATGGTTATTGGGAATAATGGACGCTGGAAACACAAGCAGTACAATGCAACAAAGCCAAGCAAGTATCACATTAAGACCTTTGGATTGTGTGATTCTGCCACTGGATATGTCTATTCTGTATTGACATACTTTGGGAAGAATACATCATATATTCTTGCTAATGACTCTACAACAAGTCAGGCGGTGAAGGTATTTGATTTCTTGTTACACGGAATTGGGAAGGGCCACCATGTATTTGCTGACAGATACTACACTGTGGATACACTGATAACCTATCTGTTGAGTAAAAAAAAGGATCCCGTTACACGCCCATTGAGGTATATTGAGAATATGGTGTTAGGCCCATATTTTCTTGACCCTCGGCACACTAGGGGTGATGGGGTCAGCATCACGCCTGCCGCTTTAACCTTCCAAGAGTTGCTCTGGTGCCCATTTGGGGCTGGGTCGACCCAGGAGCCGTTTGTGGCCTAACAAAATCCCACCACATCTGTAGATCGAACCATAGACCACTGAGCTAGGAAGCCAGTGCACTAACCACTATGCTACCCAGCTCCAATCTGTTGAGTAGGGGCATTCATTATACTGGCACAGTCAAAATCAACAGAAAAAACTTTCCCCTTCTACTGAAGACCCTCTCACTCCATCACCGAGAAGCCAGGTGGTACAAAAATGGTGATGGATCTCAGATATGTGTTGCTTGGAGAGACAAAAAGGCAAAGAAACCATGTATTGTTGAGATGCTGCAAGTCACAACTCAACGTCACAACTTAGTCGAAAAACCCAAACCAGTACACCAGTACAATTTTTGCATGAATGGATGTGACCACAATGATCAAATGATAGCTTACTATGGCAATTTCCAAAGAAAAACTAGAAAATGGTGGAAGAAAATTTTCTACTGGATTATAGAGGTGTCCCAGGTAAATGCCCATATATTATACACCCTCAGTCATGCTGATGAGAAGTCAGTGTCATTAAAAATTTTCAAAGACAAACTGATTGGTCAGTTGACTGAGAAGGCTGCCTCCATAACTCCACCTCATCTAGTAGCCACCAGTGGCAACAAGAAAGTTAGGAAATTTTTAGGAACAATGTTAAAAGATTTGAAGGTGCAAAGCACATTGTGGATTACACTGACAAAGACAGGAACTGTATAGTGTGCTCAACACCTGCGAAACGAGCCTGAACAAATTTGTATTGCATCAATTGCCCCAAAAAGCCCCATCTCCATCCAAAGAGCTGTTTTAGGCTGTACCATACGCGTGATCCTTCAGCTGTAACTCACTATAGACATTGACATACTGTAAATAAGTTATAGATTTTGTGTTTTCTCAAAGGTGCTATTTATTCCAAATTTCTAAGATTTTTTGGAAGTGGTGTAGGTTTGATAATGTAAGTCATTAATAATGTATTTATTAGCTAGTGTGTGTGTTCTTGGGCTTGTTTTTCTTGTCATTGGATATACTACATGACAATCACCAGTCGTTGGATATACTACATGAAAATCATCAAGAAAAAAACATTAGCTGCCTCAGGAACAAGCAAGTTGCAGGTAAGTTGATAATTTAAAAAAATGTTGCGTACTTTTCTTTCTTTCAATCATTTTATATTATTGATAATATCTACCATTCTAAATAAACATATATTTTTCAGCTTTAGGCAATAGTACATTCATTTATCATCAAAATGACACAAAATTAATAAAAATCTGTTTAAAATTAATAAATATGCAGCTCAAGTTCTCCAAACACTTACAGGGAGAAAATGAGGAAAAAATTTCAGACATTTTTTTGGGAAGTGGCATAGGTGTGATTATATATCAGAGAGGTCATTGACCTTATGTGTTGTATTTACCGTTGTGTAGACAAACTATATCAGACAGGTCATTAACCTTATGTGTTGTATTTACCGTTGTTTAGACAAACTATATCAGACAGGTCATTAACCTTATGTGTTGTATTTACCGTTGTTTAGACAAACTATATCAGACAGGTCATTAACCTTATATGTCACCATTGTCCTGGTCATCCCCTATGGAGGATAGAACCACTACTACAGGAAGCTTACACTAAACATTGACAAGCTCTTACTGTGATGGTATCTGTAACTATTTGTTTGACATGATGATGTTGTCAGCCTTACAGGAAACTTACACTAAACATTCACAAGCTCTTACTGTGATGGTATCTGTAACTATTTGTTTGACATGATGATGTTGTCAGCCTTACAGGAAGCTTACACTAAACATTCACAAGCTCTTACTGTGATGGTATCTGTAACTATTTGTTTGACATGATGATGTTGTCAGCCTTACAGGAAACTTACACTAAACATTCACAAGCTCTTACTGTAATGGTATGTGTAGCTATTTGTTTGACATGATGATGTTGTCAGCCTTACAGGAAACTTACACTAAACATCCACAAGCTCTTACTGTGATGGTATCTGTAGCTATTTGTTTGACATGATGATGTTGCCAGCCTCATGATCAGCCTTATAATAGTGCCTTGTACAACATCCTGAGGGAGCAATATTTCTTTATCTCATCAGAGATCCCAGAAACTACAAGAGGCCTGATATGATAGGAAACTCTATACAGAGTGATACAACAAGAAACAATCTGATCATTAGAAGTGGTCTCACCATCGTTCAAGTGTTTTTGCCCTTTAATCTCCTTTACACTCTAAGGGGGGTGGGCCCACTTGGGTCATGACTCACAAGTGTCAGTCTCCTGTTGTTTGGTGCAGAGAACTGAACCCACTCCACCTTGGTTGCAGCTTTCATGTCCACTCCTACTTCCTGCCAGCTGGAGGCAATTGTGAAAGTAACCTCTATGTAGAAAACAAATTATTGTCCCGATTTTTATAGACCCCAGATACTACAAGAGGCCTTATTAGACATGGTTGTTTGTTATTTCAGTGTTTTATTTATTTATTTATTTTTGACACAAACAATTGAAATGGTTTTTTTTGTGTTTGAAAGTTCACTGTGCCCATATAAGGTCTTATTTCATGTAGAAAATAATTGTGTGCTCTGTATATTTGTGTATGTGTGTGTTTATAATTATTTATAGGAGCATTTATCTGTGCATGTATAAATAAGTGTATGTGTTCATTTGTGTATGTGCATGTGAGTATGTCTTTGTATGTGTGCTTGAGTGATGGCAATAATGAGAAAATGATTGCAGAAAAAACGTTATCTCCCCTACATTTAAAAACTGTGTATTACAAGTGTCATAAATACAAAGAGAAATCAAGTCCAACACAAAAATATCAATCTTCAATTCCAGTGTCAAGGCTGTTCAATTATATAGCTCTAGTTTATAGCATTCTGAAATGTCCAGGGTAAAAGAGATTTTGGGAGACTCAAAAACACACACAGTAGATAACTGGATACAAAAGTCAAAGATATGAGTCAGTCATGGAGACACCTTGAGCTGATAGTATACAACAAGAGGAGTTGGCAGACATTTGTTGAAGACCTAAGCTGTTTAGGGAGCTAGAATTGATAATGATGATGTGTCATAAATGCCAGAATTGATCCACATTTCTTTCAGGCTGATTGTGACAACAGCTGTACTAAAACTGAGATACAGTATACTGACTTATTGGACATGCCAGAAAGTCAACAACAGTTATGCTTATTTGGAGATGAAAAAGGTATGTATAATAGCAATGTTATTATTTTAAATTCATATTTTGGCTACATAAGTTTACATGATTTAAATATCTGCATAGTATAACATTTAATACTAAGCAGTGAGTGGGCCTTTCTTAGAGAATTAAATCTATTTACAAACTTTAATTAAACTTGCACAAATTTAAGGTTATATCAGAGTTGCATGCTTTCTGTGCTTCTCTATGGTGCGGAATGCTGGAGAGTCACAGAGAAGGATATGTCAAAATTGTCCTCCTTTCACACAACATGCCTAAGAAAAATTCACCGAATCTTTTGGCCGAATACCATCACCAACCAAGATCTGCTTACTCGTAGCAAGCAAGAGGACATGCACACCATCATAGCTGGCAGACGCTGGAGCTGGGTTGGTCATGTCCTCAGAAGAGACCCCGATGCCATCACAAGACCAGCTATGCTTTGGACCCCTGAAGGAAAACGAAAGAGAGGCCGACCAAAAACAACTTGGCGGAGTACTGTGGAGGCTGAGATGCAAAGAATGAACCAGAGTTGGGGCACTGTACGAAGGATGGCCACCGACCGTGCAAAGTGGAATCAATTTGTTGTTGCCCTACAAGACGCCACTAGGCATGATGGCCACTGACTGCTTTGACGGTCGGTGGTTAAGGATCGAAGAAGAAGAAATATAAACATAATGGAGATAGAGGCTGTTACTGCAGTAGCCAGGGTAGTTATTTTGTCACACTCTCAGTCCATGGTTTTAAAGGTTCAAAATGCATGTCTGTTGCATGAATAGAAAACATTTATAGAGGCCTTGAATCTTCAGAAGCTGATGTGAATCTACTGTACAAGTCATTCAAGTGTCTGACATGGCAAAAATAGTGTTGACAGACTAGCTTCACACGCACCCATAGAAGGGACACTGGTCCTGCACCAGGGAGAGATACTGAGGACAGTTAATCATCATCTGTTAGAAAACAACACTGCAATAGATGAATCAACAAGGCTAAGATAGCTGGAATGTGGCACCAAACATAAGACTAGCAGGTATGATGTATGAGAGGATGTATCCTACATGTATACAGTCAGGATACTACAGTACAGTAAGCATTCATACACTTCAACATTTGCTGAGGAAGACATAGCACCAATGGGTTTGCCTGGATTGCAATGATGTCGATCCTAAATAACAATCACATATTTATCAGAAAATTGTACTTATGTGTTCGTTTATTACATTTTGATAACAAATTTTAACTAAACATATAAGACATGCATTTCATTATTTATCTTTGCTCATTATTTTTATTATTACAGGTGTTTATTTTTGTCACCTGTGCAACACTCATTTCTTCCAACTTGATGTCCTGGATACACATATGACAACAGTACACAGAGATGGATGCTGGGAGTTTGATAATAAATGCAGTGATCTTCAGAATGTGTTACCACAGGACAGTGGAAATAACATGAATGAAGCAGTGAATAAGATTGAAGATGCCACTTTTACTGATGTAGCAAGAGAAGATAGCATCAACCTGAGACTCACTTGTAATGAAGCATCAGTGAACCTCATCAACAGTCAGGAAAGGACTGCTAAAATGTTTGACAACCTACACAGTAATACATCAGTTTGTAAAAATCAATTATGTAACATAAATTGTAGTACACCATTTTCTGCCAGTGAGATAAATGCTCAACTTTGTGTGATTCACAGAGCTGTTGATACATGCAGTGATTTGAGCATTCAGTCTCAAATTAAACTAAAAGAAATTAAGTCCTACAAGTGTGATATTTGTGGTGAATTATTTACTGTGAAAGATAACCTACAGCAACATAAAAGAATACATACAGGAGAGAAACCTTACAAGTGGGATGTTTGTGGTGCAACATTTAATCTGAGCAGTAATCTACAAAAACACAAAAGAATACATACAGGGGAGAAGCCTTACAAGTGTGATGTTTGTAGTGCAGCATTTACTGCAAGTGGTAATCTACAAAAACATAAAACAATACATACAGGGGAGAAGCCTTACAAGTGTGATGTTTGTGGAGTAGCATTTACTGTGAGTGGTAATCTACAAAGTCATAAAAGAATACATACAGGAGAGAAGCCTTACAAGTGTGAAGTTTGTGGAGTAGCATTTACTTTGAGTGGTAATCTACAAAGTCATAAAAGAATACATACAGGAGAGAAGCCTTTCAAGTGTGATGTTTGTGGAGCAGCATTTACTGTGAGTGGTAGTCTGCAAAGTCATAAAAGAATACATACAGGAGAGAAGCCTTACAAGTGTGATGTTTGTAGTGCAGCATTTACTGCAAGTAGTAATCTACAAAAACATAAAAGAATACATACAGGGGAGAAGCATTACAAGTGTGATGTTTGTAGAGCAGCATTTACTGAGCGTGGTAGTCTACAAACACACAAAAGAACACATACAGGAGAGAAGCCTTACAAGTGTGATGTTTGTGGAGCAGCATTTACTGTGAGTGGTAATCTGCAAAGTCATAAAAGAATACATACAGGAGAGAAGCCTTACAAATGTGATGTTTGTGGAGCAGCATTTACTCAGACAGGTAAACTACAAAGACATAAAAGAATACATACAGGAAATAAACCTTACATGTGTGATGTCTGTGGTGCAGCATTTACTCAGAGCAGTGATCTACAAAAACACAAAAGAACACATACAGGAGAGAAGCCTTACAAGTGTGATGTTTGTGGAGTAGCATTTACTGTGAGTGGTAGTCTACAAAGCCATAAAAGAATACATACAGGAGAGAAGCCTTACAAGTGTGATGTTTGTGGAGCAGCATTTACTGTGAGTGGTAGTCTGCAACGTCATAAAAGAATACATACAGGAGAGAAGCCTTACAAGTGAAGTGTGTTGTTTGTAGAGCAGCATTTACTGAGAGTGGTAGTCTGCAAAGTCATAAAAGAATACATACAGGAGAGAAGCCTTACAAGTGTGATGTTTGTAGAGCAGCATTTACTGAGAGTGGAAATCTACAAAAGAACACATACAGGAGAGAAGCCTTACAAGTGTGATGTTTGTGGAGCAGCATTTACTGTGACTTGTAATCTACAAAAACACAAAAGAATACATACAAGAGAGAAGACTTACAAGTGTGATAGGTCACTTAGAAATGTCGTTGTTTGTCCATCATGGGTGATGAAGACCACTCTGTTCATCCATTTATTAGGATTGTTGGGATAGTCTATGAGTACGAAGGTGACTGATGAGCCCGATGCGGACCTGGAAGGATCTCGGACAGTGTGGGCAGGGAATGTTTGCATCACAAGAAGGTTTTATTACACGGTCTTTTCTAGCTTGTCTCCGCTGTTCCACTGCTGCTCTTCTGGAAGATTCGCATGCCGCTGCACCTTTACGAAGAGATGTGCGCCAAGCAGTTCGGTCTTGCGCAGCAGCTTCCCATGTGTCAGGGTTTATGTCAAAGGTTTTTAAGGAAGCCTTAAGTGTGTCTTTGAAGCGCTTTTTTTGGCCACCATGGGAGCATCTACCCTTCTGCATCTCACCATAAAAGAGTATCTTTGGCAGTCGATGGTCTGGCATGCGGACTACATGACCTGCCCAGCGAATCTGTGACTGCATCAGAATAGTATCGATGCTAGGGATACCAGCTCTGTCAAGAACGGCGGTATCCGAGATCTTGTCTTGCCATTTGATGTTCATTACTTTTCTGAGACAGACTGTATGTAAGTGGTTGAGCTTCTTTACGTGGCGCCTGTATACAGTCGTCCATGTTTCACATGCATAAAGCAGCACTGGAAGCACCGCAGCTCTGTACACCTTCAGCTTTGTCTGTAGACTAATGCCACTTCGATGCCAAACGTTGGTGTATAGTCTGCCAAATGTGCTGCTGGCTTTGGAGATCCTGGTGTTCACCTCATCATCAATGACGATGTTCTGGGATAGTGGGCTACCAAGGTATGTGAACCTGTTCACAACATTCAGTTTCTCACCATTTACCTTGATGATTGGCTCAGTATAAATTGTGCCAGGAGCTGGTTGGTACATGATTTCTGTTTTCCCCGTGTTGATGGTAAGCCCAAAGTTGGAACAGGCTTCAGAGAATCTATCCACGCTATGCTGCAGATCAGCCTCTGAGCCAGCACTGAGGGCACAATCATCAGCAAACAGAAGATCCCTGATGGTGTGTGATTTGACCTTGGTTTTTGCTTGAAGCCTCCTAAGGTTAAACAATTTTCCATCAATACGATATCTGATGTCGATTCCTGTGTCCTTATCTCTGAAAGCATCAGTCAGCATAGCAGAAAACAAGATACTGAAAAAGAGTCAGTGCAAGTACACACCCTTGTTTAACTCCATTTGAGACTGGGAAAGGCTCCGATAGCTCACCGTTTTCCTGAACTCTAGCCTGCATTCCATCATGCAGTTGCTGCACTATTGAGATAAATTTCTTTGGGCAGCCGTATTTTGCCATGATCTTCCATAGACCCTCTCTACTGACCGTGTTGAATGCCTTTGTCAAGTCGATGAAAGCTGTGTACATGTCACAGTGCTGTTCTTGGCATTTTTCTTGAAGCTGTCTTGCAGTGAACACCATATCGGTGGTTCCACGTTCTTTCCGGAATCCACACTGACTTTCAGGTAGAAGACGTTTGTCAAGATGAGCCGTTAGGTGATTAAGAAGGTTTCTGGCAAATATCTTCCCAGCGATTGATAGTAGGGAGATGCCTTGATGATTGTTACAGTCTTGGCGATTACCTTTACGTTTATAAAAATGTATAATTGACACATCCTTGAGATTGTGTGGGATGGTTTCACTCTGCCACATTTGCTGGAAGATCATGTGAAGTTTCTCTATCAGAACTGTACCGCCATCTTTATAGACCTCAACAGGAATTGAATCGGAGCAGGGGGCCTTTCCACTAGAAAGTTGACGAATTGCTTTTTGAGTCTCCTCCAGAGTCGGTATATCATCTAGTGCTTCATTTATAGGAATTTGGGGCAGTCGGTTGATGGCTTCATCGTTAATAGATGATGGCTGGTTCAGAATATTATTAAAGTGTTCGATCCAGCATTGGAGAATTTTTTCCTTGTCTGTAGTTAGTGTTTTTCCATCTGCATTAAGGAGGGGAAATGATCCTGATGATGTTGGACTATAGACCGCTTTGAGTGCATGGCAAACATTTTTCAAGTCATGGCTGTCAGCAAAGCCTTGGAGCTCATCTGCTTTATTACTCAGCCATGAATCCCGCATCTGGCATAGTTTATGTTGGACAATTCTACTACGCATGTTGTTGAAAGTGTCTTTCTTTGATGTAGATTTTGGATCATTTAAATATACTTTATGGAGATGGTGTTTCTCAGCCAATATCTGCTTTATATCATCTGAGTTCTCATCAAACCAGTCATTTTGTTTCTTGATGGCGGGACCCAGGACCTCAGTAGCAGTGTTGTAGATCTGCTCCCTTAGCGCTGCCCAATTTGTTTCCGCACTTTGGCCGTCTAACGAGATATATTTGAGACGGTCTTCTAGGGTGTCAGTAAATGACTGTTTGATTTTTGTCTTCTTTAGTTTGGTGACATCCAGCCTTTTTTGAGTTTTCTTCCCCTGAGGGCGCCTGGCTGGTTGGATACGAATTTTAAGTTTAGACACAATGAGGCGATGATCAGTCCAGCATTCGGCACCACACATGGACTTGGTCACCCGGACATCTTGCCTGTCCTTCTTCCTAACAATTACATAGTCAATTAGGTGCCAATGCTTTGAGCGAGGGTGCATCCAGGAGGTCCTGTTGCGGATAGGAAGTCGAAAAATGGTGTTGGTGACAAGGAGGTCATGTTCTGCACAAGTCTGGAGGAGAAGAAGTCTATTGCTGTTACAGCGACCCTCGCCATACTTTCCAATAGTGCCATTCCAGGAGATGTTATCTGAGCCTACTCTTGCATTAAAGTCACCAAGAATTATGAGCTTATCTGCTTTAGGAACTGATGCAATGACTGCATGTAGTTCTTCCTAAAACTTATCCTTGACGTCATCCTGGTTTGTCATAGTTGGTGCTAATGATGGTGGCATGTTTCCTTCCATAAAGCAGCGGGATCTTGACTGTCATGAGTTGGTCATTTATTCCCTTTGGGGGCCCCGCTAACTTGCCGATAATTTCTGTTTTGATTGCAAATCCAACCCCTGCTTCTCATCTTTCTTCAGTTCCTCTTCCACTCCAATAGAATGTATAACCTGCACCCTTTTCACAAAGTTGGCCCTCGCCTGCAAGTCAAGTTTCACTCAGTGCTGCTATGTCAATGTTGTATCTGGCCAGTTCTCTCCCAATCAGGGCAGTTCGCCTCTCAGGTCTGTTTGTGTTAAAGTCTTTGTCGAGTAGAGTGCGCACATTCCATGCGCCTAGAATGAGGGGGAAAAATCTGTCCTTTCTTTTTCTTATGTGTCGCCCGCTGAAGTAGGGTACCCACCAACCGCGGTAAGCTAGTTAGGTAATGGTGGAGCAGGCAATGTTTAGGGCACCTTTTCTAGCCCCTTTCTCATGCCATGGAGGTGAGCAGTGCTTTCCTAAAGAGGGCTGCTCAGTCACTCAGGGGGCTGCCGAATCCCACTGCTGCTCCGATCAGTGGAAGACGACCATATGGCCTGAGCCGCCTGTGTGTAGGTCTGCAACTATGACTGCCAGCGCACCCACGCCTGCCGCTTCGCCACTTGCCCATCACCACAGGACTTGTTGTGAGTGGATGGATGAGTGGATGAAAGAGTGACTTGCGCAGTGATTTGGTTTAAAGTAAGGAAGAGTTGTGCAATTCGTCGACCTGACTCTCTCGCCTGGGTCCATCTTAATCCAGTGGCAAGACAAGTCAAGATGACTGGAGATGAAGTTATGTGCAGTGGATGACCATGGCTTTCTATGTGCCTCGCCATGCTCCTTACGCTCCACAGCGCGTTGCTGGTAATCGCCGTCATGCCCGTTGAACCAACAGGTGGTTTCTTCCACGCTGTCTACCGAATCCAGTCTTCGCATGCATGGGTAGGCAGACCCTAACTCACCGAAGGTTTATAACCAGTCGGCTACCCTCACCTAGTTTAGCCGGCCTGTCAAAGCCATTTCCCGGGGGGTGGATGCTGTCGCATGCTGACAGCTACAATGAGCCACAGGTGAGAGCTGAATGCCAGGTTTGGACTAAAGGTGGCCGAGCTTCCCTGAAAAGGGCATGACAGATCCTTAACCAGAGAATACATAACAGAACACATACAGGAAATAAGCAGTACAAGTATGATGTTTGTGGTGCAGCATTTACTAGGATAGGTCACCTAGAAAGACATAAAAGAATACATACAGGAAATAAACTGTACAAGTGTGATGTTTGTGATGCTGCGTTTACTGAGAGTGGTAGTCTACAAAGACATAAAAGTATACATAGCTTAGTGTGAGTGATGGTGCTGCTGCTGCTTGCAGTGATTTAATCATTCGGCCTCAAAAGATAATAGAGGAAGACACAACCTACAAATGTGATATTTATTGTGTATCATTTATTGAGAAAGATAACCTACAACAACATAAAAGAATACATACAGGATAGAATCCTTATTGGCGTGATGTTTGTGATACAGAATATCATGGAATTGCATCCCTTTCTTTGCAGTAGTGGTCCAACAGTTGCCAAAACTCAAGAGCTTCTAATATGGGTCTTCAAAGTTGTCTACCTTCACACAATATTACTCTTGGCAGAGTTGTAGATATAAGAATAATGATGATTCTATCTCAAGGGAGTCTCCACAAGATATTCAGAAAAGTGAGAACAATGCTGCATTGGCTGAGCACGTAACTCTATGATCTTCCAACAACTTTTGTGAAGGATTAAGCAATTATTAATTTTATCTCGTTAAGCCCCAACCCTGATTTACTAAGTGGAATTCTTATTATTCTGGTATAGCTCTGTTTAGACAGAGAAATAGTTAAGGCAACTTGTTTAAGACATGCTCAAAACACATTGTCCAGTCCTGTAAAATGGAATCCTGATTCTATTCCTTACTCTGGCTGTCTTCTTGACGAGTTGAATTTCACTGTGCCCTAGACTGGGAAAAGTGCCAGATTATATTGCAACTTTCAATCCATGCACATTGTTGTTGCTATTTGACAAGGCTCCAATTAGGAGTGTTGTAATTTTACATTTCGAATGCCAGTACACCACTACATGTTAAAATATGTTATGGATAATAAAAATGATAATATGTATATGAAGAATAGGAACATATTTGATGTAAAATACAGACACAACACCAATATTGAAGTACATAAAACACATTCCACACTGTTGTAAATTCTATTGATTCTCCTATTTTATGCCACATTAGTACATGTCGATGTGCTTAAAGAGAGAATACAGATTCTGATGTATATCTTTATTCTTCGCTTGAAATTATATATATATATATATATATATATATATATATATATATATATATATATATATATATATATATATACATTTATCTAACGCTGCACTTTGTAAGCGGGAAAAAAATAGTGATGCAATAATGATAGCGATCTCCAAATTTGAGTGACTGTGTTTTCCACAGCATGGCGTTGATGGCCACGATGTTTGGCAAGATCTTAAAAAACCAAATTAAATCAACTACACCCAGGACAACACAAATACCTATATACTTATGTACTGATCAATGACTAGAATTCAAAATGTTTCATATGGAATTTTCCAATATTTTCCTAGATATTTAGCAAACATGGATTCTTCCAGAAAAATTTAAGACCTAGTGTACTGATCTGAACATTGCGTAATTGTTGGATAGCATTTGTAATCTTCTTTAAATTATTTACCAGATCTTAAATATTTAATGATATTGTAACATTTCTGAAGCTTGTTATCACGGGCAGGATTATCGTTGTGTCCTGTCCCGCGCCTGAAAGTGGATGGATTAAGAGTCGCGACGTTTTCCCGTGCCAGAAGTAGGTCTATGGTAAGACAATTATTTGTTATTTATTGAAGGCGTGTTGTTTGCTTTCCCGCTCCAAGAGGAGGTCTACGTTATAAGACTCTGGCTGTTCCAGTGTATGGAAGCCTAATAGGAGCTTTGATAGAAAGCTTGCGTGTATTGACACTATAAGTGCGTTGTGGCTTTCCCGCAAGCTATTTATTTACCTACGTACTGTCTTGAGTGTCTGTCCAATTTATAGACCACATATTAGACAATAAGATGCTTCACAAAATCTAGCTCATTATACTGGGGAACAAGTTCCATAACACTGGGTAATGTTAAATATATTACTGTTAGTGAGATGACTTAAGGTACACTCTCTTCTTCTTTTCATTTGCTGTTGTTAAGTAATGTCTACACAAGAAGTCCTGTTCTCTGGATGTATGTAGCTGTTGTTTAGTAATGTCTACACAAGAAGTCTGGCTCTCAGGATGTATGTTGCTGTTGTTTAGTAATGTCTACACAAGAAGTCCAGTTCTCTGGATGTATGTAGCTGTTGTTTAGTAATGTCTACACAAGAAGTCCAGTTCTCTGGTTGTATGTTGCTGTTGTTTAGTAATGTCTACACAAGAAGTCTGGTTCTCTGGTTGTATGTTGCTGTTGTTTAGTAATGTCTACACAAGAAGTCTGGTTCTCTGGATGTATGTTGCTGTTGTTTAGTAATGTCCACACAAGAAGTCCAGTTCTCTGGATGTATGTTGCTGTTGTTTAGTAATGTCTACACAAGAAGTCCGGTTCTCTGGACGTATGTTGCTGTGGTTGACAGTTTGTCAAGACTCCCAAACAGCTTTGTGTGGATGTGCGTCTCTGTGGGCCAATGTTCAGTCCACAGTTGACTAAGCATGTGGCAGTCTTGCAGGATATGTTCGGCTGTCTGTGCTATCTGTCCACACGTGCATAGGGGACCAATCTCAGTTTGTATAAGTGACTGTTCAGTCTGTTATGTCCTGTTCTAATACAGAACTGGATCACCTGTTTTGCTCGATCAAGATAGTGATAGTTGTCTCTTTGTTGGTCGACTTTCCTAATAGCCTTGATAAGGGTCTTCTTTTCCTGCAAGGTGATTGTTTGTTCTTTTTGTTTCCGTGTTGCTCCCTCTTTTGCTAACGTATCTGCTCTCTCATTTCCTGGTATGCCACAGTGTGATGGTATCCACTGTAGCATTACCCTTCTTTTGATATTTACTTCCCATAGATAGGGCTTTATTTAACTCTGGCAGTTTATCACTGTTGAGGGCTTGCAGAACTGACATTGCATTGGTAAGGAATACAACCTGCTGACATTGGCTTATTGTGTTATTTATTATTCCTGCAGCAATGCTTAAGGCCTGTAATTCAGCAGAGTAGTTTAAACAGAATATTCCAGTAGGTGAACAGGTGGATTCATTTTCTTTGTCTGGATAGACCACATAAACTCCTGCGCCTCCGTTCTTCACTGCTCTGGTTGCAGATCCATCAGCATATACTTGGATCCATGCTTCTCTGGGGTATAGTTCTTCAATCATGTCACATGCTACTATTTTCCTTTGGAGAGTATTTAGCTCTCCCATGGGGCAGGTGGTAGTTATGGAGGTCTTAATGCTGAAATGTTGATGTTGTTCCCATGGGGTTGGGAGGAGTGTGGGAGTTATTTCTTTAGTGATGTCTAGTAGTTCATCCTTGTATGTTCTAATTAGTTTTTTGGACCAATGCACAAAACTGCTTCTCTTCAACCTCCCACTGGCTAAATCTCGAAATCTAGTTTTCTTTGGATGTGCTGGCATGTTCTTGTACTTTTCTGCTTGGATCAGGGTCTTAGTGTCTCATCTGTAGAATAGAGCTTGAATGCCTGTGATTTTTTTCCATTTCGTTTATTGGAGTGGTCTTCATGGCGCCCGTGATCAACTGAAGCGCTGGATTTTTTTGGCATTGATCTGCACCATCCATTTTTCTGCCTGTGCTGCTATGTTGTTTGCTGCCCTTTGTATTCGCTTATTAGCGATAGTTAGATGTTCTTCTACACAACACACCACCAAGTCATCATTGTATTGGGCAGCTCTCACACCTTGTGGCAGATCATGGATAAGGTCATTGATGAACACAAGGAACAAGGTAAGAGACAATACTGAGCCTTGAGGAACTCTGTAACCGTATGGCCTACTACATCACTACAACTATTAGAATTTTAGTAAAGATAAACACTAGTCAAAAATCAATGACATCATCAGCCATGGCACACATGAACCCATGATGTCATTAAACCTAGTGTGGCCTCCATACAAGTTAGGCCGGAAAACATTTAGAATAGAGAGAACCTAGAACAATGGTTGGTCATTCTCACTTAGTAACAATAATTTTAGACTAGAGGTTTCGTAGTTTCATACATACTTAGTCGTTCCCCTTCTACCGTGAGGTGTAGAGGTTTTGAAGAGAGAGCGCCAGACTATCCTATCAGCTTTCTTCCTCCTGGCCTGGTTCCATTCTAGTCCTCGGTCCTTCAAAGTTTGTCTAATGTTGTCCTCCCAGCAAACTCTGGGTTGTTCTGGGTGTCTGGATCCCTGGCTCTTTCTTTCCCATGCTTGTCATGGTAGCCAATCTTCTCCCATTCTGCAGACATGGCCAAACCATCTTAGTTGGGACTGCTCTACTTGGGTCTGCAGGGGGTGGGATTTTAGGCCTTGACATATCGTCTGGTTGCGGATCATGTCTCTTCTTGTTACCTCAACCACCTTCCTCAGATACCTTATTTCTGAGGCTTTTGTGGGTTGTAGTCATTGCCCATGACTCGCATCCATATGTCAAGACTGGAATATACAGCCATCTTCGTTTTCTTACAAACCTCTCTCTTGCTGAGGAATCCTCGATTTATGGCCTGAAAAAGTCTCCCAGCTGCTGTTTTTCGAGTAACCAACTCTTCTTTGATACCCTCCTTTCGGTCTATAATAGCTCTGAGATATTTAAAGTGGTTGACCTGCTCCAGGACCTGTTCTCCCAGCTTAATTTGTTGTCTACTTTCTTCTTGTGATATCACCATGGATTTTGTTTTAGAGCTGCTTATGACTATCCCGCTCTTCTCCAGCTCTTCCTTCTAGACTTGCAGGTTGGATTGAAGATGCGCCTCTGATTTAGCAATCAGGACAACATCATCAGCAAATGCCAGCTCTGAAATGCAGACCTGTCTCATCTTTCCAGTACCCCACTGAATACTTTCTTGTTCTCTCCTTACATGCCTTGATAACATCATCATTGAGGAGTATGTAAAGATAAGGTGACAGGATATCACCTTGTCTTACACCAGTGGTGGTCCTGAACTCTTCTGATTTATGGTTTCTGCAAGACTTGTAGAAGCTCTGTAAAGCATGAATCAGAGGTGCTGGAATGTTCTTCCTTGCCAAACAGTCCCAAAGTTTCTTCCAGGGGACCCTGTCAAACGCCTTTTCCATATCTATGAAACAAAGATGGACCTCACTCTTATACTCAATAGCCTTTTCACTCAGCTGTCTGAGTGTGAAGATTAGGCATTGAGTACTTCGGTTAGCTCGGAATCCGCACTGGACCTCATCCAATTGTGGCTCAGCAAGGCGTCGGAGTCTCCGCTCTAGGATTCTAGAGTAGATTTTACCAGGGACACTGAGAAGGGATATGCCTCTATGGTTTCCATATTGTCGTTGTCACCCTTGTTGAAAATTGCTGTTATGATGGCAATCTCCCAATTCATTGGTATGGTCTTGTTGCACCATGCTGCCTGTAGGACCCTTAAGAGTAATAGGTCGCCTGATGCTCCCATGTACTTAACCATTTCTGGTGTTATACCATCATGCCCTGCTGCTTTGTCCATCTTGATTTTCATCAGTTCTTCCATCTTTATGTCATCTTCATCACCATTGGTTTCCTCTTCTGTGCTAGTGGTTATCATTTCTGATGCTTGACCTTGCTCACCATCAAGGAGTTCTGAGAAATATCATTTCCATCTTTCTATTACTTCCTTCGGGGCAGTAAGCAATTTGCCTTGCTTGTCCTTTACAAATTTGAGAGAGCATTGTTTTTCCTTCGTCAAGTTCTTTAGGGTCTTATAGAACAATTTCTGGTTTTCTTGCGCATCTTTTTCTAGCTTTTCTCCAAATTCTTCCCAGGACTTCTGTTTTGCTGCTAGCACCTTGTTCTTTGCTTCTGTTCTGAGTGTCACATATTCTCTATATTTTTCCATTTGTCCTGTTGTGTTTTTAGCTCCTAAGTATTGTTTCCATGCCATTTTCTTCTCTCTTATTTTTTTTGACTTCCTCTGTCCACCAAGGTGACCTCTTTCTCTTGTTCCCAAGTCGGACTTGACCGCATGCTTCTGCAGCAGCTGTCTTTATGATGTCTGTTATGATTAAAATTCATAACATGTGTGTCGATATCAGTAGATGGTTCGACAAGACTTCTTGTTTGTTTATTATATGTAGTCCTTGGTAATAGAGGAAGTGACGGCATTGCCTCGAGGTGTAGTTCGGCAGAAGTCAAAGTTGCCATTGGCAGACGTGAGAGACCTGCTGTTAGAGACTTTGATGTGTGTAGTTATGGCAAGTGGACGCATGTCTCTGAGCTCCTAATATATATTAATATTGTGTCAAATCCCTATGATGTTCCAGCACTAGATCATCAATATGCTTCTGTGAGATGTATCTAGTTACATTTTACAAGGGAGGATGTATTCTGTTGAAAAAGTGAGTCTGAATTAAATAAACTTTGCAGTCAATCAAACGACAGTGTTTCAAACTACGACAGTACAGAGACCCTTTTATGACTGCATATGTAATGCCATAAGATATTGGCTTGGTTATAAACATGAATATGGAGCAGCATCTTGAGTGATATTAAACATTCTGTATTCGTGCCACTTCGCCTTAATGACTTTGCTACGACATGTTATGTGGATTGTGTGCAGTGGTCTTGATGTGGACCCTAGCAGTTTTCCTTGGCCAAAGTAACCAGTGTGTTACTACTTATAACATTCAATAAGAATTAAATATAAGACCATTTGTTGTACGCAACAATGTCCTTGAATTTAAGCCAGAGGGTTTCCAAGTCATCAGGTTGTTCTTCTGAGTTTCTCACCACTGTAGCACTAAGCTTCTGATATCTGGTCTTAATTTTTGGCTCTCTCAGCTTGTAGGTCTTAATGCTCATTTCTTCCTTTCGTTTACTTGGTTTTTTGCATGATGCTGGGCAGTTCCTAGGCTGAGCAACTCTTTCAGTTGTTCTTTTGATTGTAAGCGTGTAGTGATCACTTCCAATCTCTGGCCCCCTCCAGACTCCAGCATCCCGACATATTTGAATGAGCTCCTCCTAACTTTGGCATAGTCGATCACTGACTTTTCATTCTTTGTTGGTAAACATCTAGTGTATGCGCTTATGGGGGAACTTTGTGTTTGTAATGATCAGATTCTTCTCACTGCAGAATCTAAGGAGTCGCTTTCCATTGTCGTTGAGAGTATCTTCTCCATATCTTCTGATAACTCCACCCCATCTAGCATGGTCATTTCCAACTCTGGCATTGAAATCTCTGAGCATGATAATTTCATCTAGGCAGTCATCCACTGTCCTTTGAAGCAGCTCGAAGAATTCCTCCTTGATCTCTGCTCTCTCATCCTCATTTGACCCATACACTATGACCAGGTTGACTATGGTTTCTCCTTCTTTTAGTTTTACAACCATAATGTGCTCTGAGACAAAGTTCCATCCCTTGATACTATCTTTTTGATTTTGGGCCACAATGCAACCCACGCCCCCTTTAGCTCTTTCAGATATGGGTACACCACTGTATAGCAGCGTGTTGCCATCGAGATCCATGACTCCTTGTCCTTTTTTCTTTGTTTCCATTATAGCCAGGATTTCTAGTTTTGCTTTCCTCATCTCTTCCACAGCTTCTCTTCTTTCCCATTTATACTTCTTGTGTTCCAAGTTCTATCAGTCGCAGTCCGTTCCAGTTCGTCGTCTTTAGAATCAGTGCGGTTTTCTCTCTTGTAGTTCGCGTAATCATGTTTTATAGCAAACAGGTGATTGGCCTGTTGTGCCTTTGCATGGTGGAGGGACTGCCTCCTTATGGCCTCCATGTAGGCCACCCTCCTCCTTTTTCATCCGGGCTTGGGACCGGCCTAGGAGGAGTTAGTAACAATAATTTTAGACTAGAGGTTTCGTAGTTAGTTAGGTTAAAGATTATTTTAACGGTCAGCTATGTCCCAAGACAAATTATAAGAAGGTTTCCGGTCTCTACTCTAATTAGGAATAATTTCATCCAGCAAGCTATAGCACTGGACTAGTATATAGACTGATGCATCATAGTAACCAGTCAGAACCTGAGACAGTTATCTCAGTAGCAAAAAGCAAAACTACATAACGCGTTCTCTCTTGAGGTGTGGAGCAACCTGGCGCATCCCCTATTGAGAACAAAACGTCTTTGACTCCTACGTTGTCTTCTTGATCTTTGATCCTTAGCCGCTGACCATCAAAGCAGTCAGTGGCCATCACGCCTAGTGGCATCTTGTAGGGCAACAACAAATTGACTCCACTTTGCTCGGTTGGTAGCCATCCCCCAACTCTGGTTCATTCTTTGCATCTCAGCCTCCACAGTCCTCCGCCAAGTTGTTTTTGGTCGGCCTCTCTTTCATTTTCCTTCAGGGGTACAAAGCATAGCTGTTCTTGTGATGGCCAACCCAAATCCAGCGTCTGCCAGCTATGATGGTTTGCATGTCCTCTTGCTTGCTCTGAGTAAGCAGATCTTGGTTGGTGATGGTATTTGGCCAAAAGATTCGGAGAATTTTTCTTAGGCATGTTGTATGAATAGAGGACAATTTCAACATTTCCTTCTCTGTAACTCTCCAGCTCTCTACGCCATAGAGAAGCACAGAAAGCACACAGCTCTGATATAATCCTAATTTTGTGCTTCTGCTGTACTGAGAGGACTTCCAGATGTTGTTTATACTAAAAAAAGGTTGTTCTTGCTTTGTTCATTCTGTTGTTGATGTCTTTGCTTGCTCTGCCGTCTGGTGTTACTATGCATCCTAGGAATGTGAAGGTGTCTGTCTGTACCAGTTGCTGATTCCTTACTGATATGGGCTCAGGGTTGCTCACATTGAGCGTCATGACCCCTGTCTTCTTTAGGTTGATGTTCAAGCCCACCAGCTGGCTAAACTTATTAAGTCTATCTGTTTTTTCCTGGATGTGTTGATGTGAGTGTGCTAGTAGTGCAGTGTCATCTGCATATTCTAGATCTTCCAATGTAGAAAATGTAGTCCATCTTATTTCTCTTGGACTGCCCTCTGTTGCCTGGCGCATCACCCAGTCTATGACTGATAAAAATAGAGTGGTTGATAAGGGGCATCTTGTAGTGCATGACTCCATCTGCCATTGATCATTATGTGATCTATCTGGTTTCTGTCTCGTCCGTTTGGTGATTCCCATGTTAACTTGTGCACTTCCTTGTGTGGAAAAAGTGTTCCTTCAATGTCCTAGGTTGTGACAAGTGCATAACCGTTCAGACATCCACTACCAACCAGTGACGCCAGCGAAGATCCCTACGAATTGTATTGTGGTTTTCTCCACAAGTGAGTTTCCAACTAGTTTTTTTTCCACAGTTTCTAATCGAAATTTTATTTCGTTTGGTTTCCACAGCATTCAGACGTGCATTGTCCTGACTTCTGTAAGTGGTAAGGCTTTAGCCATCGAGGCTAAAGCTGGCAGTATTTTTTTTTTTAAATACAGAGAAAACAGGGGTTGGCAAGAACAGCTACAAGTCCTGAAAGGGTATGTCTACCATACAACAACAAAAAACTAGAAATGAAAACTATTAGTTATTTGTTAAACAATTTTTGTTGTGTCGTCTTTTAAAGCCGAGCCAAAAATTGAAGTCCCATTTAAATTGCCCCACCAGAAATGTGTTGGAGATGCCAGCCTTGGGAATCAAATGAATAAAGAAAATTTGATATAACTACTTGGACTTCTCCAATATTCTACATTTGTAGAATTTTCCTTGAAGTTGCTGTTAACAATCAAACCTTCAATCACCGTTTTGACAACAATAAGCATTTACGAGTTCTCCTTATTACCTGGGTTTTTCCTTACTTCAAGAAGTAACAACTCTGGTGTATAACCAGTCATCCACAAAAGTATTCCAGTAAAGACAGTGTCTTGGTTATATCCCTTGACTCAAGGGAAGTAATTTTTTTTTTCGTACGCCCGCTAATACTCGAGGCGAAATCTCAGGTTATTGTTAATGTCTAACCTGACATTGATTTTACGTGAGTATCCCTTTTCTTGTACAGAGACAGGTGTCCCTCGCCATTCAGGCAGATACTCGCCGATTTCGGAGGTACCCATTAGAGCTGGGTCGGCTCAGGAGCCGCCAATCCCTGGTCGACGACACTCCTTCAAATGTCCTCGCCAGGTCTCGAGTTAATCCAGTCCAATTCCCGGTCGACGAAAAATCCTCAAATGCCGTCGCCCGGGTTTGATTCTGAATCACCCGGTCGCCAGAGCGGTGTTGTAACCGCTACGCTAGCGCAGCTCCAAGGGAAGTAATAATATTAGGCACCGTCACAACTCCATGTCTTAGAAAAATTTTAAGGCTGTTGTGGCCTTTCATGTTGGCTCTTGCTTTCCGATTGTGTAGGAACAGCTGGATCCATTTTCTCATATTACCCTTGATTTTGCATTTTGTACCATGAAATGGTTTTGTTGGGATGGTTGTACCTCTGCAGTGTGCCATGCTTCATTCATTTCTGTAGTTTTTTATAGTGTATTGGACCAGTATGGTACATAGTTCTTCCTTGCTCCTCTTGGTATTATCTCCTTTGCTGCCTTAGTACTTCATTATTAAAATCGCTGGTGATTCTTTTAAATTCCATGTCTAGTACTCTAACATCTTTTGTGAGCAGATTTGTTCTGTGTTGGTAAGTGGACAAATTTGCTTTTTTTATAATTCCACCTTGGTTGGCTTGGGCTTGTATTAACTGTTATATTAATTTTGATGAATACATGGCGGTGGTCACTTCCACCGAGTTGTTCTTCTATGTCCCGTTCCACTGTCCCGGCCAAATCAGGTGTGCAGAATGCCAGGTCTGGGGTAGAGGTGCTATGCCATCTTCTGGAGTAAAAGGTTGGAGGATCATTTGGGTTGTTTAGATGGGTTAGGTTATTGTCGTCTTGCCAGTTTTCTATCTCTTCGCCCCTTCTATCTAGCTGGTTAAATCCCCAGCTTTGGGAATGGCTGTTGAAGTCTCCCACCGCTAAGAAGTTGCCACTGGGGACGTCTATGCTAGCCATGTTCAGTGGTATGTCACTGGGGCAGTAGAAGTTTAGGAGATCTGGTTCCAGAGTGTTATGTTTAAGATGGATTACTTGGTATTCTGCACCTTCTTTATATGTCTTGGATTCTATAGCATTGAGGGTATTCCTTATCAGTGTTAGTGTGCTACCCTTCATCCAATCTTTTCTGTCCACTCTGAAACATTGATAGCCCCGTATCTTAAAATGTTTTCCTTCCTGTAGGTGAAGCCGACAAAGCGTGAAGCCATTACGAGCTGGTAACTGAAATATGATTGCACTCGACACCACATAAAGTACACCGCTGGTTATACGTAGACCCACCGTCCTTTCAATAATACAACGAAAAGTTCAGTGTATTGCGGACGTAGAACAATTCAATATCAGGGTGTTTCCTATACCGCAGGTGGGGCTAGATTTTACTGTCTCGAGTTCCATAGCCCATTGCGGTTGTTCCACAGCCAGCATAATGCCTTTTCCACAATTTCACTAAGCCTCTTCAGTGCCCTTGTTCTCGACTGTCCCCTCAGCCCCAACAGTTTCAATAAATCATACACTGACGCAGCCACAAGCCCTCTTGCACCTACTTCAACAGCCATGACCCTTGCAGTGAACCCATCATGTCTCAGTTTCGCGGCCAGATCACTATACGTTGCCACTTTGAACGAATGTTGATTGTCCATGTGTATCGCCCTTGCCCCAATGACACCTTGCAAGCTGAGAGCACGTGTTCAAGTGTCTGCCTCTCCTGGCACATGGGGCATTGCTCATAATCTGACTTTTCCCATCTCACAAGGTTTGTGCCCGATGGCAGGAAGTCATACATTGGTCTAATAATGAATCTGAGCCTAAGAGGTGCCCGATGGCAGGAGGTCATACATTGGTCTAATAATGAATCTGAGCCTAAGAGATACCAGATGTGAAAGCACCAGGGAAATAAACAGCTTAGGGTTGTCACCTCAGGGGCACATTCATGTAGTCAGTTATGACTGAAGGGGCTATTATTATTAGTATTAGTAGTAGTAGTGCATTGTAACCGTGCGTGTTGGTTGTGTGGATGTATAGTGGAATGTTCGATCACTGCCCTCTCAGTGGGTGGCGGATGATGATGGTGGTTGTTTGCTAAACGAATACAAATAGCTGAGCACAGATGGTGGACGACTCAACTCGATGAAACAGATTGCACTCTAACAACTATGAACAGAAACGTGCAATATTTTTTTTACAGCTATTCAAATTTCAGCAATCAGGTGCAACGGGATTGTTCTGCCCAACGTTCCACCACATTATACATCTTTGTGCAGCAAACTGCATTTCATGATCAAATTATAAATATCGTCCTTTAACCCTTCTGTCATTCCTTCTTGTCTCTGCCTCAGCCGCAATTCTCTTCTTACTGTAATTGACGTTTATCTAGACCTGGCTTGAGAACCGATAATTTGTCTCTTTTTAAACGTTACCGTCTCTGCGTTTAGCTCACTCTACTTGCTAAGTACTGTTTTATTTTACTGTCAGAGTTCTATCTTCAACAGACGGTGTGATCGTTTTGGGTATCTTTTACTAAAGCTGGCCTACACCGCCAGGGTTGATTATTTCTACCCAAAGTGTCTATGCTTCGCACATCTAGCAGCTACTACAGTTTATTCATACCTGATGGTCTTGAAACATGAGAAAATCATGTGACTTGTACTCTTCTTGAATGTAAAAAAAAAAAAAATGTTCTACATTCTTTTGCTAAACGAGCAATCCTAACTATCATAATGGCTTGCTGAGCGACCAAGGAGCACGACCACAGTACTTCTTTTGTGAACACAAAAGCAACCAAACAATGGCATGTCGTCTGGTTTCACTCCCCGATATCACTCGCCATTCAATACTTTAACACATTGGAGAGAACAAATTCTCATCTTACGCCTAATGTGTCTGAATCTGAACTGACTACCTTATTTCCCCGATTTACAACTACGATTTTAAAATCTCACTAACTCATCCTTTGTCACCATTCGTTCACAAAAAACCCCGACCACTTTATTGCGTACTCACTATTTTAACCAAAACAAACTCACCCACAATTTCTTAAGGGACGTAATAATAATTTATCTCCCTTCACTGAATAAGTCTTTAGTCCAAATGTTTTCTTATCCCCCTAATCTTATATAGCGTTTGCAAATTTTTAAATCCATAGTTTACAACCTTCCGACTTTCTATACACTTAATCCACAACCTTCCGACTTTCTATACACTTAATCCACAACCTTCCGACTTTCTATACACTTAATCCACAACCTTCCGACTTTCTATACACTTAATCCACAACCTTCCGACTTTCTATACACTTAATCCACAACCTTCCGACTTTCTATACACTTAATCCACAACCTTCCGACTTTCTATACTCTTAATCCACAACCTTCCGACTTTCTATACACTTAATCCACAACCTTCCGACTTTCTATACACTTAATCCACAACCTTCCGACTTTCTATACACTTAATCCACAACCTTCCGACTTTCTATACACTTAATCCACAACCTTCCGACTTTCTATACACTTAATCCACAACCTTCCGACTTTCTATATACTTAATCCACAACCTAACGTAAGGGGCACCACGAAAATACTAGCTTGGGCCCCCAAACGATACATTTGAGTACATAGGACAAGGAAAGTCAACTCAAAAAGAACAAATACTAATTAAAATGACAAATACTAATATAAATTAAAACCAGCAACTGCAAAAGACAATAGCTATTTAAATTGAATACAAAATTAGTAAATAAAATGACACTAAATACCCCAATTATAACCAATTTTCAGTTTCAACAGAGTAGACCAAGATGGAACGAGAAGAGGTAATAACGGTCAGCTCCACTCTCCACCCATCACCTCATCAAAACAACAACAATAACTGATAACTTATCAGCGGTTCAATCTAAACGACTATCTTATCTCCTCGTAGACTCGGATGACCGGGTAACAAACCAGTGACATATCTGCAAGGTGTGTCACAAATGTGATATTTATCACCTACAGTGTGATTTGATAAAATCACGTATCTACTGCTTAGCAGACAAATAAAGAAAGAAAGAAAAGTGCGATCATTGACAGCACATAATAAAAATCAGCACCACAAATGTACCGATACTGCCGGAGAGAACCAAAGACCGATAGAGGTCGTCCATTTCGTCCCAACATTTATTCTTGTGCATAGTCATGTGCCAGGCATATTTTTCTTTTTTAGTAATTGCATTTAATTATTATGAAATGGCAAGGTACGGGCACTGTAGTGAAGAACGAGTAATTTTTGGTTATTATTACCAAGACTAAGTAGGTCATACAAAGGCTAGATAAGTGTATACTTGTGATTAATTTATAAATCAAGGTAATGCCTTTAGAATATATACTGAGTATTTGAATTATATATATATATATATATATATATATATATATATATATATATATATATATATATATATATATATATATATATATATATATATATATATATATGGGAGCCGCGCTGGTGTAATGGTTACAACGTTGTACTGGCGACCAGGTTTTCAAGGTTCAAGCCCGGGCGTCGGCGCTTGAAGGAGTGTCAACGACCGGGATTTTGACTGAATAATCTGAACGGCTCCTGAGATAAACCCTCTGTGGATGGGAAGGAGCGAAGCTCCTGACCGGGTTGGAAGGAAAGTCCTCAGGTTCCCCAGCCTCGCAATGACATGTCATTGGGCCGAAGGGCTGAAAGCCCAAGTGCCGCTGGTTAAGGGAAAAAAAATATATATATATATATATATATATATATATATATATATATATATATATATATATATATATATATATATATATACTTACTTACTTACTTAGTCGTTCCCTTTCTACCGTGAGGTATAGAGGTTTGGAAGAGAGAGCGCCAGACTATTCCATCAGCTGTCTTCCTCCCGGCCCGGCTCCACCCCAGTCCTCGGTCCCTCAAAGAATGTCCAACGTTGTCCTCCCAGCGGACTCCGGGCCGCCCCGGAGGTCCGGACCCCTGGCTCTCCGCTTCCCATGCCCGTCGTGGCATATATATATATATATATATATATATATATATATATATATATATATATATATATATATATATATGTATATGTATATGTATATGTATATGTATATGTATATGTATATGTATATGTATATATATATATATATATATATATATATATATATATATATATATATATATATCTATATATTTATATATATATATATATATATATATATATATATATATATATATATATATATATATATATATATATATATATATATATATATATATATATATATATATACGAGGGGGAGTCAAAAAGTAATGCCTCCTATTTTTTATGTATGTTAATACTGCATCGGTGTGCAATTTGTAAATTTAGCATGATTCCCCAAACACTCTTCTGCACTGTATAGCATTACCAACCTGTTTCAGTAACAGGTGGCACCATTGTAACAGTTTAAAAATGGCTGCCAAAGACGTTCGGTTAAAACAACGTAATGTCATAGAATTCCTCAATGCTGAAGGCGAGACCCCAATTCGCATCCACGAACGTTTGAAGAATGTTTATGGAGATTCAACAGTGGATGTTAGCACTGTCCGACGTTGGGTACATCGTTGTGACGAAGCTGAAGTAGGTCAATCCTCAATGGCTGACGCAAAGCGGACTGGCCGTTCGTCTACCGCAGTAACTCCACACAACATTCGTCGAGTTGATGGCATCATTCGTGGTGACCGTCGGGTAACACTAGATGAACTTTCTTCCATGTTGTCCATTAGTAAAGGCAATGTCCAGAACATCATTAAAGACGTGGGTTATTCAAAAGTTTGTGCACGGTGGGTACCCAGAATGTTGACAGTCAGACATAAAGAAACAAGGAAAACCATAGCCATCAACCTCCTGCACCGTTACGAAACTGAATGAGAAGAGTTTTTATCGAATAGTATGACAGGTGATGAGACTTGGGTTCATTTTTTTAAACCAGAATCCAAGAGGCAGTCAATGGAATGGCATCACACAACATCGCCGACAAGAAAGAAGTTCAAAAGTTCACCATCTGTAGGGAAAGTTATGGCCTCCGTGTTTTGGGATGAGAAGGTGTGATTCTTCTCGACTTCTTGGAACAGGGACACACGGTGAATGCAGACCGTTACATTGAAACTTTGAAGAAGCTTAGAGGTCGTCTTCGGCGACTTTACCCATTAAAAGATCAGAGAACTGCACTACTGTTGCACGATAAATCCACGCCACACACCGCTAAATGCACCATTGATGCGATTGCAGAATTTGGCTGGACATTATTACCACATCTCCCTTACAGTCCTGATCTTGCACCTTCTGACTTCCATCTGTTTGGACCACTGAAAGAAGATCTTCGCGGACATCACTTTGAGGACACCGAGACCCTTAAACGCACTTTACGCCAGTGGTTTAGGAAAAAGGACACAAATTTATACCGTGCAGATATACATGCCCTTGTGCGAAGATGGACAAAAACTGTAACAAATAACGGAGACTACATTGAGAAATACATTTTTGAAGTTCAGACTTGGGGCTACATTTCAATGTGAATTTTATCTGTTTTCTTGCCTATTGAATGAAATTAAAAATTACGAGGCATTACTTTTTGACCGTCCCTCGTATATATATATATATATATATATATATATATATATATATATATATATATATATATATATACTTCTTTCTTTGGCTCATATTGCTCAGCTAAATATGCTGAAATCTAATTAAATATGCATGTTCTGCCCCAAATTTGCACTCCACTTAAGTGAGCAAACACTACCAAAAGTAAAAAAAAAATTAGCGTAGAGTACAGTCCCTTTATAATAGAGCAGACGACAATTTCTAATGCTAGTGGCAGAAAATTTATACAAAGACAAAGTGTATGTTAATTTCACAGCTTTGGAATGAAGGAAATTAAACATGTTCCAACATTTCTAAAACCTTGAACATTCCTGAGCGGACTGTCTACAGAGTTGTGAGTAAATTAAAAGCAGGTAATGGAATCGAGCGAAAAGAAGGTAGTGGGAGGCCAAGAATTTTGAACACAAAGGACCATCGGCGTCTCGCCCAAATCGTTCGGGCTGGGCGAATGAAGAGTGTAGAAAACATACGGCAGCGCATGATCGAGTTGGGAAGCCCAGGGGTATCTAATGCTACTGTCAACCGGGAGCTACACAGGATGAATTACACAAAAAAGCTGGTAATTTCGTCACCATTGCTCACAGAGACATAAAAACAGATGCGCTTGAACTGGTGCCATGAAAACAAAAATTTGTCATGGGACAATGTGATTTTTTTCAGATGAATGTTCTGTTTGGTCTTATCCTGCTCAAATAAATATTTGGACGAAAGGCTCTGTAACGCCTGTGTACCAGCGACCGAAACATACCCAGAAATTCCATCTTTGGGGAGGGGTGTCAGCAAGAGGTGCCACCCCACTGTGTGTTTTCACAGGAATTCTTACGAAAGAAAAGTACATCGACATACTAGAGGGACACCTTCTGCCATTTATGCAAGTCATGTACCCCGATGGGTGCACATTTCAACATGACAATGACCCAAAGCATACAGCTCATACCACCAAAGCATGGCTGCAAGAGAAGAATGTGATAGTGCTGAAGTGGCCCAGCAACAGTCCCGACCTAAACCCAATTGAAAACGTTTGGGCACTACTCAAGAATCATTTAAAAAAGAGTGGACTCAGAGACGTTGAACAATTGAAGAAGATAGCTGAAAAATACTGGGACAGTCTGACTCACAATTACCTACAAACATTTGTGGGAAGAATGCCTCGCCGCATCCAGGCTTGCCTTGCTGAAGAAAGCAACATTATATTGTACTGAAACCACTGTTAATAGATAGGGGAGATATCAATCTTCCTCTGGACATACCGTTTTTATTATTATTTGCTTTTATGAGTGTGCTGCGTTGCGAAAATATGACTGCCATTTTTTTTTTGCAAAGTACTGTATATATATATATATATATATATATATATATATATATATATATATATATATATATATATATATATATATATATATATATATATATACACATATATATACATATATATACATATATATATATATATAACTTGATTATGGTCCAGTGACATTACGGGCATTATATTACTATTATTATCAACATCTTTGGATTATTTGATGGTATATTAACTAAGTGGGTCATAGACAGTAATTAAAAACGTCGATCATGGATCATTTTCTCCGGCAAGGCAAAAGATTAAGTTTTATTTGGCGCAGACCGGGAGGATTATGCCACAGAACAGTTCTTACTTCAGGCGAGTTGTGATATTAAAGAATATGCTCTGTGTCACTTTGGATACGGGTATTTAAAGGATATAGTATTAAGACTTGCTAAATTACTATCCTCGCTTGTTTATGATGAAGGAAATCTATATAGACGGGAAAGGGTCAATCTTGAGTTAGATGAATTGAAACAGACGATTGAGGACTATAAGGTTAAGGAGAATTATTTCACGCATGAATTAAAACTACTGAGGGAGGATAACGAGTAATTGAATATTGAGTTACAGAGAAATAATGCGACATCTAAAAGATTGGTTAATGAAAAGAAATCAGAATGTGAAAATTTTAAAACGGAATGTGTAAAGTTGAAATCAGAATGTGATAATGGAAATTGGAAGCTCATAATATTAAAACTTTAGAGACTGAGATTACGGGACTTAAAGGTCAAAACAGTTCCTCGTATTTTCAAAGAAGAATGAATGCACAGAGTACCCATATTCAACAATTGTTAACTGATATTGCTCAGTTAAAATCAATGCCTAACCCAAATGTAGTGTCAACCTTGAATACTGCTTATCCATGGAGTCACCTCGAAGAAGAATATGAGTAAATAAGTGACTCTCGAACAAGATACTCAGTGTCTAAAACACATTCAACTTCAACAAGAACAAAATTGATGACAAGGTAACTGGCCTTCGAGACATTGCTCTTAAATGGACAAGACAAATATTCTGAACTAGAAAAGGCAAAGCAGAAGCGAATTGAAGAACTTTCAGCAAAGCTGTCTACAATTGAGTCATTACTCATTGGTGAGAAGAAAATATCTACTGACTTCGAAACAATAAATGCCAAGCAAATAGAGAAACTGTCGCGGAAAAATTATGAAATTGCTAACTAAGAAGAAGGGTTGAGGATTTACTTGATATAGTACTACACCAGAAACTACTTTCACACCGTAACGATAATAGGAGTACTGATCGACATGCCATCAGTATAATGGTGATGTTAATGGATCAGCACACCCTGGAAAGATTAAAAGATCATGCCGTGGTAGATATACCTTCCCTCGATGTCAGTCTGATGTCAGTGTTTCAGGTGGAAACATTACTGCCGCAGATAGGAGTGATTCATGGCGACATGCCAATCTTAAAGCTCCTGTTGTGCAGGGCCGTCCAACAGACCAGTGTCAATTTTCTAATGTTGTTAAGAAAAAAGTCTACGTACTCAATATGTACATACTCTTTTAAGTACAAATAAAGTTATCCCCTCTGAAAGAAAATTTCCTAACACGAGGTGGACTAATACTCGTGATGATGTTAAGATTGAGTACACACACTCACCTGTTTATACTGAGCCGGGTACATGTATTAAGGATAGGGATTTAGTAATGCCTTCTGAACAGTCCTTTGGGTCATGCTCCAAACCAAAATGCTCAAATACCTGTTAAGGTTTTTAGGAATCTTACTCAGTTCAAACAGTATGATACATCCTATGTAAAGGAATTCGACATGCATGAGGAAAAGAAATTACCATGTTCCTCAATCAACTAGAGTTTCACACCACTCTTGTGCACAATTTCGTGACAATAAAACTTCATATGGTTGTTCCAGTACACGTTCACGCATCGTGTTAGTGCGATACGTACCACCAGGCACTACTTGGCGTGCACTGGGTGAATTTTTTCACTTCACTGATGACGTACGATTTGTGTGTATTTGACCAGGTCACAATAGGATGAATGATGAAGCTGTGGTTTCCTTTCACACCCATGGTGATGCTCGCAAAGTGGCGAGGCTTGACAACGGAACCTGCTTTCTTGACATTCTGCATAAGGTACAGTTGGTACCTTAGTCTCCATCATGTTACCCACGTGTCATGTGCACACGATTCCTTCTTTATCTGATGACACTGCTTCTCACGATCCTCATGAGACGACGATGTGCAGTTCCCAGCAAAATGTTCGAATTTATTTCTTTGTGAATCATTAGTCCTGGTTATCTATTTGAGACCCAAGACGCGTCAACTGTGAGGAATGCAGTTAGCGACCCATATCTAGACTGCTTGCGTCAGGGTCAGCGAACTAGAGCTGACCAAGACCCTACTCCACCTCCAAGTGGTGGTAATGGAAACAGGCTGCATGACTGCAGTCTGGCTGAGAGAGTAAGGATTGAAGAGGGAAGGCAAACCCGGTCCCAAAAAAATGCCGTGCTGAGGTCGGATGTGTCGGCCGAAAGGCGCAGATATCGCAGCTCCGATGTAAACAGACACAACGCAACCAACGTCTTTATCAGGACGAACGAGGAAGAAGAAGATTTGCTACTTGGCTTCGTCTGGTGACGTTATGGACATACGACATTACATGGCTTCGTCTGGTGACTTTATGGACGTACGATGCTACTTGGCTTAGTCTGGTGACTTTATGGACATACGATGCTACTTGGCTTCGTCTGGTGGCTTTATGGACATACGACATTACATGGCTTCGTCTGGTGACTGTATGGACGTACGATGCTACTTGGCTTTGTCTGGTGACTTTATGGACATACGATGCTACTTGGCTTCGTCTGGTGGCGTTATTGACATACGACGCTACTTGGCTTCGTCTGGTGGCGTTATGGACATACGACGCTACTTGGCTTCGTCTGGTGACTTTATGGACATACGACGCTACTTGGCTTCGTCTGGTGGCGTTATGGACATACGACGCTACTTAGCTTCGTCTGGTGACGTTATGGACATACGACGCTACTTCGTATACGTTCCTGGAAATATTTTCATTTTTAAACGATGAACATTTTACTTTAGATTGTATTGCAAATTTGATGCATGCACTTTGTTTACATTTCGATTTCATTCACGATTGAGATTGTTTTGTTTTATTTGGTATTCGCCGCCTCTGTAGAAAGCGAGGGACATAACTCTGTTTTTTTTCTATTCCAGACTGGATATGCGTTTATTTGATGATGTTAATTTTTTACATCCGTTCCATTTGACATTTGTATTTCCAGGTTGTTCATTAATATGCACTTTAATTATTATTTTTTTTTTTCGTTCAAGATTCGTTTAAATTTTACTCTTTCGTTCCCATTTTTCCTATCGCACTACTTCTCTTTGACTTTACTAATGACATCTATTGACATTTTTATTATTATTCCATTGTTTCTTTTGCTTACTTACTTACTTAGTCGCTCCCCTTCTACCGTGAGGTGTAGAGGTTTGGAAGAGAGAGCGCCAGACTATCCTATCGGCTGTCTTCCTCCTGGCCTGGTTCTATTCTAGTCCTCGGTCCTTCAAAGATTGTCTAATGTTGTCCTCCCAGCGGACTCTGAGTCGTCCTGGGGGTCTGCATCCCTGGCTCTTTGTTTCCCATGCTTGTCGTGGTAGCCGATCTTCTACAATTCTGAAGACATGGCCAAACCATCTTAGTTGGGACTGTTCTACTTTGGTCTGCAGGGGGTAGCATTTTAGGCCTTGACGTATCGTCTGGTTGCGGACCATGTCTCTTCTTGTTACTTCAACCACCTTCCTCAGATACCTCATTTCTGAGGTTTGGATCTGGCTTTTGTGGGTTGTAGTCATTGTCCATGACTCGCATCCATATGTCAAGACTGGGACATGGTGGCGCGGTATACAGCCTTCTTCGTTTTCTTACCAACCTCTTTCTTGCTGAGGAATCCTCGATTTATGGCCTGAAAAAGTCTCCCAGCTGGCTGCTTTTCGAGTGGCCAACTCTTCTTTGATGCCTCCCTTTCGGTCTATAATAGCTCCGAGATATTAAAATGGTCGACCTGCTCCAGGACCTGTTCTCCCAGCTTAATTTGTTGTCTACTTTCTTCTCGTGATATCACCATGGAATTTGTTTTAGAGCTGCTTATGACCACCCCTTTCTTCTCCAGCTCTTCCTTCTAGACTTGCCGGTTGGATTGGAGATGTGCCTCTGATTTAGCAATCAGGGCAACATCATCAGCAAATGCCAGCTCTGAAATGCACTACTTCTCTTTGACTTTACTAATGACATCTATTGACATTTTGTTTTTTATTATTCCATTGTTTCTTTTGCGATTGCCTTATCGTCTTGCAAGTTCTTACTGCTATTAACTGATTATGATATCTCGAAAAAAATCGTAGATTTTTTTTTTTTTGGGGGGGGGGGGGGGAAGGGGGGGGGGGGGGAGAGAAGTGAGTTTTTAAGCCAGGAATTAGTGCTAAATTGCAAGTACTAGTTAAGAGCATCTTTTGCAAAGTGCATTTCAATTTATATTAATAATTGTTGATTTAATACGATACTACACTAGTGTTGAACAGTGTATGTATCTAGTGGAGACGCCATTTAATCGTCCGCTCGAATTGCTATACGACCATTGGTAGGGGACATTTTGTGATATGAGTATAGTAAGAAAGATATATAGGATCTTTTAAGTGGCTCGTTAAATGTGATTGGTGAACAGGAAGGCGAATATTCTCACAAAGAGATAATGTCTGAGAAGGGCACTTGAGAATGGATTATGTTTCCTTGCGACAAATCTGTCCCTGTTATTCTTACTGAATATTATAAATAATATCAAGCCCCCATACTCTCATGCTGAGGAAATGACACATATATGGATTTAAAAGACAGTACGGTACATGTAAGAAGCTCGCTCGTCAAGTTGCTAGATGGTATAACTTATGTACAGATATTTAGTACCTAAACCACATATATGGATTTAAAAGACAGTATGGTACATGTAAGAAGCTCGCTCGTCCACTTGCTAGATGGTATAACTTATATACAGATATTTACTACCTAAACCACATATACGATTCAAGTAAAAATGAAAAGGTAAACGACAAAAATAATATGGTCATAAACACTGAATGACTAAAAGTCCTAGTATCTCCTACTAATCATCATTAGCACTTTAAATAGAGTTCCATTATTATTTGGGTGAAAGTTCTGTTTGAAATTCTGCGAAAGATCCCTGAGAATTCTGAAGGAAAAATAATCCTTAGGCTTTATGGACTTATCTTTAATCCTTGGTTGTCAGCCGTTGCGCAGGTTGTTAGGTGCTGTCATTCAGCATTGGTATGACGTTACACGTGCGAGCGTTGATCTATGTCCCTTTATGCTTAGGAAATGTGGCTTCATGAGTTTTCCTATCATATGGGATCAGCTATCATTCTCATTCAAACGGCAAACACAAGGCATATCAGAGTTATCCTTTCTCATTCAGCATTTCAACGTTCTGTCCTCTGAATTCCTCTCATAGTCTAGACATGATAGGTAAACGTAGGCCTATGTAACTTCAGGAGTTAATTATTTTAGCCAATTTCTTTTCCAAAGAACTGTGTTCTACAATGATAGTCCTTTCCTTCACACAATGATGCATAGCAAAAAAAAATAATACATTTATATTACACAACCAGATAAAGTGAGTGACCGACTGGCCTCAAGCGGTCAGAGCTCATTCCTCTGTAGCATAACCATATTGGTTTTGGAACTGAAACCTGGCAGTGGCACACTCCAGTTTACAAGCCGTTAAAGGGCACTCGTTTGTGATCTTGAGCTAGGGCAGCGAGACAGAAAACTGATCAACTAACCTGGTAAAAACTCGATATTTCATGATGAAGCTTCTAACACTTTTCCCAATGACAATCTCTGCCTTGGGACTGCCTTTATCTTTGTAATAGATAAATCAATTAATATGATAGATGTTTTTCATCTTTGGCTGTGAGTCTAGTTGTGATAGGTTTTGATACAAGCTACAGTCACTCACTGTTACTGTCATTTTCGCTTATATTAGACGTCAGCCTGTTTGATATTTTTTGTGGTCAAAGAGAAAGAACTGGCTGTTAACTTTTTAGAGTCAAGTTAGATTTTGTAGTTATCCCCCTTGTCTTATTCATCTATCCTTATAAGGATCGATTGTGCTCTGGTTCAGGGAAATGTTTTAAATAGTTGACATTCCCCAAGTCGCTATTCAGATGTCCATATAAGGAGCACTTCAGCTATCTTTTCTGGGAACGCTCTAGATCGGGTGTTAGCTCTACTCAGGGAAGTACTGACTGGGCATGCGCTAAATTTTGGCGCGGGGATAGCTAGACTTCCTATCGGGGCAGTCTACCTGGGTTTTCTGAGCGAACAGGAGGTCGGAGATTTTCTCTGGTGATAGTTATGGGGAAATGAAATCCTCTGTGTGACAAAGATGTCTGTGATTTTTCCCCGTGTTTATTCTGAGCGCCAAGGAAGGCGAGTGTTGTTATTTTGTGATTATTCTAGGATGCTGTCAAGGTAAAGAAATCCATTTGTATCTTTATCGTTATGCCTAGAACTGCAGGTTTATTTGTTGCCAGCATATATGGCCGATTGACATTTTTTGATGCGATTTTCTCCCTGTGCGGAGAAGAGTGATATGATATCCAAGACTGATATGTCTTATATGATTAAAAGAAGCCCAGAGATCATAGTACTGTTTGGAACCCGCTATTTAGGCGGTATGATATAGGCATGGACTGATGCCTTGCTGGTCGGAGATAACCCAGAGGTTACCATATGATAGAAACCCGCTCTTTTTGCAGCCTGCATTTTCATCAGAAGAAGTACCTGACGTGTTAGGTCAGAGGAGTCATAGACTATTGTTAAGTACTTGGGAACCCGCCACTTTGTGTGCGGCAAGTTTGCTAGAGGTACCTGACGCGCTTAGTCAGTATCAGTAGAACATAGACTGACAGACCACGAGCACTCTGTGGTATAAGCTGCTGGTGATTTATTGATGTCGGATGTATTCAACCATTATCATGTCTGTGATGTCCATGAACCTTGTCCAATTGACTGTGCATTTGATGTCATCGTACGTCCTGTATTAAATTGTTGGAAACGTCAACAGTCGTTTACCACCTTATTGACTTCTCCATGTTGATCGTCACTACAACTTATTGTTCTATGTACCAACACGTTACATAGGTGGTAGCAACCCGCTCACTACAGCAATAAGATATACATTTAGACTGCTACAACATTTAATACTGCAACACTCACATACTGTTGTGTACATCATATCAAGAATAACATACATTTACATCAATGCATATTCTACATACATATTTAGAAAATGTTTATACGAAACTGAACAGAGTGAAATCATATTACACCGCTCAGTTAACACCAAAGAGTTTGTAATCTGGACTTCCTCGCCATTTAGATGTAATCGTCCCACGGGTTGTGGAGTGTAAGTGGCGTTTGGGTCTAAGACTCTGACTGTTATGGATCTCTCACATGTTCTAGTTTCTTCGATGGTTTTTTCCGCGTTGCTCACGTTACTGAATGGTGAGTGGGGTAGTGAATATTCCGATGCATAGACACATACATTCTCTCCTCCGCACATGAGCTAGTAGTGACGTAATCTTGACCGGCGTATCAGGTGGGAATTCTTCGCCAGGCGACAGTTACTGATTACGCTGCAGGCACACATGTGCTGGTCTATACAATGAAATTTGACACTGGGGAGTTTTTCGTCATGTCCATCAAATAGGATACAATGAAGCAATGGAGCTGCTATCAATGGTACCTATACCTTGTAGCGGTATGGCAGCTTGTGTACCCTGACAACCCCCAGCCAGTGATAGTTTCACTCCTGGTAGGTTCAACCAATCTGGACTGGTCTGCGCGGGTAGGGGTCAGACAAAAGCTGGTACCCTGGTCCTCCAGGTTGGGGGTTTTAGCACAGGGCCGACACCCCTGTCTGTTTAAAAAAATTCACACATGTTACGAAAACTGCAACGAATCAAAAACCTGTGATGCGAGACAGATATCCGGAGTCTCAGGCTCGTATGACTGTCAGTGGTGAAAGCCGAAAGGAAGCCATTGGAATGAAAACGGATGCCCCGACTGCTAAACGCGAAACTAGAATTGTATTTTTGAACGTCAGAATCATGAATGAGGCAGGAAAGCTGAGGCAGCTCACAGCAGAGACGAGAAACTACAAATTACATATTCTGGGAATATGTTAGAGCAGATGGACCGGGGTGGAGAGAATACAAACAGCTACAGTAGAAACAGTACTTTACTCCGGTAGAGAGGATGGTCAGCACAACGAAGGTGAAGCCATTATCCCGAATAAAGGGATGGAAAGGTCTTTACTGGAATGTCTTCTTTCTTCTTCCTCGTTCGTCCTGAAAAGGACGTTGGTTGCGTTGTGTCTGTTTACGCCGGAGCTGTGATATCTGCACCTTTCGGTCGACACAACCGACTTCAGCACGGCATTTTTTGGGACTGGGTTTGCCTTCCCTCTGCGATCCCTACTCTCTCAGCCAGACTGCAGTGATGCAGCCTGTTTCCAGGACCACCACGTGGAGGTGGAGTAGGGTCTTGGTCAGCTCTGGTTCGCTGACCCTGATGCAAGCAGTCAAGCTATGGGTCGCTGACTGCATTCTCTATTGCTGCATCTTTGGGTCCCTTTTACTGGAATGGAAACCCATCAACAACAGCCTGAAAAGAGCAAGACTGAGAGGGAGATTCACCAACACTACAATTATACAATGTTATGCACCAACAAACGATGGGGATGAAGAGGTCAAGGACGAGTTTTGTCATTAGCTAAAAAAGGACATGGAAACTGCACCTAAGTGCGATCTTATTATAGTAATGGGAGACCTCAATGCGAAAGTTGGAACACATAATACTTACAATGAAAAATTATTGGGGAAATGCGGCAGTGGAACAGTAAATGAGAATGGGAACAAATTAATAAGCTTCTGCGGTATTAACAACCTGGTCATTGGAGGAACACTTTTTCCACACGAAGAAGTGCACAAGTTAACATGGGAATCACCAAACGGACGGGAGGGAAACCAGATAGATCACATAATGATCAATGGCAGATGGAGATATGCATTACAAGACGTGAAAGTAAGAAGAGACGCGGATGTGGGAAGTGATCATCACCTAGTAGTAGCAAGACTGAAGGTGAAACTCAGAGCTGCTGGACCAGTTGCAGTCAAACAGAAAAGATATACGAGTAACATCACAAAACTTAAAGACCCCGTCACCAGAAAAGCTTTCGTTGTTGATGTAAAGAGACTACATCAGACTGCCAAAAGCCAGGAAAGAACAGCGACCGATGACGTCAACCAGAAATTCAACACCATCTCAACAATATACAAAGAAAGCAGCGAGTCAAGCTCGAGATTCCAAGAAAGAAAAAGGCAAGATTGGATAACACCAGAAAAGTTAAACACCAAAGCGAAGAGAAAGGATATGAAAAGAAAGAAAACAGAAGCCAAGTCTCCCAGGTTAAATGAACTTTCCGGGACCCAAAGATGCAGCAATAGAGAATGCAGTCAGCGACCCATAGCTTGACTGCTTGCATCAGGGTCAGCGATCCAGAGCTGACCAAGACCTTACTCCACCTCCACGTGGTGGTCCTGGAAACAGGCTGCATCACTGCAGTCTGGCTGAGAGAGTAGGGATCGCAGAGGGAAGGCAAACCCGGTCCGAAAAAATACCGTGCTGAAGTCGGATGTGTCGATCAAAAGGTGCAGATATCACAGCTCCGGCGTAAACAGACACAACGCAACCAACGTCCTTTTCAGGACGAACGAGGAAGAAGAAGAAATGAACTTTACAGGGAACAGTACAGTCAGCTGGACAAAGAAGTAAAACGTCAAACCCGTGCTAACAAAAGGACATTTCTGGTTGACCTGGCAAGACAGGCAGAAGAGGCAGCACTAAGAAATGAACAAAGCACAGTTTATAAAATAACTAAAACTATCAGTGGAAAACGAGGTGCAAACATCATAGGACTGACAAACAAGGAAATCTCATCACCACAGCATAGGGGCATGAAACAAGATGGGCAGAGCTTTTTAGGGAAACTCTGAGCAAGGAACCACCAGAGACACAGTTGAATGTTCCTGATGCTGAACATGATCTAAATGTTTATACAGACATTCCACGAAAGAAAGAAATCATCAAGGCAATCAAAGGGTTAAAGAATGGAAAAGCTCCTGGCCACTACAACTTAACTGCTGGGTTATTAAAAACAGATCCTGAACTAGCAGCAGAACAAACTATTTGCACAAGTTTGGGAAACTGAGACAACACCAACAGCCTGGAGTAAAGGAATAATTGCCAAATTGCCCAAGTAGGACGACTTTGAAGACTGCAACAACTGGAGAAGAGTTACTCTTCTCTCAGTTCCCAGCAAAATACTAGGCATGATAATCATCCAGAGAATTTCAAAAGCAGTTGACCATAAACTGAGGTAAGAATAAGCGGGTTTTAGAAAGAACAGAAGATGTGCCGCTCATATATTCACCCTCAGGAACATTATAAAGCAGTGCTCAGAATGGCAGCGATAGTCATTGTTACGTGCAGTCTTTGATATCTTACAATATTATACATTAGTATACTTGTTATGTTCGCAAATATTTTGTAAACAAAATAGGTAATTTTTTAGTGCTTAAGGGAAAGTCATTATTGAGTTACTTCCCTTGAAAGTTGTGCCGTCTCTTCGATCGAACTCCGCGGATGAATCCATTTTACTGCGATTTATTCGTTGTTTGGGTAATAATAGATTGTTCTTGCTTCAGAATATCTATGGCCTGAATTTATGGGTATTGTTTGTCTGAGTAGGACGAGTCTGTCTTATATCTGTATATCTTTACATATCTAAGTCGAACTATATGTTCTGTTGTCTCTAGAGAGGTCAAAGGCTATTCGGCGGATGTGCCGCTAGAGGGTGGTGTGATTTGGCTTCGTCCTGATAGGGACTGTGTTTTCTATGTCGGCCTGTCGCCGGGGAAAAAGTGATCTCAGTATTTGTGGGGAAAGTGATAGTCGTCTAGATCTATCGTGTATGCTTTACCCCAGTGTTTATTTGTATTGCCAAGGAATGGCAGAATCATATTTCTGATACCAAGGTAATAATAGACACTCTTATGAACTCTCGTACGAAGCCACCATTTTCGATAGGTACGATTTGAATGTCTAAGAGAATATATTTGACTCGATGAAAACGACTTCGATTCCTAGCAGCACTATATCCTGTAGAATGCAGTCAATTGTTCATGATCAAATCTACAGAGCAATGAAATGTTTTATGAATGACTAACTTTAGGACAGATTCATTATCTGTATCCAAACGTGAGTGACAGCTCACGAGTGAAGCCATCTTGGAACCAAACATGTAGTGACTTTCAAGAAGAGAAAAGGGATGCCCGTATTATCGCTTGTTTAGTCCAGAGATCACTGCTACACATGAGAACCCGTTATTAGCGGTTCAATATTATTATATGGAAAAATATGTGCTGAACATTATGTTGGAGAATCGTCGCTAAACGAGATTAGGTTTAGAAGCCATCTGAAATATTGTTGATAAGCTGACGTGCTCAGTCAGTGAAGTCAGATGATATATATGTATGGGCGATACTGAGGGCTTGGCTACTGACAGTCCTTTATACTATTATTCTACATGAGTGCCCATGTAACATTGCAAGACCATTTATCCACTGTACTATGATGTATTATGCCAACCTGTGATTTGTCACTATCTGTGCTGTCGAGTGTATACGTCCAATTAAACTGTAGAAAGGTACACAGTCGTTGGTGTCGATGACTTCCAGCCATACATGAGTGTGAGAAAAGAACATTTGTCAACACCACGAACCCTTATTAACATTCGCACATTATACACTCAATCCATGTCTACACACCACTGCGTAGGTCAAGTTGACATTCCATACACTACAGTGGAGCAAACAACACCATAGAGATCTTATCAACTGATGATGATGATGATGTCTGCTTCCATCCACTTATATCTATCTTTTGGTGGATATCATTAACGGGAATAAACAGTGGGCTTTATCAGTCATATAATTAACTCTTATGAATTGAACAGGCTTTTGACAGCATACACAGGTACAGCCTATGGAAAATACTGTGGGCTTATGGAATTCCCAGCCGCATTGTTTCTATTATAAAAAGCCTCTATTCTAACTTTACGTGCAGTGTTGGATTGAGTAATCTAACGTTTGAAGTGAAAACAGAAGTAGGACATAGATGCCCCTTATAAACAACATTATTTTTGACAGCCATATATTTTGTTTCTTTCAATTACTCAATTATTCTTTACCAAGTTATTTTTCATTATTTAAATAATGAGAATAAATGCAGGTAATGATAACAGGGTTGAACTTGAAGAAACACCAATACAACATGTAGAATTGTACACATATCTTGTCAGAAATATAGACAAAGTTGGATATCAAACTAAGAATTAAAAAAGCAAGAGGCGCTTTCATTGCATTGGGAAATATATGGAGATCAAGAGAAATCGGATCCAACACGAAAATAAGAATCTTCAACTCAAATGTGAAGTCAGTCCTATTGTATGGCTCGGAGACATGGAGAACAACAAAGACAACATCCAAAAAGCTACAGACTTTCATAAATGGGTGTTTGCGTAGAATAGAGGGATTAAAATTGTATGCCAAGGTTACCAACGTGGAACTGATGACAAGAACTAGACAAGTGCCAGTGGAACAAGAGATGAGAAGAAGACGATGGCGATGGATAGGTCACACACTGAGGAAACTTGTTGATAGCATTACACGGCAGACCTTGGTCTGGAATCCCCAGGGCAAGAGAGGCAGAGGTAGACCAAGAGGCACATGGAGAAGAGAGCTGGAAACAGGTGAAAATGATGAGGAGAACGTGGAAAGAACTTGATGATGGCACGTGACAGGAGGACTTCACATGTGTTTGTTGACGGCCTATGCTTTTTTGGGAGTGGAGGGTTATGAATGAAGTTATTTTAACTGCTTTTTATACATACAATGAATGCTCCGTCTTACTATACACACACTCTTGAACTTATTCTTTCAGTAAATCTGACATTTTCTGCCAGTATTCTAGGGGAATTAATCTTCAGGTACTTATCCCCGGCCTTGTCACCAATTGTGACGTTATTGCCTCCCCTGCTTTGCAGTAGTGGTCCAACAGTGGCTAAAACTCAAGATTATCTAATAGTGGCTTTTAAGGTATCTACCTGCTTACAAGATTACTCTTGGCAGATGCGTAGATAGAAGGTTAGTGAAACTTCTATCACAAAGAAGTGTTCACGAGATATTCAGATAAGCGAAAGCAATGCTGGCATTTGCTGAGCACGTTAATTCTCGAATCTGACGACAACTTTCGTGAAAAGTAAAAGCATTGGTTTATTCTAGCTTGTTCAGCCCCCACCCCCTAGTTAATCAATGGAATTCTTATTATTCTTGTATAGCTCCGTTTAGAGTGTGTGTTTAATAACTTTGACTGAAACAAACAAGTAGTGCATTTAAAATTATTGAATCAAAGTTAAATTTGTATAATTACAAAAAAAAAACAACAGAATTTAATAACCACTTTAAGTTTAACAGTTTAAAAGGAAGAAATAATAGTTAATAACAAAAGAAAAGTTATTCATCACATTGGTAATGGTAGTGTTGGGTTGATAAAAAGTTCAAGTGGCAGCAAATAGGTTAACTTACCTGCCAATGACGATTCTGATCCTCCTCCTGATGAGTAGGTTTTCTGCACACTGCGTTTACTCGTTTCTGGTCAAGGTTTGTAGGGTGAAGCTCATTTCCCAGGAAAGTCTAAGAGAGTCTTCAAAGCTGGTCTTTTGTCTTAATGCGTAGACCACTTGTCACTGCTTGTCCCAGAAATGGTACTTTCCTGGTGTGGTAGACTATGTTTAATTGATTTCATATATTTCTATTTTTATATGATTTCATACAACTTATTCTTTATCTTAAATTTCTCATTTACTTTCTCTGTCGCCTACGCCTGGTGGAACTTAACCCTTCAATTTTCAAACCTCTGTCTTTCTTTTCTAATTTAGCAGCATTGTATTGCATTCTCTTTGATGCAGGTTTAAGAGCATACTGGATTAACATAAGTGAGCCAGTTACCTGTATCTTGAACGTCAGAGATCGAGTAATCGATGTAACAGCCAACAGAGGGCAGAAAATTGTCTATTACCGGTTCCTACATTCGCTAGTAAAGTAATTAATTCTCGGCGAAAGATTAGAGATGAAAGACATTGATCGCTGGAAAACGGCCATTAAATCAGAATGTGTAAAAACGCACTCTATAAGTTTTATTGCCGATGTCTGATCAGATCGAGAGAATTTACTATAGGTGTAAAGTCTGGTTTCGGTTCATGCGTGAGAAACCTCTCTGATCTGTAGAATGAGTAAGGAAATGTGTAAATCGGGACGTAGGGGCTAACATACGTCAAACGAGTCTAGTTTTCGGGTTTTAGACGTAATATTTTTTCCTTTGATTTCAGAGAGATATATATACTCTGAAAATCTAACTCAAATTCATTTCAGACTCCGCAGTTCTCTAGACAACCTAGCTACGTTCTAGAAATCACTTTATGTTAGTAGAATTTCTCAGTTTCGTTGGAGAAAATAGTCTTAGCAGGCTGTGTTGAGGTAGATATATTGGTAGTATTTGTGAGTGATTTAAGTGGTAAATCGCCTATTTGTATCTTTACTAGAATTATGTGTAGAGCAATTAAGTGAAAGTCAGTTATATTTTCTCTAAGTTTACCGTGTTACAGTGGATAGCAAAATAACTTATAATTTCTAGCTAAACTCATTCGGCTATTAATAAATTTAATTAAACTGCTAATAACCAGTCAGAGAATAGTTTAACCATCTAAATTAATGCACTGATTCATCTTGAGTGTTGACGAAATATGTACGTATTTCTACTTCAAGATGATTGATTCTTTTAATGACTATGTTTTATTTCACGGGAGTTTGAAACGATGAGATAAGCTCTAAGCTTATAGTTTCTGATTTAAGTTAAATAACCGAAGTGAATATAATATATGATACTTACACGAGGTAGAAATAGGATGTTATTATAATATTATGATTTAGTATTCTATATGTTCTTTTTCTTTGTACAGTATTTTTGGGTAAAGCCCAACCTCTACCAGCAGGGTTTAGTACCTATGAGAATAATCAAGAAGAAACATTTTAGTCCTTAACTACGTGGGTTTACAAGTTAAAACCTGTCTGGCAGTGTGCTTGCCTCCAGACAGAAACAGATACACATTTCACGAACTTTAAGACAGAATGAACTAACTGGGCCTATTGAGCCAGATTATTTTCTTCCCATAATCTCAAGTACATTCAGCCCCTGTGGCGAAAAATATTACTAACAGTAACATATCCGACGTTTTTTTTTTTTTTGACTAATTGTGGTGTGACCAATATTTTTATACTGAGAGAAGTCACCGACCTGTCATTCATAGTTACTGGAAACCTAAAGCTATTGACACTGTGCTCGTTGTAAACTTTCGTGCCTGGATATTCTAATAGACTGTCTGACTAATTTAAATCTGTTGTAGAGATAGGCTGACCGAGAGAAGCTTCTCGAGGTTCAGGGACAGAATCTATTATTTTCCCCCATCTCACTCGTGAAATCTATTTCTATTATTTATCTCCCACTGAGCTAGCACCTGTTCTATTTCTATTCAGAAGGGACCAATCTAAGTCTTAATTCACCTATTATAAATCTACGAAACCTGGTACCACCAATAACTGGTAAAAGAAATAGAAACGAAACGATCTTCTGAGTACGGCGTTTTCCGACACATATTTATGCCCCCCCCTCTTCCCCCCCCCCCCCCCTCTTCTATTGTACCATGCCATGTCAGACTTTGCCCTCGATGAGAATTAAATTTAATCCCTCGGGATAAACTTTCTTTACATTTAAACTGAATAGCTTTAGCTTTACATTACATTTAAATGAAAAGGTTAAACGTACAGATATAATATGTTTTACATTTACATCTCCACTGTTTGGAAAGTGTTCACAATATAAATTCATTTATGTGGCCTTTATATTCACACTTGTTGAAAAGTTTGAAACTTCTAGTAATGTTAAGGTGAATATGTTTGACATTTACTTACTTACTTAGTCGTTCCCCTTCTACCGTGAGGTGTAGAGGTTTGGAAGAGAGAGCGCCAGACTATCCTATCGGCTTTTTTGACATTTACACTGTTTGAAACTGTAAGTCTTTTAACTAGAATGTACATCATTTCTTTCATCTTTCCCTCCCTGGTCCATATTGAACCTGGGGACTCTTTATGCGTTAGTTCTCTTAAAGAAACTAGCAATAAAACAGTGGTGGTTTATGAAATCATCATTCTATGCGCTGAGGTTGCCAGCCTCAAATGACTGGGACATCCCTAGCGATGTTCACACATTATAATATTCACATGGTAATAATTATTTATATATTGTCAAGAACGGTTTATAGAATGAATGTCAGTACTCACGTTCCGGCGGGAGCTAGATGTGTTTATTTAAGTTTTGAGTTGAAATGAGTGAATTTTAAGTTTGACAAGGGGCATGAATGCATTAGTAGCAGTAATCACTAATGTTGAGTTCACGGTCATGACTGAGGTGCTGTGAACGAAGTGGGGGTGAAGACTTGTCAGGTGTGAAAAGGGTCATGTGTGGGAAAGCATTCGAGAGAGATTGGAGCGAGTAGAGATTACGCGGAGAGAGAAGGCGAACTGGATGATTAGATATATGTAGTTAGTGCAGGTTGGAATAGTAGCCAAGATAGTGAGATTGCTCTATACTAATATTGTTGATGATTCTCATAATACATTGTGCGTTTCTTATGATTTATGGCCAAAGCGGCAGTCTGCCTGTGTTACTGTGTTATGCTCAGGTTTGTGACATAAAGTCGTCGGATATCGTACCTACGTGTTGGAGGTCAGTGAGTTAACATTAGCTGTGAATAACGAACCATGTTGGTTACTCCATGTATAATACAATATATATATATATATATATATATATATATATATATATATATATATATATATATATATATATATATATATATATATATATATATATGTTAGTTCACATGTAGGTAATGAAAATAAAGAATTAAAATGACAACTTACGCCAATCTTGGCTCACATAATTTTTGCTCAGATGAAGTTAGGGCATTTGATTAGGCCTCTTACACGTGTTCTTGGGGGTCGTTAATTTTAACTTCAAATCCCTCTCTGGCTCAGTGTGTTTTCAGTTTTCCGTAGTCCTGGTTTTCCTTGTTAAAACGCTAGACATTCCCTGGACCGTTTGTTGTAAGTCCTTTTGGAATACTCTAATAAAAGGTCCAGTCCGATAAATAGGAATTCTGGAATTCTATCTCTGACAAGTCTGGGTACTTTTGGCAATTCTTCACACTGTAGTTTTTGCACAAAGAAGTGGGCTTGAACAAACGCCAAGTTATATTCTCGCGTAATAAGGGCCCCGTTCTGCCGAGGTCCCGTATTTACCATATATGGACATCTGATGCCTTGCATACAATCTCGCGAACATGTTAATAACCGCATATGACAACATGTGTCGAATGTAGCAATCATTACTCATCAGAAAGTAATCTCTTATCTGTGTCTGTCCCTCAGTTGCCTCCCTGTATTCCAAGCTTTGGAGATGAGCGTACCCGTTTCTAATCGGTGATTACGCCGATAGCGATGGCCGATATACCTGTTAATTTGCCGCACTTACGATAGCCAATATCATTATGTCGCTACCACTCTTTGCAACGTAAGGAGAAATGGATAACAACCAAACATGTCTACTTATCCCTGAGACGGGTGTAAGCAGGAAAATGCATAGTATCTGCTACGCAAAAAAGAAAAAGAAATAAAGAAAGTGTAACAAATGAAAGTTCACGATGAAATCAGTACCACAAATGAACCGATACTGCCGGAGTGAAACAGAGATTCTTCTCACAGTAGTTTTTGCAAAGAGAAGTGAGCTAGAACAAACGCCAAGTTATATTCCCAAGTAAAATAAGAGGCGCGTTCTGCCGAGGTCCCGTATTACCATTTATGGACATCTGATGCCTTGCATACACTCTCACGAACATGTTGATAACCTCATATGACAACATGTGTCGGATGTAGCAATCATTACTTATCAGAAAGTAATCTCTTATCTGTGTCTGTCCCTCAGTTGTCTCCCTGTATCCCAAGCTTTGGTGATGAGCATACTCCTGTCTTATCAGTGATTACGCCGATAGCGCTGGCCGATGTACGTGTTAATATGCCGCGCCTACGATAGCAAACATGGTTAAGTCGCTACCACTCCTTGCAACGTAGGGGGAAATGGATAACAACCAGACATGTCCACTTATCCCTGAGGAGGGTGTACGGAGGAAAATGCATAATATCTGCTACGCATAACAGAAAAAGAAAGAAAGTGTGACAAAAGAAAGCTCACGATAAAATCAGTACCGTACCACAAATGTACCGATACTGCCGGAGTGAAACAGAGATCGCGAAGCTGTCACCCATTTCGTCACAGGAACGCTATTACAGTCTTGGTGGTTAAACAAAATGACTAACAAATTACTTACGATAGTGGACGAAAGAATAGAAATATTAATAATCTTATGCACTTCAAACCAATGAAGAGTAAGTAATTTTGTACACAAAAGTAAACATAAATCAACACGTGTGTCTCCAGATGACAGGATATACAGTTATATTGATCATGTACGAACAAACGTGGATTGGATCATCAATATGTTACTTAAACGCTTATGGAGAAGTACGCGCAACATCGTATTACCATCTTCTGCTAGATGAAATATAGATGAACCTCCAAAGAAAGATAACAAAACATAAACACATACAACAATTTAAGGCAAGGTATCCTTGGGGGGGGGGGGGGGGGGGGGGGGGGGGGGGGGTGGGGGAGGGGGGCGGGGGGGGGAGGGGGGCGGGGGGGGGGGGGGGGGGGGGGGCGGGAGGGGGGGGGGGGGGGGGCATGGGGGGGGGGGGGGCGGGGGGGGGGGGGGGGGGGGGGGGGGGGGGGGGGGAGGGGGGGGGGGTGGGGGGGGGGGGAGGGGAGGGGGGGGGGGGGGGGGGGAGCGGGGTCGTGGCGGCGGATTTAAAATCAAAATAACAAGCAAGTGTAAGGTACATCAAAACATAGAGCATAAAGCAAACACAGAAGACCCCAACAACAGATAAACACTTTATGGTTAAAGACATGCGGGGGAGATTTGAAAAAAAAAAAACCAGAATACCAGAAAATAACAACATAAACCATGGATAGTTTAAGCAACGACAAAAATAAAATGTTTACATTAAAACGGAAGCAAATTCAGGTTTTAGGGAGCCATGGTTCGTGACCTATACCTAGAAGCAGTAAAGACATCAGAGAAAACATCACAATGGACATCTTCTTCTTCTTCTCGTTCGCTGTTGTTTAGTATTGTCTACTCAAGAAGTCCGGTTCTCTGGATGTATGTTGCTGTTGTTTAGTAATGTCTACACAAGAAGTCCAGTTCTCTGGATGTATGTTGCTGTTGTTAATATAGTCTACTCAAGAAGTCCAGTTCTCTGGATGTATGTTGCTGTTGTTTAGTAATGTCTACACAAGAAGTCCAGTTCTCTGGATGTATGTTGCTGTTGTTTAGTATAGTCTACTCAAGAAGTCCAGTTCTCTGGATGTATGTTGCTGTTGTTTAGTAATGTCTACACAAGAAGTCCAGTTCTCTGGATGTATGTTGCTATTGTTAAGTAATGTCTACACAAGAAGTCCAGTTCTCTGGATGTATGTTGCTGTGGTTGAAAGTTCGTCAAGACTCCCAAACAATTTTGTGTGGATATGCGTCTCTGCGGGCCAGTGTTCAGTCCACAATTGACTAAGTAGGTAGCAGAAATAGACATGAAGAAATGTATTTTTGAATTTCCACCAGAAATGGTGAAAGATAAAGCCAAAGGTCATATGAGGGACCTGTAAAACCAAGCAAAAACACTAACAGTGAAACACAGTCAATGCCCTCATCAAGGACAAACATTTGACAATTGTCTTAACCCTAACAGCATGTCCTATTGTGACCAGGAGTGAAGCCACGGTATAAGAGGGTTTGCTACAAATATAATTAAGATATAAATGAGGGCGCATGTAGCAGGTAGACGAGATAAAGGATTTTAGACATAATAAGTTAGATAACTGCTGATATCAAGAGGAGATGAATGGAAAGCAATAGTTACTTCTCAAAGAAGAGTTCAGGACCACCACTGGTGCAAGACAGGGTATTATTCTGTCACCTAATATTTTCATACTCTTCATGTACAATGTTGTAAAAACACATAATAAACGGACCAAAAAAGTGAGGTACTGGAAGATGAGACAGGTCTGTATCTAAGAGCTGGCATTTGCCGACGATGTTACCCTGTTTGCTAAATCAGAGGCACATCTTCAATCCAACCCGCAAGTCTGGAAAAAAGAGCTGTAGAAGACAGTTTTGGTTATCAGCTGCTCCAAAACAAAAACCTGCGGATGTCATGGCAACAAGGGATGAGGAAGACAGGGACAGATCTAGGCTGATAGCATGGGACATGAAAAGAAAGATTTAGAGTGGATAGCACATGCCAAAGAAAAGACAAATCTAAAGCTGATAGCACAGGCCAGGAAAAAGAAAGATCTAGAACTGAAAGCATTTGCCAGGAAAAAGAAAGATCTAGGCTTATGGCACTGGCCAGGAAAAAGAAAGATCTAGGCTGATGGCACAGGCCAGGAAAAAGAAAGATCTAGGCTGATAGCACAAACCAGGAAAAAGTAAGATCTAGGCTGATAGCATGGGCCAGGAAAAAGAAAGATATAGAGTGGATAGCACATGCCAAAGAAAAGAAAGATCTAAAGCTGATAGCACAGGCCAGGAAAAAGAAAGATCTAGGCTGATGGCATGGGCCAGGAAAACGAAAGATCTAGGCTGATGGCACAGGCCAGGAAAAAGACAGAACTAGAGCTGATAGCATGGGCCAGGAAACCTTGGCATAAATTTTTGAAGACGTACGCCCCTTAGAGAGAGATGAATTAGTGAAAAAAAAAAAAAAAATTATTGAGCAACTGAATGTAGGATGAGCATCATATTGACAGGTGGTTAGAGCACTCAGTAAACATGCCAGATTTGATTCACGGTATCGAGATGCTCCAGTACCAAGCTGTAGATGGGTACCTAACTTCGCTTTTGAGCTAGGGAAACAAAAGGCAGACAGAAAGAATACTGATCACCCCATCTCTCGAAGCTGGATCTAGTATAGTGAAATCTCAAACACTTCACTCCCCTCTGTGATTGGTCTACATTTAAAATGACTAGACGTCAAGACAGTCCGGAATTTTCATCATTTTTCCCTGATTATTTTAATGGCCAAATATGAGCTGTCCTGAATTGGGGGACTGGGACATCTGATCAACTTATTTCCTTTATGTTTTTTAACTTCTAATAATTTGTGACGTCATCTACTTGAATTAATACATGAACCTTTTTACTGACCAGAACGTACTCACTGAGGCATAGGCAAGTGAGACGACAGAACAGTTGATAGCAATACAGCATCATCAGCACACTAGAGTGCTCTAGACATTTGATATGTGGTTATTAAATCGTCACTGCAAATTTATTATTGAAAACTTACTTACTTAGTCCTTCCTCTTCTACTGTGAGGTGTAGATGTTTGGAAAAGAGAGTGCCATACTATAATACAAGAGAGAAAAAGAGATTAGTTTTAAGGATGACGAATTGGCACAGATTACAGATTAAGACTTATGGTACATGGAATATTATGGCGACACGCTGCTCTACAGTGGAGTCCAGAAAACCAAAAGAGCTAAAGAGGGTGTAGGTTGTACAGTGGCAAAAAGGAAAACATCAAGGGATAGAGCTTTGTCTTGGAGCACATTATGGTGCTAAAGCTAATAGAGGGAGAAACCAATATTTGAAATTCCAGTTTTAAAGTGGCTTTTAGTCGTAGTTGGTATATTACTCCAAGTTGCTGTTAAAATGAACATTGTACTATAATTACAACAGAAGATATAAAAGTCTGAAAAACTGCAAAAAGTAATTTCAAATTTTATTATGTCATCTGTGTTATATAATGACATTAACAGTATGGATACATTGTACACAGTTTATATGTTAATATAAAATAGATATGTTATAAACAGTGCACATTGCTCAGATTTTTTAGCAGCATGTTTCAAAGCAGAATTGTCAAAACATAACCTGACAAATAATTAATCAAGGTTAAATGTCTATTACTTGTACTATACAGCGTGCATGAGCATAAATTGATTCTGGGAATTTTTAAAAAAGTAACACTGTTGATGCTGTACATTTTAAATAAAAATGTGAAAATATTGTGTTAATACAATATAATTTTATAATTTATAATATGTATCAGAGGTATGACTATTAAAATTGACAATATTATACCAGTACCCACAAACACACATACAACTGGATCAGTCACTATCTAACAGACAAAACATCAAGATTGTAGGTTTATGGACAGACTAGCAGAAAGACAACAATGGAGCAGGAAGTCCCACAAGGTGGGGTCCTCTCCCCTACTGTCACGTAGGTCTTTATAGCATTAAATTGCCTACATCTTCTTCCTATTCTCTCACCCGAATCCTTTTATTTTATTATCTTTCCGTACTTGTTTTTCCTGTATTTTTCGCATCACTCGGTTGCGAAAAATATTTTCTTCAGTATTCTCAAACTTTACCTTGTGTTTTTCTCATACTGGGATACGTAATTTTATTACATAGATGTCAGTCAGACGTGAAGTGCGATTTAGTTGCAGTCCATCTCAGACATCGAGCCGACTTGGGTCTGCACCTTCAGATGACACGACACTCCTGAGTTAGATTCTCGACGTAAACGCGTGAGAATGCTAGGAGAGAGCCGACATCCGTCTACATTTTCACCGGTCAACAAGTAGTTGCATCGGCCGAACGCTTAAGCAGGAGCGAATATTTACACCTTATAGTCGCAGTTTCAGACAGCTGTCGTCTGTAAATCCCAGCTGACACGGCTCACTGTTGGCCCGGTCAGCGTGAGGTGCGAAGTAGTATAAGTGTTAGTTATGTAAGACGTCTAGTAATGGTAATGTTAAAGTAAGGTGTTTTACACGGGAAAGGGGAGATGATTTCGGAGTTTGAGAAAATGTGGGATTGTTTGCCCCTGTTTTCAAATATCCACCCAGGAGCTGAAATCTGATTTCATTTCAGTCCTCAACATCTTCAGTAGACGGAAACACGCGTGCTAGCGAATGATGCTTGTATAGCGAATTTCATAGTTCTCGTCAGATTTGTGACGAGCTTCTAAATACCTATCTAGTGAATTATCCTAGTCGTGGTGTTACCGTAGTGCTGTGGTGAGATTAATAAAATAGATATCTAGTATTTTGGAAAGTGGTTAAAGCGTTAAATCGCTCATTTCATTTTAACTAGTTTCTTTTGAACAGAGTGCTTAATTTATAGTTTGTTATATTCTCTAAGTCGACGAGTTACAGTGGAAATACATAATAAATTATATCTTTAGCTTACTAAACTAGTAGCTATAAGGAATTTAATTTAACGGCTAATACTCAGTCGAAACTGTTTTAATAACAAACTTATAAATGCTAGACGCGACATCAGTGAGTAGTGACGGAATACGCACCATATTTCTAATTCCTGATGATCGATTTTATATAACTTATTTCACCGGAAGTTTAAATAATAAGTCAAGCTGTGGGCTTGCTATTTAAAATGTAAGTTATATTGAGTACATATTAGGTAAATGATTTATATGTGCTTTTCCTTTTATACAGTGAAATACTGGGGTGACCCGAACTTTACCAGCATTTAATAAGAGTTCATACTTGTGAAGAAATAGACAGTCCTTATTTTGAAACACGTGGGTTTCTCAAGTAACACTGATCTGACAGTGCATAGGCAAACAGAGTTAGACAGAAATACTATATCCCAATAACGGGTTTTCAAAGACTGTAATGATCAATACTGGGCCTGTGAACCAGATCTTAATTTCTTCCATAAACTCTAATGTAAAATTGCTGACTGGCGGCGAGAATAATTTCAATCACAAACATTAACATTTTCCCGACATATTTTTTGGCGAAAGAGTGAATATTGAAACAAGGCTATCTGGTGAAAGAAGTTGTCCACTGGTCATCTTTCCAAATTAAGGAAATCCTCGTGTTTTTTTATGACTCTGTGTGCCCGTTTAAACTTGCTTATCCAACCTGATTCAAGTGACATTAACAGTAATCAAAATTTAACTGGTGAAGTGAATGCTCCCCGAAAACAGTGGACTAAACCTGGAATTGTAGAGCTGGGATTCGCTTTATCCAAAGAATACAGATTCACTGTAAAGAAGTGTCCTAAGGTTGCGCCAGACTGTAAACTACATCAAGTTTTAGGTAAGAACGTGTGCCAGGGATCCCTGATGAAAGAAACGAGTGAAAGTGGACTGAGTGAGTTTTTTTTATGACTATTGATTCACCCCCACGTCACAATCTCCTTACGGAAGAGTGGCTGCTTGAGTAAATTGTTCCTTTTTGAAGGACAATATTAGACCCTAATCATATGTATTTGTGACTCTTTGGGCCATCATCTGTCTCATATTGGGGCTGTGGGCTAAACCTAGAGTTAATATCATCACGGGGCTATCATCCTGGTAGAAAGCCATTGATTCTTTTATGTCTATTTGTATGCTTCCTTTATGTATTTTTGGTGTTGTGAGAAATTTTGATATGATAATTAAAAATTTCTCTGGAACAAAAACATCAGTGCGTTGGTCAGCTCGATCCCAATTATTCTGTATAATCATTGTTATAGAGTTCCCACGTATGTGTGTTTAACTGTCGTCACGTGTATGTGCGTGCCCGTGATTAGATAGAAATATATGTAATATATATATCTGTGTTTAGACTGTCTGACTACTTTAGATCTGTCGTAGAAGATAGGTGAGAGAGAGAGAGAAGATTTTCCGCTCTCAGAGACAGCATCTATCACTATTCTACCACCTCACTCGTGGAAGTCTATGTTTTTTTTCTATCTCTCACTGTGACTAACACTCATTCCAACCTATTCAGAAGGGACCAACCTAAGTCTTAATACTCCTATCGAAAAATCTACGACAAATGGTCGCTCGTTACCGGGAATTGAACCCAAAATCCTAAGACGATACGACAAATGTGGTCTCGCCCGACGGATTTTTGAACTTAGAATAGGAAGACGAGTACGACAAACGTGGACTCGTCTATCTGGATTTTGTACTTTAGATTCTTTATTCTGATATAGAGTAAGAGTGTGATGTCTTGTGAGTTGTTATATCTTTAAATAATTGATCCCCTAGACTAACGATCTGTTTACGGGCGTGCTGACCACACAAACTGATAAGTTTTTTTCCACAGCATTTTGAATAATATACATTTGAGTTACAGGTGGATTTTGTCGGAATATATGTTATTGTTGATTTGTAATACTAAACGCTGGTAAAGTTTTGTGAGTGTATAACATTCACAAGGGTTCTGAAGCAGGTAGGTGTTTGAGCAAAGCTAAGGAGTGCGTTTCGGACTATCCGTCCAGATTAATTGCCTCCCTCACCCGAACTGTCTTCAGGGGTAAACTTGATAGTGGATTAAAAATTAAGGGGATTTTTTTTTCTTTCTCCAAAATTTTTGCTTTAATCATTGTGTTTTCCACTGTAGCAACTTATTTTTCAGAAGAAATCTTAACTACCATTTAGTTGGCGTAGTCGTGTTTTGCATTAGGTGCTTTATTGCCGATTAATAGCAGCGATAGTTAGATTTTTATTTTTGGAGGAGGTATCCCAGGTTTAAGTATATCACCTTTTGATTTTTAATATTTTTTTTTTCGTAAGTGGTAGGAACCAGTGTATCCTTTTCTTCTTTTCGTTCTCCACTAGTCTCAGTCACTGACATAATATGGCCGAGAGGGCAAAGCTTAGACAACTCCTCAGGGACGAAGCAAGAGAGGAGGGACTGGAAGGAGAGGAAGCGAAAGCGTTTGTCAGAGACGAACTTGAGAGATATGATGCGGAGAGGAAAGAAGAAGAAGCTAGGAAGAAAGAAGCGGAAGACCGGCTATTACAGCAGAGGAAGATGGATGAGGAAATGGAAATTCGCAGGATGCAGCATGAGGAAAGAGAGAAAGAGAAGGAGAGACAGCGTGAGGAGAAAGAGAAGGAGAGACAGCGTGAGGAAAAAGAGAAGGAGAGACAGCATGAGAAGGAGAGAGAGGAGAGAGAGGAAAGAGAGAAGGAGAGACAACATGAGTTGGCTCTTAAAGCTCTAGAACTTCAAAGTCGTGGTGCTGCCTCTACCTCCAGCAATGGAGAGTCTTCTCCTCATTCTTCCTTAACTGATCCTTCTAACAGTCAATCTCTTCACCTCACTGCTATGTCTTTTCCGCTAGAATCTTTCCCTTGTCCAAATGAGAAGATTGACACTTGGCTAGAAAAATTTGAGAAAATTGCAACTCTGTACGGTTCAGAGAGGTCGCGTTGGAACATGAAGCTTTCCCAGGCTTTGAAAAATTCTGCTTACGATGTGTATGCAAAACTGGAGAGAAGCCAACAAGACAACTATGATCTGTTGAAGAAAGCGTTACTGGAGCGCTTTGAAATGAACGCTCGCAAATTTTTGCAACTGTTTCGCAACAGCCGGAAAGAGAATTCTGAAACTTTTCAGCAGTTCTCGTCTCGTCTAAAGGGATATTTGACAAAGTGCCTTGAGCTCTCGCAGCTCCCCTCTACCTATGAAGGTCTTGAGGAATTTGTTTTAACAGAACAAATAAAGAACACTTTGTCTGCTGATACCCGGAGATTTCTAGCTGAGCAGGGGGCAGAAAAACTTAAAGACATTTTGGAAAAGTCTGACCGTTATCGCAATGCGCTGGCTGAACTACCGGCCACAAAGCGGAAACCGACAGAGGAGCATTTTCGAAAACATAACCTAGAGCAATCTTCTCAGGCTTCTAACCAAAATAATCACAGAGAAACTGGACCTCAAAACCCCCCTCCTGAAAAATCCAAGTTCTGCAAGAACAAGTACCTAAACCACCCCAAACAGTCTGATCAACCCGACCGCCCTACATGGCAGCGCAGCCAGAAAGGACAAGGTGGCAAAGGGAGAACCCCTGAGCACGGGACATATGATCAGACCGAGCACACCTAGCCGAAACGCATCGGATGCTTATTAACAGTCTCGCAAGGTGGAATTATTGACAGTGATTCCCAACCTGTTGGGGATGGACCCTCAACGCGAGGTACTGTTACTTTGAACGGTTCTCAAACTTCTTGCTTATTTGACACGGGGCTTTCTTACGATTGCATTGTTGCCAGAAACCTGGTCAAACCCGGTCAAGAGACAGCAGAGACCGTCCAACTTTGTGGAGTTCGTAAGAGTGATGCACCTACACCGCTTCCCATCGCATTGGTGGAGATACACTCTGACTTTGTCAGAGGCGTTATCAAAGCGGCTGTTATGGATGATCCCATCTACCCAGTCATACTTGGCGGTAGATACGTGTGTATTGGGAAACCGGAAGAGCCGATTGTGGCAGCAGTAACTACAAGAGGGCAAACCAAGAAGGAACGGGAGCCTGCGCCTAATTATTTACCTATGGAACTTAAAGAAGCGCAATACAAGGACCATACTTTGGCACCCTGCTTTAGGAAACTGCCCATGGCTAAGGAACCCAAACAGCACGGGGACATTTTTTCTAAGGATGGCGTACTTTATCGGAGAACGGGCAAGCCTGACCAAGGTTACAACCAGCTCCTAGTACCGAAACAGTACAGAAGCCAAATCCTAGAAATGGGGCACTCTCTTCCCTTCAGCGGACATATGGGACAGAACGCAACAAACCAACGTGTAACCACTCATTATTGGTGGCCAGGAGTAAACACTGATATTATCAGGTACGTCAAATCCTGTGCCCAGTGCCAACGTGTACCACTCAAGCAACGGACATCCCCAATCCACATGGGTGAAATGCCAATAATGGGAACAACATTCGAACGGGTTGGTTGTGATCGACATTTTAGGGCCTTTCGAAAGGACTAAAAGAAGGAACAGGTTCATCCTGACCTTAGTCGATACATGCACTTTATGGGCAGAAGCTATCCCGCTAACATGCGCAGATGCCAAGCATGTCGCAGAAGCCCTCGTGCAGATTTTCACTCGGTTGGGATTCCCTCAGCAAGTGTTGATGGATAACGGATCTCCATACCGAAACCTGTTGATGGATGAGATCGTTAATATCTTGAGGACCCAACACATCCACACTAAGCCATATACTCCGGCCGGAAATGGGCTCGTGGAACGTGCTAATGGAAACCTCAACATGATGCTAAGTAAGCTGGCACAAGTGAAACCTGAAGATTGGGATCTCTGCATTCCTGCAGCATTATTTGGCTACAGAGAATCTCCTCATACTTCCACAGGATTTCCGCCAGCTACACTCTTATTCGGCAGACCCATTAAGGGCCCGCTTGAAGCCTTACTTCAGTCTCTGACAGACGAGAAGGCGGATGAGACAGTCGTCTCAGCAAGTAAATATGTGTCGGTTTTAAAGGAAAGGTTGAAACTAGGGTGGGACCTAGCAACGACTAACTTTAAGCGAGCACGCACAAAGCACGCTAACCGATACAGGAAAGTCGCGAAAGAGAGAGAACTGGAAGCAGGAGAGAAAGTTTTGGTGTTACTCCCTACCGAGAACAACCAACTGAAGATCGGATGGCAAGGGCCGTTTACCGTCCTGAAAAAGATTTCTAAGGCTAACTACCAGATATCTATTCAAGGAATGGAGAAGGTTTTCCATTTAAATCTCTTAAAGAGATACTTGGAAAGACCAGTGCCGACCTCCGACCATCTCCTGACGATCGCCAAAACTGACGAAGATGACGATAGTGGCAGGGAAACTCCACTGCACACACAGGAAATCTTTCAAAAATGTCAGAAGCGGCGACGCTCTTTCAAGCGCGCATGGGAGACATTCCAGAGGAAGAAAACGTCGGGGCAGACTTCATGAGTAGGACTTGCACAGTGAGGGAGGGGGAAGATGAGAGGGAAGAAGACAGACACCCCGAAACTACGGTTATAGGAAATTTAATTCCATAACGTAGACATGGAGTGCTTCCATATCTTAAAGGGCGGACGTCCTGTCACGTAGGTCTTTATAGCATTAAATTGCTTACATCTTTTTCCTATTCTCATAGCCCGAATCCTTTTATTTTATTATCTTTCCGTACTTGTTTTTCCTGTATTTTTCGCATCACTCGGTTGCGAAAAATATTTTCTTCAGTATTCTCAAACTTTACCTTGTGTTTTTCTCATACTGGGATACGTAATTTTATTACATAGATGTCAGTCAGACGTGAAGTGCGATTTAGTTGCAGTCCATCTCAGACATCGAGCCGACTTGGGTCTGCACCTTCAGATGACACGACACTCCTGAGTTAGATTCTCGACGTAAACGCGTGAGAATGCTAGGAGAGAGCCGACATCCGTCTGCATTTTCACCGGTCAACAAGTAGTTGCATCGGCCGAACGCTTAAGCAGGAGCGAATATTTACACCTTATAGTCGCAGTTTCAGACAGCTGTCGTCTGGAAATCCCAGCTGACACGGCTCACTGTTGTCCCGGTCAGCGTGAGGTGCGAAGTAGTATAAGTGTTAGTTATGTAAGACGTCTAGTAATGGTAATGTTAAACGTAAGGTGTTTTACACGGGAAAGGGGAGATGATTTCGGAGTTTGAGAAAATGTGGGATTGTTTGCCCCTGTTTTCAAATATCCACCCAGGAGCTGAAATTTGATTTCATTTCAGTCCTCAACATCTTCAGTAGACGGAAACACGCGTGCTAGCGAATGAAGCTTGTATAGCGAATTTCATAGTTCTCGTCAGATTTGTGACGAGCTTCTAAATACCTATCTAGTGAATTATCCTAGTCGTGGTGTTACCGTAGTGCTGTGGTGAGATTAATAAAATAGATATCTAGTATTTTGGAAAGTGGTTAAAGCGTTAAATCGCTCATTTCATTTTAACTAGTTTCTTTTGAACAGAGTGCTTAATTTATAGTTTGTTATATTCTCTAAGTCGACGAGTTACAGTGGAAATACATAATAAATTATATCTTTAGCTTACTAAACTAGTAGCTATAAGGAATTTAATTTAACAGCTAATACTCAGTCGAAACTGTTTTAATAACAAACTTATAAATGCTAGACGCGACATCAGTGAGTAGTGACGGAATACGCACCATATTTCTAATTCCTGATGATCGATTTTATATAACTTATTTCACCGGAAGTTTAAATAATAAGTCAAGCTGTAGGCTTGCTATTTAAAATGTAAGTTATATTGGGTACATAATAGGTAAATGATTTATATGTGCTTTTCCTTTTATACAGTGAAATACTGGGGTGACCCGAACTTTACCAGCATTTAATAAGAGTTCATACTTGTGAAGAAATAGACAGTCCTTATTTTGAAACACGTGGGTTTCTCAAGTAACACCGATCTGACAGTGCATAGGCAAACAGAGTTAGACAGAAATACTATATCCCAATAACGGGTTTTCAAAGACTGTAATGATCAATACTGGGCCTGTGAACCAGATCTTAATTTCTTCCATAAACTCTAATGTAAAATTGCTGACTGGCGGCGAGAATAATTTCAATCACAAACATTAACATTTTCCCGACATATTTTTTGGCGAAAGAGTGAATAGTGAAACAAGGCTATCTGGTGAAAGAAGTTGTCCACTGGTCATCTTTCCAAATTAAGGAAATCCTCGTGTTTTCTTATGACTCTGTGTGCCCGTTTAAACTTGCTTATCCAACCTGATTCAAGTGACATTAACAGTAATCAAAATTTAACTGGTGAAGTGAATGCTCCCCGAAAACAGTGGACTAAACCTGGAATTGTAGAGCTGGGATTCGCTTTATCCAAAGAATACAGATTCACTGTAAAGAAGTGTCCTAAGGTTGCGCCAGACTGTAAACTACATCAAGTTTTATGTAAGAACGTGTGCCAGGGATCCCTGATGAAAGAACCGAGTGAAAGTGGACTGAGTGAGTTTTTTTTTTAATGACTATTGATTCACCCCCACGTCACAATCTCCTTATGGAAGAATGGCTGCTTGAGTAAATTGTTCCTTTTTGAAGGACAATATTAGACCCTAATCATATGTATTTGTGACTCTTTGGGCCATCATCTGTCTCATAACGGGGCTGTGGGCTAAACCTAGAGTTAATATCATCACGGGGCTATCATCCTGGTAGAAAGTCATTGATTCTTTTATGTCTATTTGTATGCTTCCTTTATGTATTTTTGGTGTTGTGAGAAATTTTGATATGATAATTAAAAATTTCTCTGGAACAAAAACATCAGTGCGTTGGTCAGCTCGATCCCAATTATTCTGTATAATCATTGTTATAGAGTTCCCACGTATGTGTGTTTAACTGTCGTCACATGTATGTGCGTGCCCGTGATTAGATAGAAATATATGTAATATATATATATCTGTGTTTAGACTGTCTGACTACTTTAGATCTGTCGTAGAAGATAGGTGAGAGAGAGAGAGAAGATTTTCCGCTCTCAGAGACAGCATCTATCACTATTCTACCACCTCACTCGTGGAAGTTTATGTTTTTTTTATTATCTCTCACTGTGCCTAACACTCATTCCAACCTATTCAGAAGGGACCAACCTAAGTCTTAATACTCCTATCGAAAAATCTACGACACCTACACTCTTCCTTATATATACAAATGACATCACAGACACAGAAAACATCCACAAGAATGTCCACAATTCCCTCTATGCTGATGACCTGGACATGTGATCAGAAGAATACATCACCACAGCAAGAGTGTGCATGCAGGATTCACTGCTAGCCCTTGAAAGTTGGTCCAGAAAGTGGCTGCTCAAAATCAATGGAAAAAAAACAACAGACACTATATTTACCTTGCCAAACAAACTACAGCAAGCAAAACTACAACTAAAATGGGCAGACAATACAAGAAGAACAAATACCAATGTACTTAGGTATCACACTAGACAGTCACGTGATATGGAACACACAGATAACAAAAACACAGCTAAGGGCAAAACTGTGCATGTATAGCAGTAAATTTCTTTCCAGACTTTGTTCAACTATTATTCTCAATGTGGCTATCTGGTCTGTACAGGATCTGTGTTGTCAAAAACTTGCATGTTCATCTCTCAGTTGTTTGTTTATGGCCTCTTTTAATCTCTCAAGAATTGTTATTGTTGATCAGAATCAACGTCATTGCACTCAGGGCAAACCCATAGGTCCTCAGTCTCCCTCATTCAAATGTCAAAGTGTATGAATGCTAATTTTTCCTGTTGCATGCTGGTTGTATGCACACTGGATCCATCCACTCACACATTCATCCTACATTCGATAGCTAATTCTAGCAGTCTAAACCTTGATTCATCAATTGAGGTGTCATTCTCTAACAGGCGATCATTAACTGCCCTCAGTATCTCGCCCTTATCCATATACAATGTGCCTTTTATGGGTGCTCTTGAAGCATGACCAAGACAATAGATAAACACCAATTTGAGAAGATTTCAGGTTTCTATGAAGGTTTTCTATTCATGCTGAAGCCATCCACTTTGGACCTTCTGAAGCAGGGACTGTGAGTATCTTTTAAGGATAATTCTGTTTAATAATGTTCCTACAGATTATAAATAAATTCTGATAAATAAAATAAATAAATAAATAAATTCTGCACTACTGGCAATTATATTAACATTATATTTCTATAATTTGTGCATTCTTGTAAATTTCTCTTCTTAGGCAACTTGACCAGATAATCGTCCTTCCATTCTGATTGTATTTCTTCTCTCTCCCAGACTTTGCCAAGTAGTTTGTATAATATCACTGTAGAGGTATCAATATCTGTTTTGATGGCCTCTGCTGGAGTGCCATCTAAACTAGCTGTCCTGGATTTGATTCTCCTGTAAGCCTCTCACTTCTGACATTTTTATGTTTTCTGGTTTTCAACTTCCTTATTTCTCATGAGAGCATGAAACATACTAGCACTTTCATGCAAGTATCATTTATTTACTATTTGCAGGCCTCAGGTTTCTGTCTTTATTTATTTAAATGTTAGAAAATAAGTTGTAAGCAACTAGTTCTACATTTTTTCATGGAATGACTTTCAATAGCTCACTGAACACTAGCGCTCTATGGAACACAGTTAGAGAAATGCTGATGTCAAGAATTGTAGTAACATGCCAAATGTTTTTTATTTCCATTTATAAATCGCTTGTAATCTGGCTGCTTGAGCAAGTCTAAAAGACCAAAGTACTTGAGCAAGACTAGCAAGTAACAAAAACAACACTAGTCGAACAGAAGAACCAATGAAATCGTCTATGGCTACTTTTGACAAACAGCAGTCTTCTTCTTGTTCGCTGTTGTTTAGTAATGTCTACACAGGAAGTTCAGTTTTCTGGATGTATGTTGCTGTGGTTGACAGTTCTTAAAGACTCCCAAACAGCTTTGTGTGGATGTGCGTCTCTGTGGGCCAGTGTTCAGTCCGGAATTGACTAAGCATGTAGCAGAAATAGACATGAAGAAATGTATTTATGAATTTCCACCATAAATGGCGAAAGATAAAGCCAAAAATCACATGAGGGACCTATAAAACCCAGCAAAAACCCTAAGACTGAAACACAGTCAATGGCCTCATCAAGGACAAATATTTGACATTAGTCTTAGCCCTAACAGCATGTTCTATTGTGACCAGGAGTGAAGCCACGGTATAAGAGGGGTTGCTACAGATATAATTACGATATAAATGAGGGCCCATGTAGCAGGTAGACGAGATAAAGGATTTTAGACAGAATAAGTTAGATAACTGCTGATATAAAGAGGAGATGAATGGAAAGCAATAGTTACTTCTCAAAGAAGAGTTCCGAACCACCACTGGTATAAGACAGGGTATTATTCTGTCACCTAATCTTTTCATACACTTCATGTACAATATTGTAAAAACACGTAATAAACGGACCAAAAAGTATTCAGTGAGGTACTGAAAGATGAGACAGGTCTGTATTTCAGAGCTGGCATTTGCCGACGATGTTACCCTGTTTGCTAAATCTGAGGCACATCTTCGTTACAACTTGCAAGTCTGGAAGAAAGAGCTGCAGAAGACAGGTATGGTTATCAGCAGCTCCAAAACAAAAACCTGCGGATGTCATGGCAACAAGAGATGAGGAATACAGGGAAAGATCTAGGCTTATAGCACGGGCCAGGAAAAAGAAAGATCTAGAACAGATAGCATGGGCCAGGAAAAAGAAAGATCTAGAGCTGATAGCACAGGCCAGGATAAAAAAAAGATCTAGAACTGATATCACGGGCCAGGAAAAATAAAGATCTAGAGCAGATAGCACAGTACAGGAAAAAGAAAGATCTAGAGCAGATAGCATGGAATATGAAAAGAAAGATTTAGAGCTGATAGCAGAGGCCAAGGAAAAGAAAGATCTAGAGCTGTAAGCACAGGCCAGGATAAAGAAAGATTTAGAGCAGATAGCACAGGCCAGGAAAAAGAAAGATCTAGAACTGAAAGCATTTGAAGGGAAAAAGAAAGAGCTAGAGCTGATAGGAAACCTTAGCATAAATGTTGTTTAAGACGTATGCCCCTTAGAGAGAGATGAATTAGTGAAAACCAAAAAAAATGTATAAATTATTAAGCAACTTAGTGTAGGATGAGCATCATATTGACAGGTGGTTAGAGCGCTGTTTGCCCTCAGTAAACATGCCAGATTTGATTCACGGTATCGAGATGCTCCAGTGCCAAGCTGTAGATGGATACCTAACTTCACTTTTGAGTTTGGGTAGCAAAAGGTAGACAGAAAGAGTACTGATCACCCTATCTCTCGAAGCTGTATCAAGTATAGTGAAATCTCAAACACTTCACTCCCCTCTGTGATTGGTCTACATTTAAAATGACTAGACGTCAAGACAGTCCGGAATTTTCATCATTTTTCCCTGATTATTTTAACGGCCAAATACGAGCTGTCCTGAATTGGGGGGACTGGGAACTCTGATCAACTTACTTGCTTTATGTTTTTTTAACTTCTAATAATTTGTGACGACATCTGCTTGAATTAATACATGAGCCTTTTCACTGACTAGAATGTAGTCACTGAGGCATGGTCAAGTGAGAGGACAGAACAGTAAATAGCAACACAGCCATCATCAGTGACAGAACAGTAGATAGCAATACAGCATCATCAGTGACAGAACAGTAGATAGCAACACAGCATCATCAGCGCACGTGACCGTGGCTCTAGACATTTGATATGTGGTTATTAAATCGTCACCGCAAATTTATTATGGAAAACTTACTTACTTACGTAGTCCTTGACCTTCTACTGTGAGGTGTAGAGGTTTGGAAAAGAGAGTGCCATACTATCCTATTGGCCTGGTTCCAATCTAGTCCTTGGTCCTTCAGAGAATGTCTAAAATTGTCCTCCTAGCAAAGTCTGGGTCATCCTGAAGATCTAGATCCCTGGCTCTTAGTTTCCAATATGTGTCGTAGTAGCAGATCTTCTATTCTGCAGACATGACTAAACCACCGTAGTTAAGACTGTTCAACTTGGGTTTGCAGTGGCTGGGTTTTGAGGCCTTGCTGTATAGTCTAGCTGCAAACCATGTCTTTTCTTGTTACTTCAACCACCTTCTTCACATACCTCATTTCCGAGATTTGGAGCTGGCTTTTGTAAGTTGTAGCCAATTCCCATGACTTGCATCCATACAAGAAACCGGACTACAAGTAATACAAGAGAGAAAACAAGATTAATCTTAAAGATGATGAAATGGCACAGACTACAGATTAAGACTTATGGTACATGGAATATTATGGTGACACGCTGCTCTACAGTGGAGTCCAGAAAACCAAAAGAGCTAAAGGGGGTGTATGTTGTACTGTGGCTAGAAACAAAAAGCATAACATCTAGAGATGTAGCTTTGTCTTGGAGAAAATAATGGTGCTAAAGCTAAAAGTGGGAGAAACCAATGTTTGAAATTTCAGTTTTAAAGTGGCTTTTAGTCATAGTTGGTATATTACTCCAAGTTGCTGTTAAAACGAACATTGTACTATAATTACAGCAGAAGATATAAGAGTCTAAAAAACTGCAAAAAGTAATTTCAAATTTTATTATGTCATCTTTGTTACATAATGACATTAACAGTATGGATAAATTGTACACAGTTTAAACGTTAATATAAAATAGATATGTTATAAAGAGTGCACATTGCTCAGATTTTTTAGCAGCATGTCTCAAAGCAGAATTGTCAAAACATAAATTGTCAAGTAATTAATCAAGGTTAAATGTCTATTACTTGTACTATAAAGCTTGCATGAGCATAAATTGATACTGGGAATTTTTTTTAAAGTAACACTGTTGATGCTGTACATTGTAAATTAAAATGTGAAAATATTGTGTTAATACAATATAATTTTATAATTTATAATATGTATCAGAGGTATGACTATTAACATTGACAATATTATACCAGTACACACAAACACACATACAACTGGATCAGTCATTATCTAACAGACAGAACATCAAGATTGCAGGTGCATGGACAGACTAGCAGAAAGACAACAATGGAGCAGGAAGTCCAACAAGGTGGGGTCCTCTCCCCTACACTCTTCCTTATATATACAAATGACATCACAGACACAGAAAAGTCCACAAGAATGTCCACAATTCCCTCTATGCTGATGACCTGGACATGTGATCAGAAGAATACATCACCACAGCAAGAGTGTGCATGCAGGATTCACTGCTAGCCCTTAAAAGTTGGTCCAGAAAGTGGCTGCTCAAAATCAATGAAAAAAAACAACAGACACTATATTTACCTTGCCAAACAAACTACAGAAGGCAAAACTACAACTAAAATGGGCAGGCAATACAAGAAGAAGAAATACCAATGTACTTAGGTATCACACTAGACAGTCACGTGACATGGAACACACAGACAATACAAGAAGAAATACCAATGTACTTAGGTATCACACTAGACAGTCACGTGACATGGAACACACAGACAATACAAGAAGAAATACCAATGTACTTAGGTATCACACTAGACAGTCACGTGACATGGAACACACAGAAAACAAAAACACAGCTAACGGCAAAACTGTGCATGTATAGCAGCGAATTCCTTTCCAGACTTTGTTCAACTATTTTCTCAATGTGGCTATCTGGTCTGTACAGGATCTGTGTTGTCAAAAACTTGCATGTTCATCTCAATATGGCTATCTGGTCTGTACAGGATCTGTTTTGTCAAAAACTTGCATGTTCATCTCAATATGGCTATCTGGTCTGTACAGGATCTGTGTTGTCAAAAACTTGCATGTTCATCTCTCAGTTGTTTGTTTATGGCATCTTTTAATCTCTATCTGGTCTGTACAGGATCTGTGTTGTCAAAAACTTGCATGTTCATCTCTCAGTTGTTTGTTTATGGCATCTTTTAATCTCTCTATCTGGTCTGTACAGGATCTGTGTTGTCAAAAACTTGCATGTTCATCTCTCAGTTGTTTGTTTATGGCATCTTTTAATCTCTTTATCTGGTCTGTACAGGATCTGTGTTGTCAAAAACTTGCATGTTCATCTCTCAGTTGTTTGTTTATGGCATCTTTTAATCTCTCTATCTGGTCTGTACAGGATCTGTGTTGTCAAAAACTTGCATGTTCATCTCTCAGTTGTTTGTTTATGGCCTGTCTCAAGGATTGTTACTGTTGATCAGAATCAACATCATTGCACTCAGGACAAACCCATAGGTCCTCAGTCTCCCTCATTCAAAGGTCAAAGTGTATGAATGCTAATTGTTCCTGTTGCATGCTGGTTGTGTGCACACCAGATCCATGCCCTCACACATTCATCCTACATTCGATAGCTAATTCTAGCAGTCTAAACCTTGATTCATCAATTGTGTTGTCATTCTCTAACAGGCGATCATTAATTGCCCTCAGTATCTTGCCCTTATCCACATACAATGTGCCATTTATGTGTGATCTTGAAGCATGACCAAGACAATAAATAAACACCAATTCCAGAAGATTCCAGGTTTCTATGAAGGTTTTCCATTCATGCGCCATCCACTTTGGACCTTCTGAAGCATGGACTGTGAGTATTTTTTAAGGATAAATCTGTTTAATAATGTTCCTACAAATTATAAATAAATTCTGATAAATAAAATAAATAAATAAACAATAAATAAATTCTGATAAATAAAATAAATAAATAAATTCTGCACTACTGGCAATTATATTAACATTATTCTTCTATAATTTGTGCATTCTTGTAAATTTCCCTTCTTAGGCAACTTGACCAGATAACAGTCCTTCCATTTTGATTGTATTTCTTCTCTCTCTCAGATTTTGTCAAGTAGTTTGTATAATATCTTCTTCTTCTTCCTCGTTCGCCCTGAAAAGGACGGTGGTTGCGTTGTGTCTGTTTGCGCCTAAGCTGTGATATCTGCACCTTTCGGTCGACACATCCGACTTCTGCACAGCATTTTTTTAGGACCAGGTTTGCCTTCCCATTTCGATCCACACTCACTCAGCCAGACTGCACTGCTGCAGACTGTTTCCAGGACCACCACATGGAGGTGGAGTGCGGTCTTCACCAGCTCTGGTTCACTGGTGCTGACGCAGGCAGTACAGCTGTAAGTCGCTGACTGCATTCACTATTGCTGCATCTTGAGGTCCCTGTAGAGGTATCAATATCTGTTTTGATGGCCTCTGCTGGAGTGCCATCTAAACTAGCTGTCCTGGATTTGATTCTCCTGTAAGCCTCTCACTTCTGATATTTTTCTGTTTTCTGGTTTTCAACTTCCTTATTTCTCATGAGAGCATGAAACATAGTAGCACTTTCATGCAAGTATCATTTATTTACTATTTACAGGCCTCAGGTTTCCGTCTTTATTTATTTAAATGTTAGAAAATAAGTTGTAAGTAACTAGTTCTACATTTTTTCATGCAATGACTTTCAATAGCTCACTGAACACTAGCGCTCCATGGAACACAGTTAGAGAAATGCTGATGTCAAGAATTGTAGTAACATGCCAAATGTTTTTTATTTCCATTTATAAATTTTATAAATCGCTTGTAATCTGGCTGCTAAGATGAAATTAGGTAAAGAAAACACTTTATTTTCTCCTGAACATAAAATAAATAATTGTGAAATGTCCGAGTTCCAAAGATTTTAAGATATTTAATTAGTCAAAGTGTCACCCTTGGTCATATTTTCTTTTAATGATGATCCCTAAGTAACAGAACAATACAAACAAGAGTAGACAGCATTAAATCATCCCAGAAAACACTAGAGGAGGGATTGCTGTAAGGGTCAGAACTAAGTTGCACCCTCTTCATAAATGACCTTCCTCCATTCTTGAGAGAATCAAAAACACTGTATGCAGATGATCTGCTCATTTGGACAGTAGAAAAATACAAAATACAGACACAATCAAACTAAACTGAGCCCTAGTCACAATAGATGTGTATTGCAGGCTATGGGAACAAAATAAACACCCAGAATATACAGTTTTCACCAGGAGATTTAAGGAAATCAAGAAGGTATACCAACTAAAACTCGATGGAAAACTACTGTCTAGAGAAGAAAATCCAGCTTACTTAGGAGTGGAGCTTGACAGACAGCTACTCCACAATACCTTAATGCACAATATGAAAGATAAGGCCAGTAGATGCCTGAACCTAGCTGAACATCTTGCAAGCACTAGCTGGGGAGCAGACACAGGAAATTTCAGACAGCTGTACCTGGGATAAGTCCGATCAGTCATAGATAACAACCTATTGTTGCAGCTGACAATGAGCAAAACCACTCAAGAAAAGTTGGACAAAGTCCAAAACCAAGCTCCAATTTTCATCTGTGGGGGAATGAGAACCGAATCAACAGCTGCTTGTGAAACTGGTGTAAACATACAACCTATGGACCTATGACGTAAACGTACAACCTATGGACCTATGACGTAAACGTGATGTTCTGGAAGCTACAGAGTGCTATAGAAGAATGAGAACCACATCAACAGCTGCTTGTGAAACTGATGCAAACGTACAACCTATGGACCTACAATGTAAACGTACAACCTATGGACCTATGACGTAAACATGCTGTTCTGGAAGCTACAGAGTGCTATAGAAGAATGAGAAAAGACCACCCAAACAGACAACTAGTTGAAAACTAGAAGCCCATTAACATACTAAAACAAAAATCATTACTACAAGTAGCAACAACTTTAGCAGAACAACATCACCTCCCACAGATACGAGAGATAATTGAACAATACTCAGTCATTTATCCCGGAAAGGAGTTAAAACTTCCAATTATAAAAACTACACTCACAGATAGCACACTAACAAGAGACATGAACCCAACAATACTTAAAACAGCTGCTTTAGCGACTAAACACAGCTGCTCTAGCACTGCGATACATGCATACACAAATGGCTCAGCATTCAAGGTCACCATGAATGCTGGACTTGAAGCGTACGTAAAATACCCAAATGGCAGCACACTAGATATATATGAATCATGCGGAGAGTTCTGTACTAATTACCAAGCAGAGATTATGGCAATTAACTCAATAGACAGCCAATTCAAACAAGAAATCTATATGCCCACAGATATCATAATCTTCACTGGTTCAAAATCAGCACTTTAGGCTTCAGAAAAATACCCCCAAACTGAAAATAAAGAAATAATACAGCCGGCTGAAACAAATGACAACCTGCTAACAAAATACAACATCAGAATCACTCTCCAGTGGATACCAGGGCACACAGACATACCAGGGCACACAGATATACCAGGATACACAGATATACCAGGGCACACAGACATACCAGGGCACACAGACATACCAAGCAATGATAAAGCAGACTAGCAAAACTAAGAGCCAGCTTGGTTCAAACAAACACTCCAGCAAACATGCAGACAGCTAAACAAACACTCCAGCAAACATGCAGACAGCTAAACAAATACTCCAGCAAACATGCAGACAGCTAAACAAATACTCCAGCAAACATGCAGACAGCTAAACAAATACTCCAGCATACATGCAGACAGCTAAACAAATACTCCAGCAAACATGCAGACAGCTAAACAAACACTCCAGCAAACATGCAGGCAGCTAAACAAATACTCCAGCAAACATGCAGACAGCTAAACAAATACTCCAGCAAACATGCAGACAGCTAAACAAATACTCCAGCAAACATGCAGACAGCTAAACAAACACTCCAGCAAACATGCAGGCAGCTAAAAAATACTCCAGCAAACATGCATACAGCTAAACAAACACTCCAGCAAACATGCAGACAGCTAAACAAACACTCCAGCAAACATGCAGACAGCTGAACAAACACTCCAGCAAACATGCAGACAGCTAAACAAATACTCCAGCAAACATGCAGACAGCTAAACAAATACTCCAGCAAACATGCAGACAGCTAAACAAATACTCCAGCAAACATGCAGACAGCTTAACAAACACTCCAGCAAACATGCAGACAGCTAAACAAATACTCCAGCAAACATGCAGACAGCTAAACATACACTCCAGCAAACATGCAGACAGCTAAACAAATACTCCAGCACACATGCAGACAGCTAAACAAAGGCTTCAGCAAACATGCAGACAGCTAAACAAACACTCCAACAAACATGCAGACAGCTAAACAAATACTCCAGCAAACATGCAGACAGCTAAACAAATACTCCAGCAAACATGCAGACAGCTAAACAAACACTCCAGCAAACATGCAGACAGCTAAACAAATACTCCAGCAAACATGCAGACAGCTAAACAAACACTCCAGCAAACATGCAGACAGCTAAACAAATACTCCAGCAAACATGCAGACAGCTAAACAAACACTCCAGCAAACATGCAGACAGCTAAACAAATACTCCAGCACACATGCAGACAGCTAAACAAATGCTTCAGCAAACATGCAGACAGCTAAACAAACACTCCAACAAACATGCAGACAGCTAAACAAATACTCCAGCAAACATGCAGACAGCTAAACAAATACTCCAGCAAACATGTAGACAGCTAAACAAATACTCCAGCAAACATGCAGATAGCCAAACAAACATGCAGACAGCTAAACAAATATTCCAAAATAACTTCAAAGAGGAATGGCCAAAGGGTCTGCTGGATGTGCCTTTTATAAAGAAATGGCGTAACCTAACAAAAATGACAACATTAATAACTTTGTCATGGAATGGATCTGTTGTGCCCACTTCTAGATCTCTCATTCTCTACGGCAGTACTCATTTCAAGTGAAGTACTGCTTATTTTCTTCTTTTTCTGTGGTCAGCACTTTCTTTCTTTCTTTATTTCTCTGCTTGTGTGGCAAATATTTTGTAGGTGCAAACATTTGTTGACACTCCTCTCTGTGATGTCACCTGTTTGTTACCCATTCATCCTAGCTTGCGAGGAGCAACTGAGATAAGATAGTCGCCAGCGTTTTTATAATTAAACCGCTGATAAGCAGACTTCTCTTCTTTCTTCTTCTTTGATCCATAGCCGTTGACCATCAAAGATTTCAGTGGCCATCACACCTGGTGGCATCTTGTAGGGCAGCAACAAACTGATTCCACTTTGTTTGGTTGTCGGCCATCCTTTGTACAGTGCCCCAACTCTGGTTCATTCTTTGCATCTCAGCTTCCACAGTTCTGCGCCAAGTTGTTTTTGGTCAGCCTCTTTCTCTTGCCTTTGGGGGTCCTTAGCATAGCTGTTCTCGTAATGGTATCAGGGTCTCTTCTGAAGGTGTGGCCAACCCAACTCGGGCGTATGCCAGCTATGATGGTGTGCAATTCCTCCTGGTTACTCTGAGTAAGTAGTTCTTGGTTGCTGATGGTGTTTGGCCAAAAGATTCAGGGAATTTTCCTTAGGCAGATTGTGTGGAAGGAGGACAATTTTGACATTTCCTTCTCTGTTACTCTCCAGCATTCTGCACCGTAGAGAAGCACAGAAAGTACACAGTTCTCTACAGTCTTAATTTGGTGTTTGTGCTGTACTGGGAAGACTTCCAAATGTTGTTGAGACTAGCATAGGCTGTTCTTGCTTTATTCAGTCTGTTGTTAATGTCCTTGCTTGTTCCACCGTCTGGTGTTACTATGCATCCTAGGTAAGTAAATGTGTCTGTCTGCTCTAACTTCTGGTTCCTTATAGTTATTGGCTCAGGACTGCCCACATTGAGTGTCATGACCTCTGTCTTCTTTGGATCAATGTTCAGACAAACCTGCTGGCTATACTTATTCAGTCTATTGGTTTTTTTCTTGGATGTGTTGATGTGAATGCACGAGTAGTGCAATGTCATCTGCATATTCCAGGTCTTCCAGTGTTGAGAACGTTGTCCATCTAATTCCTCTTGGACTGCCGTCTGTTGTCTCGTGCATCACATATTCTATGGCTGTCAAAAATAATGTTGTTGATAAGGGGCATTCTTGTCATACTCCTGTTTTCACTTCAAAAGTTAGATAACTCAATCCAACACTGCATGAAAAGTTAGAATAAAGGCTTTTTATGATGGAAACAATGCAGCTGGGAATTCCATAAGCCCTCAGTATTTTCCACAGACTGTCCCTGTGTATGCTGTCAAAAGCCTTTTCAAAGTCAACAAAGTTAATGTACAGCTGTCTCTGCCATTCTGAGCACTGCTCTATAATGTTCCTAAGGGTGAATATATGATCTGCACATCTTCTGTTCTTTCTAAAGCCCGCTTGTTCTTTCCTCAGTTTATAGTCAACTGCTTTTGAAATTCTCTGGATGAATATCTTGCCTAGTATTTTACTGGGAACTGAGAGGAGAGTAATTCCTCTCCAGTTGTTGCAGTCTGCAAGGTCGCCCTTCTTGGGCAATTTGACAATTATTCCTTTACTCCACTTTGGTTGTGCTGTCTCAGTTTCCCAGACTTCCGCAAATAGTGGTTCTAATAGTTTTGCTGCTAGTTCAGGATCTGACCTTGAATAACTCAGCATTAAGATTGTTGTGACCAGGCACGTTTTCATATTTTAACCTGTTGATAGCAGTGATGATTTCTGCTCTTCATGGAATTTCTGTATTTACATCTAGGTCACTTTAACCTCAGGAACATTCAGCTGTGTCTCTGGTGGTTCTTGATTCAGTGTTTCTCTGAAGTGCTCTGGCCATCTTGTTTCCTACCCCTGTGCCGTGGTGATGAGATTTCCTTGCTTGTCTCTTTCTAACATTAAACTGTTAGCACCTCATTTTCCACTGATAGTTTTAGTTATTTTATAAACTGTGCTTTGTTCATTTCTCAGTGCTGCCTCTTCTGCCTGACTTGCAAGGTCATCCAGAAATGTCCTTTTGTTGGCACTAGTTTGACATTTTACTTCCTTGTCCAGCTGACTGTACTGTTCAAATTAAACCCCACACATGACCCTCATTGCCGCAACTGTACCCATCCATATGAGACAGTTCAGCATGTGCTGTTCACTTGTCCAGGACTCTCCATAGAAAGAGGACAGCTATTGCCGGTCTCCCCAACAACCACAAACACTCTATACAGTCCCACTCAACAGCTGCAGAACACACGCAAATTCTTTAGCTGGGCATTAACTGCTAAAGAGTTACAAGCTCAGCAGCCCTAGTTAACCAACATCAACAACAACAACAACAACAACAACAACAACAACAACAACTGGCTGATATAGTTTGTCTAAACAATGGTACATACAACATATAAGGTTAATTAACTGGCTGATATAGTTTGTCTAAACAATGGTACATACAACATATAAGGCTAATTAACTGGCTGATATAGTTTGTCTAAACAATGATACATACAACATATAAAGCTAATTAACTGTCTGAAACATATAAGGCTAATTAACTGTCTGATTTAGTTTGTCTAAACAATGGTACATACAACATATAAGGTTAATTAACTGTCTGATATTTTTGTCTAAACAGCTCTAATGATGATGATGTTTTAGAACAGCTGTTACAAAGCAAAATAATGTAATAAAACAATGAAAATCCACATAAAGATAATATTTTGTCTGAAGTGAATTTCTATGAAATTATTTTAGTCCAACACTTATCAGGAATGCATTGACACTGGTTTAAATTTCATGATTTTTCAAGCCAAAGTCAGCTGATATTTTCCAATGATGCTATGTCTGCCAGTTAAAAAGATTTATTGCCTTCAGATCAAGAAAAAATGTGTACAACTAAAGTAGTGACTTTTTAGAATGCATATACAGTCGTGTGTAATTGCTGCACCATAAACATCATACTTGTTAGGCTTTACTCCTGCATGTATTATTTTATGCATATTTAGGCTATGTCTCACAGTAAATGCTGCACCACAAACATCATATGTGCAAAGATCTTCATCTGTATTCTTTTATGTAATTGTAGGCCGCCACTGAGAGTAAATTCTGCAGTACAAACATCACACTTGTAAGGCTTCTCTCCTGTATGTACTCATTTATAATTTTGTAGACTACCACTCACATAAATGCTGCACCACAAACATCGTACACTTGTAAGGTTTCTCTCATGTATGTACTCATTTATAATTTTGTAGACTACCACTCACATAAATGCTGCACTACAAACATCGTACACTTGTAAGGTTTCTCTCATGTATGTACTCATTTATAATTTTGTAGACTACCACTCACATAAATGCTGCACTACAAACATCGTACACTTGTAAGGTTTCTCTCCTGTATGTACTCATTTATAATTTTGTAGACTACCACTCACATAAATGCTGCACCACAAACATCATACACTTGTAAGGCTTCTCTCCTGTATGTACTCATTTATAATTTTGTAGACTTCCACTCACTTTTTTCTACACCACAAACATCACACTTGTAAGGTTACTCTCCTCTATATATTCTTTTATGTTTTTTTGTGGAATATTTCTCTGCGTAAATGCTGAACCAAAAAATGGGACAATTGTAAGGCTTTCTCCTGTATGTGTTCTTATAACATTTTGTAGGCAACCTCTTTGGGTAAATGCTGCCTCACAGACATCACACGTGTAAGGCCTACTACTTTATGTATTCACTTATATTTTTGTAAGTTGCTTGTCTCAGGAAATGCTGCACCACAAACATTACACTTGTAAGGTATCTCTCATGTACACATTCTCTTATGTTTTTGCAGTCTTTCTCCAACAGTAAAAGCTCCACCACAAACATCATACACCTGTAGGATATCTCTCCTGTATGCATTCATTTTTGTTTCTGTAGACTACCTCTCACACGAAATGCTCCACCACAAACATCACACCTGTAGGGTATCTCTCGTGTATGTATTCTTTTATGTTTTTGTAAACTATATCACATAAAATGCTTCATCACAAACATTACACTTCCCCAGCATGTATCCTTTTATGTAATTGTAGACAACTACTCTGAGTAATTTGCCTAATAAAAATATCTCAAATTTTCTGGCTGAACACCATCACCAACCAAAAACTGCTAATGTGGAGCCACCAAGAAGACATGTGCACTAATGTATTGGGTAGATGCTGGGACTGGGTGGGCAACAACCTCAGACATCATCACCAGAACTACCATGCTATAGACTCCAGACAGAAAGTGAAAACAAGGACTGTCAAAAGCCACCACAGAGAAAGTGAAAACAAGGAATGCCAAAAGCCACCAGACAGAAAGTGAAAACAAGGACTGCCAAAAGCCACCAGACAGAAAGTGAAAACAAGGACTGTCAAAAGCCACCACAGAGAAAGTGAAAACAAGGACTGTCAAAAGCCACCAGACAGAATGTGAAAACAAGGACTGTCAACAGCCACCAGACAGAAAGTGAAAACAAGGACTGTCAAAAGCCACCAGACAGAAAGTGAAAACACGGACTGTCAAAAGACACCAGACAGAAAGTGAAAACAAGGACTGTCAAAAGCCACCAGACAGAAAGTGAAAACACGGACTGTCAAAAGCCACTAGACAGAAAGTGAAAACAAGGATGGCCAAAAGCCACCAGACAGAAAGTGAAAACAAGTACGGCCAAAAGCCACCAGACAGAAAGTGAAAACAAGGACTGCAAAAAGCCACCAGACAGAAAGTGAAAACAAGGACTGCCAAAAGCCACCAGACAGAATGTGAAAACAAGGACTGTCAACAGCCACCAGACAGAAAGTGAAAACAAGGACTGTCAAAAGCCACCAGACAGAAAGTGAAAACACGGACTGTCAAAAGCCACTAGACAGAAAGTGAAAACAAGGATGGCCAAAAGCCACCAGACAGAAAGTGAAAACAAGTACGGCCAAAAGCCACCAGACAGAAAGTGAAAACAAGGACTGCAAAAAGCCACCAGACAGAAAGTGAAAACAAGGACTGCCAAAAGCCACCAGATGGAGAACTGTGGAGGCTGAAACACTAAGCATGAAGCAGAGCTGGGGCACCACATGAAGAATGGCTGTTGATTGAGCAAAGTAGAGACAGTATGTTGTTGGGCCCCACAAGGTGCCACCAGACATGTTGGTCACTGATTGCTTTGTCAGTCAGCACCAAGGACCAAAGTAGAGACAGTTTGTTGTTGCCCCCACAAGGTGCCTCCAGACATGTTGGTCACTGATTGCTTTGTCAGTCAGCACCAAGGACCAAAGTAGAGACAGTTTGTTGTTGCCCCCAGACATGTTGGTCACTGATTGCTTTGTCAGTCAGCACCAAGGACCAAAGTAGAGACAGTTTGTTGTTGCCCCCACAAGGTGCCCCCAGACATGTTGGTCACTGATTGCTTTGTCAGCCAGCACCAAGGACCAAAGTAGAGACAGTTTGTTGTTGCCCCCACAAGGTGCCACCAGACATGTTGGTCACTGATTGCTTTGTCAGCCAGCACCAAGGACCAAAGTAGAGACAGTTTGTTGTTGCCCCCACAAGGTACCCCCAGACATGTTGGTCACTGATTGCTTTGTCAGACAGCACCAAAGTAGAGACAGTTTGTTGTTGCCCCCACAAGGTGCCACCAGACATGTTGGTCACTGATTGCTTTGTCAGTCAGCACCAAAGTAGAGACAGTTTGTTGCTGCCCCCACAAGGTGCCACCAGACATGTTGGTCACTGATTGCTTTGTCAGTCAGCACCAAAGTAGAGACAGTTTGTTGTTGCCCCCACAAGGTGCCCCAGACATGTTGGTCACTGATTGCTTTGCCAGCCAGCACCAAGGACCAAAGTAGAGACAGTTTGTTGTTGCCCCCACAAGGTGCCACCAGACATGTTGGTCACTGATTGCTTTGTCAGCCAGCACCAAGGACCAAAGTAGAGACAGTTTGTTGTTGCCCCCACAAGGTACCCCCAGACATGTTGGTCACTGATTGCTTTGTCAGTCAGCACCAAGGACCAAAGTAGAGACAGTTTGTTGTTGCCCCCATAAGGTGCCACCAGACATGTTGGTCACTGATTACTTTGTCAGTCAGCACCAAGGACCAAAGTAGAGACAGTTTTTTGTTGCCCCCACAAGGTGCCCCCAGACATGTTGGTCACTGATTGCTTTGTCAGTCAGCACTAAGGACCAAAGTAGAGACAGTTTGTTGTTGCCCCCACAAGGTGCCCCCAGACATGTTGGTCACTGATTGCTTTGTCAGTCAGAACTAAGGACCAAAGTAGAGACAGTTTGTTGTTGCCCCCAGACATGTTGGTCACTGATTGCTTTGTCAGTCAGCACTAAGGACCAAAGTAGAGACAGTTTGTTGTTGCCCCCACAAGGTGCCCCCAGACATGTTGGTCACTGATTGCTTTGTCAGTCAGCACCAAGGACCAAAGTTGAGACAGTTTGTTGTTGCCCCCACAAGGTGCCCCCAGACATGTTGGTCACTGATTGCTTTGTCAGTCAGCACTAAAGTAGAGACAGTTTGTTGTTGCCCCCACAAGGTGCCACCAGACATGTTGGTCACTGATTGCTTTGTCAGTCAGCACCAAAGTAGAGAAAGTTTGTTGCTGCCCCCACAAGGTGCCACCAGACATGTTGGTCACTGATTGCTTTGTCAGTCAGCACCAAAGTAGAGACAGTTTGTTGTTGCCCCCACAAGGTGCCACCAGACATGTTGGTCACTGATTGCTTTGCCAGTCAGCACCAAGGACCAAAGTAGAGACAGTTTGTTGTTGCCCCCACAAGGTGCCACCAGACATGTTGGTCACTGATTGCTTTGTCAGTCAGCACCAAAGTAGAGACAGGTTGTTGTTGCCCCCACAAGGTGCCACCAGACATGTTGGTCACTGATTGCTTTGTCAGTCAGCACCAAGGACCAAAGTAGAGACAGTTTTTGCTGCCCCCACAAGGTGCCACCAGACATGTTGGTCACTGATTGCTTTGTCAGTCAGCACCAAAGTAGAGACAGTTTGTTGCTGCCCCCACAAGGTGCCACCAGACATGTTGGTCACTGATTGCTTTGTCAGTCAGCACCAAGGACCAAAGTAGAGACAGTTTGTTGTTGCCCCCACAAGGTGCCACCAGACATGTTGGACACTGATTGCTTTGTCAGTCAGCACCAAGGACTAAAGTAGAGACAGTTTGTTGTTGCCCGCACAAGGTGCCACCAGACATGTTAGTCACTGATTGCTTTGTCAGTCAGCACCAAGGACCAAAGTAGAGACAGTTTGTTGTTGCCCCCACAAGGTGCCACCAGACATGTTGGACACTGATTGCTTTGTCAGTCAGCACCAAGGACTAAAGTAGAGACAGTTTGTTGTTGCCCGCACAAGGTGCCACCAGACATGTTAGTCACTGATTGCTTTGTCAGTCAGCACCAAGGACCAAAGTAGAGACAGTTTGTTGTTGCCCCCACAAGGTGCCACCAGACATGTTGGTCACTGATTGCTTTGCCAGTCAGCACCAAGGACCAAAGTAGAGACAGTTTGTTGTTGCCCCCACAAGGTGCCACCAGACATGTTGGTCACTGATTGCATTGTCAGTCAGCACCAAAGTAGAGACAGGTTGTTGTTGCCCCCACAAGGTGCCACCAGACATGTTGGTCACTGATTGCTTTGTCAGTCAGCACCAAGGACCAAAGTAGAGACAGTTTTTGCTGCCCCCACAAGGTGCCACCAGACATGTTGGTCACTGATTGCTTTGTCAGTTAGCACCAAAGTAGAGACAGTTTGTTGCTGCCCCCACAAGGTGCCACCAGACATGTTGGTCACTGATTGCTTTGTCAGTCAGCACCAAGGACCAAAGTAGAGACAGTTTGTTGTTGCCCCCACAAGGTGCCACCAGACATGTTGGACACTGATTGCTTTGTCAGTCAGCACCAAGGACTAAAGTAGAGACAGTTTGTTGTTGCCCGCACAAGGTGCCACCAGACATGTTAGTCACTGATTGCTTTGTCAGTCAGCACCAAGGACCAAAGTAGAGACAGTTTGTTGTTGCCCCCCCCACCCCCCCCCACCCCCCCCCCCCCAACAAGGTGCCACCAGACATGTTGGTCACTGATTGCTTTGTCAGTCAGCACCAAAGTAGAGACAGTTTGTTGTTGCCCCCACAAGGTGCCACCAGACATGTTGGTCACTGATTGCTTTGTCACTCAGCACCAAGGACCAAGGTAGAGACAGTTTGTTGTTGCCCCCACAAGGTGCCACCAGACATGTTGGTCACTGATTGCTTTGTCAGTCAGCACCAAGGACCAAACAATATACTAAATACATTTTGTATCACAAACATCACACCAGTAAGGATTCTCTCCTGTATGTATTCTTTCGTGTTGTTGTAGGTTATCTTTCTCAATAAATGATACACCATAAATATCACACTTGTAGGATTTGTCTTCCTCTATTATCTTGTGAGACTGAATGATTAAATCACTGCAAGCAGCAGCAGCACTATCACTCACACTAAGCTATGTATACTTTTATGTCTTTGTAGAATACCACTCTCAGTAAATGTAGCACCACAAACATCACATCTGTACGGTTTATTTCCTGTATGTATTACTTTATCATTTTGACCTTTCCAAGCAAATACTGCATCACAAACATAACAATTGTATGACTTCTCTCCTGTATGTATTCTTCTGTGTTTTTGTAGGCTATCTATCTCAGTGAATGCTGCTCCACAAACATTACACTTGCAAGGCTTCTCCATTGTATTTATTCTTTTATGTCTTTGTAGGTTGTTTATCACAGTAAATGATGCATCACAGACATCACATGTGTAAGGCTTCTTTCCTGTATGTATTCTTTTATAACGATGTAGACTACTGCTTTGAGTAAATGCTTTCCCAAAACATCTTACTTGGAAGGCTTCACTCCTGTATGTTTTCTTCTGTGTTTTTGTAGGCTATCTATCTCAGTAAAAGCTGCTCCACAAACATCACACCTGTAAGGCTTCTCTCGTGTATGTATTTTGTTATGTCTTTGTAAGTTACTTTTCCCAGTAAATGCTGCTCCACAAACATCACACATGTAAGGTTTCTCTCCTGAATGTATTCTTTTATGATTTTGTAGACTACTGCTCTGAGTAAATGCTGTATCACAAACAACACACTTCCAAGGTTTCTCTCCTGTATGTATTCTTTTATGTTTTTGTAGGGTATTTATATGAGTAAATGCTGCTCCACAGACATCACACTTGTAAGGCTTCTCTCCTGTATGTATTCTTTTATGCCTTTGCAGAATACTGCTCCGAGTAAATGCTGCATTACAGACATCACACTGGTAAGGCTTCTCTCCTGTATGTATTCTTTTATGCATTTGTAGAGTACTGCTCCGAGCAAATGCTGCATCACAGACATCACACTTGTAAGGCTTCTCTCCTGTATGTATTCTTCTGTGATTGTTGTGTTTTTTATGGTAAGCCACAGGTTATCTTTCACAGAAAATGATGCGCTATTAATATCACACTTGTAGGAATTGTATTCCTCTATATTCTTGTGAGACTGAATGTTTAAATCACTACAAGTAGCAACAGTTCTGTCACTCACACTAAGCTGAGCATTTATCTCACAGGCAGAAAATGGTTTACTACAATTTATGTTACAGATTTGATTTTTACAAACTGGTGTATTACTGTGTAGGTTGTCAAACATTGTAGCTGTCCTTTCCTGACTGTTGATGAGGTTCACTGATGCTTCATTACAAGTGAGTCTCAGGTTGATGCTATCATCTCTTGCTACATCAGTAAAAGTGGCATCTCCAATCTTATTCACTGCTTCATTCATGTTATTTCCACTGTCCTGTGGTAACACATTCTGAAAATCGCTGCATTTATTATCAAACTCCCAATGTCCATCTCTGTGTACTGTTTTCATATGCTCATCCAGGACATCAAGTTGGAAGAAATGAGTGTTGCACAGGTGACAAGAATAAACACCTGTGATAATAAAAATAATGAGCAAAGATAAATAATGAATTGCATGTCTTATATGTTAAGTTAAAATTTGTTAGCAAAATGTAGTAAACAAACACATAAGCACAATTTTCTGATAATTATGTGATTGTAGTTGAGGATCGACATCACTGCAATCCAGGCAAACCCACTGGTCTCTTCCAGCAAATGCTGAAGTGTTTGAATGCTTACTGTACTGTAGATCCTCATTGTATACATGTAGGATGCATCCTCTCATACGTCATACCTGTTAGTCTTATGTTTGGTGCCACATTCCAGCTATCTTAGCCTTGTTGATTCATCTATTGCAGTGTTGTTTTCTAACAGATGATCATTAACTGTCCTCAGTATCTCTCCCTTGTACTGGACCAGTGTCCCTGCTATGGGTGCACTTCAAGCTAGTCTGTTAGAACTCTTATTGCCATGCCATACACCTGAATGACTTGTACAGTAGATTTACACCAGCTTCTGAAGATTCAAGGCCTCTATAAATGTTTTCTATTCATGCAACAGACATCCATTTTGAACCTTTAAAAGCATGGACTGAGAGTGTGACACAATAACTACCCTGGTTACTGCAGTAACAGCCTCTATCTCCATTATGTATATATTAAGCAAGTTTAATTAAAGTTTGTTAAATCATGTAAACTTATGTAAAAATAGATTTAATTCTCTAAGAAAGGCCCACTCACTGCTTAGTATTAAATGTTATACTATACAGATATTTAAATCATGTAAACTTATGTAGCCAAAATATGAATTTAAAATAATAACATTGCTATTATACATACCTTTCTCATCTCCAAATAAGCATAACTGTTGTTGACTTTCTGGCATGTCCAAGAAGTCAGTATACTGTATCTCAGTTTTAGTACAGCTGTTGTCACAATCAGCCTGAAACAAATTTTGATCAATCCTGGCATTTATGACACATCATCATTATCACTTCTAGCTCCCTAAACAGCCTAGGTCTTCAACAAATGTCTGCCAACTCCTCTTGTTGTATACTATCAGCTCAAGGTGTCTCCATGACTGACTCATATCTTTGACTTTTGTATCCAGTTCTCTACTATGTGTGTTTTTGAGTCTCCCAAAAACTCTTTTACCCTGGACATTTCAGAATGCTATAAACTAGAGCTATATAATTGAATGGCCTTGACACTGGAGTTGAAGACTGATATTTTTGTGTTGGACTTGATTTCTCTTTGTATTTATGACACTTGTAATACAGTTTTTAAATGTGGGGAGGGGAGATAACGTTTTTCTGTTTGTATTTATGACACTTGTAATACACAGTTTTTAAATGTGGGGAGGGGAGATAACGTTTTTCTGCAATCATTTTCTCATTATTGCCATCACTCATCCACACATACAAAGACATCCTCTCATATATACATACACAAATGAACACATACACTTTTCAGGGTTCATAGTAAATTTCTTCAAGCATTTTCCAGGGTTTTTCCAGCCTTTTCCAGGTCCAAGCACATGGTTTTCAAGGATGGGAAACTCTAATATTTTCCTCATCTAATTTTCTCAAATATAATTATCGCTTTGCTGAGCAGCAATACACAGTATTACTGTCTCCCATTACCAAGGGCATTAGCAGATTTCTTTAAACATAACAGTTTTTTTTTCTGAAAATTCAAAAAAAATTGAAAAACAGACATAGGCCTTTGAAATTTTTAGAGCACTTTTATGAATGGTTGCCACATCCGAAAAACATATTTTATGCAAATTGGTCACATGATCATGACGGCCGTCTTGACTTTGTGTGGCTAGTTATAGAAATTTCAGGAGATGTTTTAAAACCATGGTCTTTTTCCACTTTATAGTGAATTTTTTCAATGTCAGTGCAATAAAATGTTAGGGACATGGATGGCAATAAATAAAATAGGCTTGATTGATGTATTGATTTAACGATTAACCATGTATTTCAACATAAAATGCTATCAAAAATTGTGAATAAAATGTAAAAATAAATTTAATTTTTTAATTTGTCTTTTTTGAAAGTATTCTGTGTCTGTGGCATCTGACAATAAGTGTTTGAGTAGTTAAGTACCTCTAGTTGGAGTCTGAGCTTCTTCTTCATTAACTGGGGTTGAAGTTGTAGCTGTAGGCCTCTGAAGAGTATTTGTCTAGATTGTTGATAATCCTCGACTGTGTGGTATAACTTGAAACAGGCTATCAGGCATAGAGGTACATTGCAATCTGGGCAGTACATGCAAGTCTGGATTCTGTGCCCTGCAGCCTTACACACTTTACAGTCTGGTTTGTACCTTGCCCTTTCATATTAATCAATGAAGTGGTGCTCAGTAAGTCGTGTTGTTGTGAACTGTGGTTTTGAAGGTGTCACATTGTGTCGAAGAATAGCAGGTTCTATAAGAGTCAGACTGATATCTGGATCTTTTTTGTAGAGATGGCAGTGTTGTATGTTATATGCCCATTGACCAGGGCAGTTTCAACTAAGAAATGATATAAAAATAGGATCTGTGTGGGTAGGGGTAGCTTGCACCTAGTTGGCCGAAGTGATCGACACCTCCCATACTTTTGCTGTATTTTTCTGCAAGCTCTGGCTTCTGAATTTTTCTGTCCTAAAGAATTTGTCTTTCTAACTGTCTTGTTTATATTATCATTGGAGTGAACAGTAGATATAAGGTTAAATCGTTTCGTATCATGCCAGGTGACTGTCAGCATGCCTTATCTTCTGTCGCGCAAAACACAGGATGATTTGTCTTTTTCAATTTGAGTTCCCTTTTCTTCAGTGCTTCAGGAAAATGCTTCCTATTTTCAGCTACTGTTCTAAATGCACCAATCTAAATTTCTTTCAAGTCTTGAAATAAAACTGAAGGCTGAATTGAAACTACCACAGAAGAGAATATGTCCCTTGTTGCCTATCCATCAAGAGGATCTTTCACAACCCTGAAAGTTGTTCTAACACCACCTTCATAAGTTTCCTTACCAGTATCAATTCCATGCACTATTATGTTTTAGCATCAGTGAGAGCAGATAGTTTGAATCCCCACTTTGTGGCAGTTAGTGCTTGAAATATATTCCTGCTTGTGTGCAGAGCAAGGTGATTTTCTCAGTACCTATTCACTTCGTCAGTGGTCAGATCTATGGCAGTGTCGGGGGAAAAAAGTTTGAAAAAAAATCAATGGCCATATATTCAGTTGTGGCAACATGAACTGTGTGCAGCCCACAGCTTCCAACATTAGTTCTATGCCATAGTTCTGGTTCAGTAGCGCATTAATTTTTTCATAAAAAGCCCAGTTTACATCAGGTCCATCCATGGACAGTTGGAGCAAATGTCCTAAATTTAACGATGAGCATGCATCATCAAATGCAGTCTGCATATCAAGAGCTCTAGCATGTTCAAGAAACTTTGATGTAAGATAATGTGTTTTTATCACATTTACATCCCAGAAACAAACATGGAAATCCATTTGCTTTCGCTGCATTGATTTGTTCATGCTTTCATCAAACAGAACAATGTAACTGTTCTTGCTAAGCTGGCTCTCAAGAAGTGAGGTGAAATATGGAGCCAGTCCAAAAGAGGCCAGGTAGAAAGTTTTCCTTTACGACTGACCAAACTGTCTGGCAATAGAACGTTCATGAAAATTTTTTATTAATTCCTGTATTTGAATTAAAACTATGGTGACTTTTGACTGAAAACAGAGTCCAAATAATTTCAGTTCTGAGAGTTTCTTCCTTGGTCACAAATGATGTCACATCTGTAGGTCTTCTGGTAGTGTTAGACGTTTTTGACGTGTCCGAGGTGGTAGTGTTAGACGGTTTTGCTGTTTCTGGGGTTGCGTTCTTTTCTGTAAAAAAAAAAAAAAATGGAACACATAAATAACTTATGAGTAGACCTAAGCTATGTATATTTACCAAGTCAAAGTTCTAAATGCATATATAATATAGTCAAACAATATTTAACTAGAACAAAAGCTAATATATAATAATTTGGAGGGTGAAGGTATGATAATATTCTTATAATACTTATGATAAGTGAAAATCTATTAAATATCTAACTGGAAACAGCAGGCCTGTACACAATTCCCTATAGGATATGGAATTGCCATCAATTTCTATTCCTGATCATCTTAAACTGTGTCAAACATGTTCCCGTAAGCAGTTGTAAACCACGAAATTTCATTCAAACACTATAATTTTGGAAATGGTTAAAAATAAAACTGTAAATACATTGTAAATTACAGACGCAAGTACAGTTGGCCTATCTATAAACTGGACTTATTTAAACATATTTTATAAATGAGATAAATGAATTTATTACTTACCTCAGTTGAAATGAATGATTTAATACAACTTGAATGCGCAGACAAGTTCTTGGTGTTTTTTTCCAGCATGCGACTATACCGCACTTTCTCCCATGCAGGTCAAATATATTTCTTTTTTACACATAGTGCAATTTGCTTAATTTGCAGTTTTTCCAGGCGCTATCCATGTTTTATAACTTGGCATTTTTAGCCATATATACTGAAAGTGACAAGGCATGTTTCTAAATAATAATTTCAAAGGTGGCGATGCTTAATTCGAATAGCAGATGCGAGCGCTAAAAATAAATTTGTGCGTTCACGTCATTAATGCAAACCGCCGAAAATGCCTGGAAATGGATTTAGTGCGCAAAGGGAAGTAAAAATTCTACGGTAACTGAAGTTTAATGAAAAATACCACCAATAACCAAAAAATGGACACCAAGCATCCAACTTTCAATTCGTATTTTTTTTCCAGGTCCGATACGGGAAATTCAAGGCTTTTAGCCATTTTTCCAGCCTTTTCAAGGCATGTATTTTTTTTTCTCCATTTTCCAGCCTTTTCCAGGTCTCTACGAACCCTGACTTATGTATACATGCACAGACAAATGCTCATGTACATGCTTATAAACACACACATACACAAATATACAGAGCACACAATTATTTTCTACATGAAATAAGACCCTATATGGGCACAGTGAACTTTCAAACACAAAAACCATTTGAATTGTTTGTGTCAAAAATAAATAAATAAATAAAACACTGAAATAAGCATGTCTAATAAGGCCTCTTGTAGTATCTGGGGTCTATGAAAGTTGGGACAATAATTTGTTTTCTACATAGAGGTTACTTTCACAATTGCCTCCAGCTGGCAGGAAGTAGGAGTGGACATGAAAGCTGCAACCAAGGTGGAGTGGGTTCAATTCTCTGCACCAAATAACAGGAGACTGAGACTTGGGAGTCATGACCCAAGTGGGCCCACCCCCCTTAGAGTGTAAAGGAGATTAAAGAGCCAAAACACTTTATCGATGGTGGGACCTCTTCTGATGATCAGATTGCTTCTTGTTGTATCACTCTGTATAGAGTTTCCTATCATATCAGGCCTCTTGTAGTTTCTGGGATCTCTGATGAGGTAAAGAAATATTGCTCCCTCAGGATGTTGTACAAGAAACTATTATAAGGCCTGTTGTAGTTTCTGGGATCTCTGATGAGACAAAGAAATATTGCTCCCTCAGGATGTTGTACAAGACACTATTATAAGACCTCTGGGATCTCTGATGAGACAAAGAAATATTGCTCCCTCATGATGTTGTACAAGACACTATTATAAGACCTCTTGTAGTTTCTGGGATCTCTGATGAGATAAAGAAATATTGCTCCCTCAGGATGTTGTACAAGGCACTATTATAAGGCTGATCATGAGGCTGGCAACATCATCGTGTTAACAAATAGCTACAGATACCATCACAGTAAGACCTTGTGAATGTTTAGTGTAAGCTTCCTGTAGTTGTGGATCTATCCTCCATAGGGGGTGACCAGGACAATGGTGACATATAAGGTCAATGACCTGACTGATATTGTTTCTCTAAACAACGGGAAATACAACACATAAGGTTACTTAACTGTCTGATAGTTTGTCTAAATAACGGTACATACAACATATAAGGTTATTTAACTGTCTGATATAGTTTGTTTAAACAATGGTACATACAACAAATATGGTTAATTTATTGTCTGATATAGCCGTGGTAGCATAGTGGTTAGTGCACTGGCTTCCTAGCTCAGTGGTCTATGGTTTGATCCCCAGATGAGGTGGGATACTTTTAGGTCGCAAACGGCTCCTGGGTTGACCCAGCCCCAACTAGGTACCAGAGCAACTCTGGGAAGGTTAAGGCAGCCGGCATGATGCTGACCACATCACCCCTAGTGAGCCGATGGTCAAGAAATATGGGCCTAACACTATATTCCCAATATGCCTCAATGGGCGAGTAACAGGATCCTTAAAAAAAAAACACTGTCTAATATCGTTTGTCTAAACAATGGTAAATACAACACATAAGGTCAATTAAATGTCTGATATAATTTGTCTAAAAATGGTACATACAACATTTACGGTTATTTAACTGTCTGATATAATTTCTCTAAGCAACGGTACATACAACATTTAAGGTTAATTAACTGTCTGAAATAGTTTGTTTAAACAACGGTACATACAAAAAATTAGGTTAATTAACTGTCTGGTATAGTTTGCCTTAAAAAACAATGGTACATGCAACATATAAGGTTAATTAACTGTCTGGTATGTTGTTCGTCCATCACGGGTGATGAAGACCACTCTGTTCATCCAATTATTTAGGAATATGTTTGGTTAGTCTATGGGTATGAAGGTGACTGATGAGTCCGATGCGGGTCTGGAAAGATCTCGGACAGTGTGGGCAGGGAATGTTTGCTTCATGTGAGGGTTTTATTATACGGTCTTTTCTAGCTTGTCTCCGCTGTTCCGCTGCTGCTCTTCTGGATGATTCGCATGTCGCTGCACCTTTACGAAGAGATGTGCACCAAGCAGTTCAGTCTTGCGCAGCAGCTTCCCATATGTCTGGGTTTATGTCAACTTTCCGATAGTGCCATTCCAGGAGATGTTATCTGAGCCTACTCTTGCATTAAAGTCACCAAGAATGATGAGCTTATCTGCTTTAGGAACTGATGCAATAACTGCATGTAGTTCTTCATAAAACTTATCCTTGACGTCATCCTGGTTTGTCATAGTTGGTGCATACGCGCTAATGATGGTGGCATGTTTTCTTCCATAAAGCAGGGGGATCTTGACCGTCATCAGTCGGTCATTTATTCCCTTTGGGGGCCCCGCTAACTTGCCAACAATTGCTGTTTGATTGCAAATCCAACCCCTGCTTCTCGTCTTTCTTCAATTCCTCTTCCGCTCCAATAGAATGTATAACCTGCACCCTTTTTGCAAAGCTGGCCCTCGCCTGCAAGTCAAGTTTCCCTCAGTGCTGCTATGTCAATGTTGTATCTGGCCCAGTTCTCTCCCAATCAGGGCAGTTTGCCTCTCAGGTCTGTTTGCGTTTAAGTCTTTGTCAAGGAGAGTGCGCACATTCCATGCACCTAGAATGAGGAGGAAAAATCTGTCCTTTCTTTTTCTTATGTGTCGCCCGCCGAAGTAGGGTATCCACCAACCGCAGTAAGCTGGTTAGGTAATGGTGGAGCAGGCAATGTTTAAGGCACCTTTTCTAGCCCCTTCCTCATGCCATGGAGGTGAGCAGTGCTTTCCTAAAGAGGGCTGCTCAGACACTCAGGGGGCTGCCGAATCCCACTGCTGCTCCGATCAGTGGAAGACGACAATACAACATCTAAGGTTAAATTAAATGTCTGACATAGTTTGTCTAAACAACAGTAGATACAATATATAAGGTTAATTAACACATTAACTACCAATTTGAAAAACACACTGTGGCTGAATTAAATTTTGTTCCCATTTTCATTCTGTAGGTGTCTTCTTCTTCTTCTTCTTTGATCCTTAGCTGCCGACCATCAAAGCAGTCAGTGGCCATCACGCCTAGTGGCGTCTTGTAGGGCAAAAACAAATTTATTCCACTTTGCTTGGTCGGTGGCCATCCTTCGTACAGTGTGATCTGTATTCGTCTTAATTTTAAACAGATTTGTATGAATTATATGTCATTTTGATGATAAATGAATGTACTATTGCATAAAGCTGATAACAGGAAAGTTTACTTAATATGGTAGATATTATTAGTAATGTAAAATGATTGACAAAAATCAATTCAAATTTGTTTCCAAATTACCAACTTATGCTCAAATTTCTTGTTTCTATGGTAGGTAATACCTTTCTCTTGGTGATTATCATGTAGTATATCTATCAACAAGAAAAACAAGCACAAGAACACACACACTGACTGACTAATATTGACACTATTGGTAACTTATATTATCACACTTATGCCACTTCCCCAAAAATGTCTGAAATTGTTTCCTCATTTTCTCCCTGTATGTGTTTGGAGAACTTAAACTGCAGATTTATTAAGTTTAAACAAATTTTTACTAATTATATGTCATTTTGATGATAAATGAATGTACTATTGAACAAAGCTAAAAAATATATGTTTATTTACAAATGGGAGATATTATCAATGATATAAAATGATTGAAAGAAAGAAAAAGCATGCAACATTTTTTTTTAAAATTATCAACTTACCTGCAACTTGCTTGTTAGGGGGCAGCTAATGTTTTTTATTTGGTGATCTTCATGTAGTATATCCAATGACTGGTGACTGTCATGTAGTATATCCAATGACTGTCATGTAGTATATCCAATGAAAAGAAAAACAAGCCCAAGAACACATACACTAGCTAATAAATACACTATTAATGATTTACATTATCATACCTACACCACTTCCAAAAAATCACTGAAATTTTGAATAAATAGCATCTTTGAGAAAACACAACATCTATAACTTATTTACAGTATGTCAATGTCTTTAGTGAGTTACAGCTGAAGGATCATGCATATGGTACAGCCTAAAACAGCTCTTTGGATGGAGATGGGGCTTTTCGGGGCAACCGATGCAATAAAAAATGTGTTTGGGCTCGTTTTGCAGGTGTTGAGCACACTGTAGACTTCTTATCTTTGTTGGTGTAATCCACAATGTGCTTTGCACCCTCAAATCTTTTAACTTTGTTTCCTAAAAATTTCCCACCTTTCTTGTTGCCACTGGTGGCTACTAGATCAGGTGGAGTTATGGAGGCAGCCTTCTCAGTCAACTGATCAATCAGTTTGTCATTGAAAATTTTCAATGACTCTGACTTCTCATTAGCATGTCTGAGGGTGTATAATATATGGGCATTTATCTGGGACACCTCTATAATCCAGTAGAAAATTTTCTTCCACCATTTTCTAGTTTTTCTTTGGAAATTGCCATAGTAAGCTACCATTTGATCATTGTAGTCACATCCATTCATGCAAAAATTGTACCAGTGTATTGGTTTGGGTTTTTCAACTAAGTTGTGACGTCGAGTTGTGACTTACACCATCTCAACTGATGTTTCAGTGGACACAACAATACATGGTTTCTTTGCCTTTTGTCTCACCAAGCAACACATATCTGAGATCCATCACCATTTTTGTATCACCTCGATGATGGAGGGAGAGGGTCTTCAGTTGAAGGGGAAAGTTTTTTCTGTTGATGTTGACTGTGCCAGTATAATGAATGCCCCTACTCAACAGATAGGTTGTCAGTGTATCCACAGCGTTGATTCTGTCAGCAAATACATGGTGGCCCTTCCCAATTCCTTGTAGCAAGAAATCAAATACCTTTGCTGCCTGACTTGTTGTAGAGTCATTAGCAAGAATATGTGATGTATTCTTCCCAAAGTATGTCAATTCATAATAGATATATCCTGTGGCAGAATCACACAATCCAAAGGTCTTAATGTGATACTTGCTTGGCTTTGTCGCATTGTACTGCTTGTGTTTCCAGCGTCCACTATACCATTAACCATTTCATCCAAGGCTAAATTCTGAAATGGATAAAATGCATCCTGGAACTTCGCAACGAGCAAATTTTAAAAAAGGCTCTATTTTGTCCTTCCCTTCTGAATCAGCATCTCCAACATGCATCATTGTATGGTAAATTATTTCAAACCTAGATCTTGAAAACATATTGCCATACCAGGGTGTATAATTATGAGGTGTCTGTGCCCAATAATCTTTTACTAATGGCTTTTTATCTACCCATCACAGTTGTTACTGCAACAAATTTCAAAAACTCAATAGTCAGTGACAGGTTTCCCAAGCAGCAGACGAAGATCTTTTTGAAGATGGGGGTTTTGAATTCTTTATGTCAGCATATTCATTTATTACTTTGACCAAAGAATGTAAAACATCTGGTGTCAGTAATGTAAGCCAGCAATCAAGCACAGAGGAAGTTGCATCAAGATTTGCTTGCAGACCTGGTTGACGAGTTGGAACAAAATAAAAACTATTCGTTGTTTCACCCTCAGTCACTTGCTTACATTGTTTTCTTTCTTTAGTTAGACTTACAGTATTTCCTGCACTATTGGTAACTCTAACTCAGTCATTACCTTCCATTGTTCTCTGTCTTTAGTTAGGCCTACAGTATTTCCTGCACTATTGGTAACTTTACCCGAGGTTTCTATTGGTAACTCTAACCAAGGTTTTTGTTCTTTTACGACCCAACGATGGCCCAGGACTTCTAATATCTTCTCTATCATCACTGCTTGAATTGTCACTACTACTGTTATCACTGCCAGAAAAATCACTACTTGAATCAATGTCCACATTGTTTTCACTGTCCTCCTTGTCACTAGATCTATCAATCAATAGCTGAAATAAGTTTCTAGCCTGTTCAGCAGTTAGATGAGGTATACGTGCATTTTTTGTGGGCGCTATCACTCCCTGCCATAGTAAACAGTTTTGCGATTTGGAAACTAACCTGAAATGTTTGAAAAATATGAATATAATATCAATTTTCAGAGGCACAAATTTACCCACGCTTTTGGATGTTGTCTTCCGGTGGTAAATTAAAATCTCAAACCAGATCGGAATGTGTTTCGTCACAAATTTCATTCATTTTCTTACTAAACTTAGAAAACCTCTGTGGGTGGTCTGCAGTCCAAATGTGTTTCTTTCTTTTGATGGCAGCAGTTTGTGGTAGTTAATGTGTTAACTGTCTGATATAGTTTGTCTAAACAATGGAACATACAACAAATAAGGTTAATTAACAGTCTGATATAGTTTGCCTAAAGAAAATGGTACATACAACACATAAGGTTAATTAACAGTGTCAGATATTTTGTCTAAACAATGGTACATACAACATATAAGGTTAAATTAAATGTTTGACACAGTTTGTCTAATCAATGGTAACATATAAGGTTAATTAACTGTCTGATATAGTTTTTCTAAACAACAGTACATACAACATATAAGGTAAATTAACAGTCTGATATAGTTTGTCTAAAAAAAAAAGGTACACACAACACATAAAGTAAATTAACTGTCTGATATAGTTTGTCTAAACAAAGGTACATACAACATTTACGGTTAATTAACTGTCTGATATAGTTTGTCTAAACAATGGTATGTACAACAAAAAAACTTAATTAACTGTCTGATATAGTTTATCTAATAATAATAATAGCCCCTTCAGTCATAGCTGATTATGGGAATGTGCCCCTGAGGTGACAGCCCTAAGCTACTTATTTTCCTGATGCTCCTTTTGATGTTTTCTTCTCTCTTCAGCTTATTGTGTGACCTTCTTTTTGCCAATTTTGAGGTGGCACCGTAAATAACATCGCCACATGGTGCGATCGGCAGCTTTATCCTCCAATGTTGCTGGGTTCATGTCCAGTGCCCTCATATCTCTCTTGCACACATCTTTAAACCTCAGCTGCGGTCTCCAAACTGTTCTTTTGCCATCTGCTAGTTGCCCGTAGAAGATATCTTTCGGGATGCGACCATCTTCCATACCCCGGACATGGCCAAGGCAGCATAGTCTAAGCAAGTTTATATAAACAATGATACATACAACAAAAAAGGTTAATTAACTGTCTGATATAGTTTGTCTTAACTCTCTTTAGACCTGCTATTTTGTATCATTTTCTCATACTCTGACATATCTGACTTCTAATGTTCCTTGATCCATTATAATTTGAAGTCTGCCCAAGAGTGTTATACATCAAATTGTTTGTAATTGAACAGACTACCATTGATATTTAGGTGTAAAATTTATATTTTAAAAATTTATATTGATGTGAGTTTTTAAAAATTGAAGGAAAGTCAACAGGAAAAATATACAAAAATTATAAACATGATATTTCACAAAGAAGAAAAAAAATAAAGTATTATCAGAATTAACAACAGTCATATTTTATTGTAGTCAGACCATTTCTGCATTATATGTTACATTTCCAAAACAATTCAACATTAAATAATAAAATTATGCAAATTTTTGAAATGTTACATAACTAGGCTTTTCAACAACAACAAAATTCAAAAAAAAAAATCTTCCACTGAATACATTAGAGTTATTTTAGGTAGCTGCAACATCTTAGCTAAAATAATGAAATATGACTTCAGTAGACATATTTCTAGTGTAACACTGTATGATCACTAACACATAAGTAAAATCAGTTATGAGGGTGACATAATAAAGACTCAACACATCTTTATATATTTCCTACTAATGCTTGTAGTATTCTGACAGACAATTCCTACCTGCATGAAAACATTTAAAAAAAATTTCACAAACTTTACATTTAACTTTTGTTTTTCTTTCAGTCCTTACAATCTGATATCAAAGCTTACAATTTCTTTTTGTCTCTGTAAACTTGGGGTCCATGGTGTGCCGAGAAAAAACTGGTGGCTTTGAAGTGAGTAGTGCATCATCATACAAACTTATGTACCCAATTCCGGATTAGTTCTTCTGTAAAATCTAGCTGACCATATCTAGCTGGTCTTCCACATCTGGGCGTTTATTCTGCTAGTCTTGAAATAAAATGTAATAATCTACCATAGCAATATCCAGAAAATGAAAAAAAGAGTTTTCCAATATTTATTGGTCTTTCTCAAAACATTGTTCTTGTTAACTGGCTGGTCACTCTTGTCCACTACTTTCGTGTATATATTGTAATCCCTTACAAGATTTGGCTGGTCACTCTTGTCCACTACTTTCTTGTATATATTGTAATCCCTTACAAGATTTGGCTGTCTAACACTAAGTTCTTGAAAATTCCAATTAACCTTAGTTCTACACTTAGTGAACCTATGGCCATTTGCATTGTAAATGCTTGAAACCAGTGTTATAGTTTTGTTACCTCTCCACTGCAGTGCTAGTAATTTTTTATCTCTAACCCACCTCATTGCACCTCTGATACTATTTAAAAAAAATTCCTTTATATTTGAAAGTGCAGCTGGAAATCTCTTTCTGTTTCTAAGAAATGTGCCACAAGCTCCAATCCCCTAACTTCACAAGTCCTTCAGTAACTGATTGGATGTATACAACTATCAAAATAAACCCTATATCCTTGACTCACCAAAGATTTCATAAGATTCATAACTAACTACAGTATAAGCTAAACCAAATGGTCCATTTGCAGTGATCCTACCTAAATAAACATCAAAGTATATCCACTAACGGCATCAGCAAGAACCCATAACTTCATCCCCCATTTTGTTGGTTTGTCTCTAATATATTGTCAAAAAGAAAACACCTGTTTCTTATACCCATTCTTTCATAAAATTACAGTTTGAAGAAGTCAATGGGTCTCAAAAACTGCTTTGTATTTTCTCTGGTGCTTACCTCTGACAGTTGCAGACCTGGAACCCTCTCAGGCAAAACAAGGTAGAGGGTTGGAAGGTGGGCCTTCATCAAGTCCATCATAACCAAAACATCTGCAAGAAGAACAATTTAAAATTAATTTTTACAGATCAACAATAGAATTCAAAGTTACAAAGTTACACAGGAAAATTGACGCATATTACATTTTCCGTACAAAGGAATACTGTCAATCATAAAGTCATATGATGTAAATAATAATTTTTAAAAGCAGAGACACAGGGCAAATGAGGTCAGAAAAATCAGCTGATTCCGAAGTTACATCTGATCCACTTTATATTTATTTCCTGGTGCCATGAGTTCTTTGTTAACTGTTTGAAAGGTGAAATATTTGTTTCTTTTTTTCAAAAACAAACAGAAAGCAGCTATACTGACTACAATAGCCCACTAAAACGATTGTTTTACTACTTTTCAAAATCAACTGTTATCATTTCATTAACGAAGTAACATTACCTTTGCATGTACGGCTGGTGATCTGAGTTGTTCTGAGCTGTATTTTCGCCATCCAACTCATCAGACGTTTCCAAGTCCTCTGAATAATCATCAGAACAGGAATATACATCACTAGATGCATTGTAGTCATTTTCAGACTGCATTTTGTTTACAACCTGTTAAGTCGAGTTGATCGGAAAAAATCCAAAATGGCGGACGGACAAATGCCGTGTTTACATTTTTCTGCGTGTAATTTCAAAGTCAAAATAAGTGAAAGCTGTATATTTTTTAGCACAATTATAATTTTTAACATGTATTCTTAATATAAAACATAGATTTGAAGTCAAAATTAAAAAATAAATGTGCTTTTTTTACTTCAAAAGTCATCGTTCCGTTTGGAACGATTTTTTATATTTCCAGTCTGAAGAGTGTTAATGGTACATACAACATATATCTGTCTGATATAGTTTGTCTAAACAATGGTACATACAACATAAAAGGTTAATTAACTGCCTGAAATAGGTTTTTTAAACAGTGGTACATACAACATATAAGGCTAATTAACTGGCTGATATTGTTTTTCTAAACAACGGTATATACAACATATAAGGCTAATTAACTGGCTGATATTGTTTTTCTAAACAACGGTATATACAACATATAAAGCTAATTAACTGGCTGATATTGTTTTTCTAAACAAAGGTAAATACAACATATAAGGCTAATTAACTGTCTGATATAGTTTGTTTAAACAATGGTACATACAACATCCCACCTCAGTATTAGCATCATGATTCTGGAAGTCTCCATTATACTCCTGCTTACATTCATCAGAATCTGGATTTTGATTACAGCGCATGATATATTTAAATTATTACATACATTCTGACCGATTCTTCATTGCATTTTGACAAGCAGTTATTATAATGTACAAGAATTAAAAAAAAAAACCAAACAATATAACCTACAGTTGTATAAACTCAGTAAAATACTTACTGACATAACAATACACTTACAAGAAGAGTCTTTGAAAGTTTAGACTAGTTCATCTTAACAAGAGGTTGTTGTTGTTGATAAACAAGAGTTGCTGAGGTTGTCATCCTTTAACAGCCATTGCCAAGTTAAAGAATTTGTATGTGTTCTGAGGCTGCTAAATGGTGACTGATTAAAGTGTTTGTGTTCTGAGGCTGCTAAATGGTGACTGATTAAAGTGTTTGTGATTGGTGATCAATAATCAATATACCCTTTATCTCCCCAAGGAGCATAAGCCATCAACAAACACATGCCAAGTTCACCTGTCACATGACAACAGCTCAAGTTCTCCTGTCAAGTGTCAACAACTCAAGTTCTCCTGTCAAGTGTCAACAACTCAAGTTCTCCTGTCAAGTGTCAACAACTCAAGTTCTCCTGTCAAGTGTCAACAACTCAAGTTCTCCTGTCAAGTGTCAACAACTCAAGTTCTCCTGTCAAGTGTCAACAACTCAAGTTCTCCATGTGTTTTTAAGTCTATCTCTGCCCTTCTTTCCCTGGGGATTTCAGAACAAGGACCACCTTGTAATGCTATCAACAGGTTTCCTCAATGTGTGTTGTATCCATCACCAGCATCTTTTTCTCATCTCTTGTTCCACTGGCACTTCTCTGGTTCTTGTCATCAGTTCCACATTTGTGACTTTGTAATACCATTTCAAACCTTATATTCTATGCAAGCACCCATTTATGGAAGTCTGTAACTTTTCTTATTGTTCTCTATCTTTCAGAGCCATACATTAGGACTGACTTGACAGAGCCTTACAATAGAACTGACTTGACAGAGCCATACAATAGGACAGACTTGACACAGCCAATACAATAGGACTGACTTGACAGAGCCATACAATAGGACTGACTTGACAAAGCCTTACAATAGGACTGACTTGACAGAGCCATACAATAGGACTGACTTGACAGAGCCATACAATAGGACTGACTTGACATTTGAGTTGAACATTCTTATTTTCAAGTCAGACTTGATGACTTTTGACCTCTATATGTTTCCCAATGAAAGCTCTTCTTTCTTTATTATATTCTTATTTTGATACTTTTGTCTGTCCCTCCAACCTTGTCTGTATTGCTGCCAAGATATGTATATGATTCTACCATCTATTAGTTGTGTTTCTTCATGTTCAACCTCGTTATCATTTCTTGCATTTATTCTCATTATCTTTCTCTTTTCCCTGTGTATTTTCAGACCAACTTGTTGTGAATTCTTATTGAGTATAATAATTTTATCTTGTAACTGATTATGGGACAGATTATCTCTTATCTATCTTGATTATCTCTCAATTGTTTATCTATGGACTCTTTTAATCTCCCAAGGATGATTCTGTTTAATCCTTTTCCTGACCAAAAAGTATTCAATGGGGTACTGGAAGATGAGACAGGTATTATTTCAGAGCTAGCATTTGCCAACGATGTTGTCCTGATTGCTTAATCAGATCACATCTTCAATCCAACCTGCAAGTCTGGAAGGAAGAGCTAGAGAAGAGAGGGATGGTCATCTGCAGCTCCAAAACAAAAACCAAAGTGATATCATGAGAGGAAAGAAGACATCAGATTAAGCTGGGAGAACAGGTCCTGGTGTGGGTAAACCAGTTTAAATACTTCGCCGAGAAATTCAGGAGGCTGATAGATCACCCAATGTACCAGAGGATAAATGGACTTGGAAGGGGAAGACTGAAGCGAAGCAACTTTGTAGAGACAGTCAAAACAAAGATGAGAGCAGACCCCATAAATGCAATATCAACAGCTATGCCAATATGTACTGCACACAAGCTACCAATTTGGAAACAACAGTGCTTCCCTGAAATGATAGAAAATGTTCCTTGTATTGAGAGAAAGAACAGTCAAAATGAAACAGAAAGGAGAGTCCTAACCACAAAATATGTAGAGAAACATTACCCAAGCAACACCTGGATCCATGCGTACACAGATGGATCAGCAACTAATGCAACAGAAGATGGGGGTGGAGGAGTCTTCCTGAGCTTAAGCAATGGCACACAAAAAAAAATAGCAGTCGCAACAGGAAAATTTTCAAGTAACTTCAGAGCAGAGGCAGAGGCCATAAAAACTGCATCAGAAATTCTAATGACAGAAAAAAGCTCAGAGACAAGTAGTTATCTTCTCAGATGCGCTGTCAGTGATTACAACACTGAAAAGTCAAATAAATGCTGAACTGGATGACCTAAGAGTAACACTTCACAGACTATGTCAGCAATACAAAAGAGTTGTGCTACAGTGGATCCCTTCTCACTGCAACATCCCTGGAAATGAAGAGGCTGACAGATTGGCAAAGGAAGGGGGAAAACTTCCTCAGCTTGACACAAATATAACCTATAAGAAGTCCAAGAGTTTTATCAAGCGCAGATACAGGCACAAGTGGGAAGAAGAGCATCCAGGCCACACAAAAAATGATCCGTATTACCAGCTCAGCAGAAGTGAACAAGTGGTAATCTTCAGACTTTGCACTGGTCATAATAGATTGAGATACCATCTGTTCAACAAATTAAAGATAGGAACTACGGATGAGTGTGACTGTGGCACTCTTAAAATGACTGCCGAAAACCTGCTTCAAAGGTGTCCAACATATGAGGAACAGAGAAGACGCATATGGCCATCACCAGTACCATTCCTGGAGAAAATCTACGGAGATATCAACAGCCTCAGGCTGACCACTGCTTTCTTTGAACTTATTCAAGTTGACATCTGAGGGTGAACGAAGAAGAAGAAGAAAATACCTCAGAGCTGTTACAGACTGGAAGGTAGGCATTAAAAAAGAGTTAGCTACCCAAAGATCAGAAGCTGGAAGACTTTTTCAGGCCATAAATCAAAGATTTTTCAGCAGAAGAGAAGTTAGCAAGAAGACTACACTAGCTGTATACCGCTCCACTCATATTTCAGTCTTGACATATGGAAGCACGTCATGGGCAATGACTACTACAAATAAAAGCCAGCTCCAAACTTCAGAAATAAGGTATCTGAGGAAGGTGGTTGAAGTAACAAGAACAGATGTGGTCAGCAACCAGATGATATGGCAAAGCCTCAAAACCCAGCTACTGCAGACTAAAGTAGAACAGTCCAAACTATGATGGTTTGGACATGTCTGCAGAATGGAAGACAATCATCTATCATGGCAATTATGAGAAACTGAGAGCCAGGGATCCAGACCTCCATGATGACCCAACATCCACTAGGCAGACAACATTAGAGAATATCTGAAGGACCAAGGACTAGATTGGAACCAGGCCATAAGGAAGACAGCTGATAGGATAGTATGGTGCTCCCTCCTCCAAACCTCTATACCTCATTGTAGAAGAGGGATGACTAAGTAAATATTAAGTATTTTTCCTGACACTGATAGTAACATTATTCCTCTATAATGTGTGCATTCTTGTAAATTTCCTTTCTTAGGTAACTTTACTATATAACCTTCCTTCCATTCTGCTAATATTTCTTCTCTCGGTGGTGGTGGTAATTTCCCCTCTGCTGCAAGCTGCTCCTGACACGAACAAAGCACTCTGTGTCAGTCTGGCAAACCTCAGCGGTTTTGGCGGACTGACGATGACACAACGTGCATTTAAGACAACGAAGATCAAAATGCAATCCACAAAAAGCCAAAGTCTAATCTCCTGTATGGATGGTTTTGGATTTTGTTACTTTGTCTTTTTTTGTCCCTGTTTATTTCATTATTTGTATGTTGTTGTTTTTTTTTTAAACATACTTAAGTTTGATTAGGATTGGATATTACAAATGTATGCTATTATTTGACCTTGATAATGTTGCATGCCTAAATAATGATCAAAGTACATGTGTGAATAAAAGGATACAGACTGCAAGATGAGAGAGAGAGAGGAAGGACAGAATATTAGATGGGTATGCTTGCCCAATTCTTAACCCTTTGAAAATGAAGTTTGTTCATTCGTTCTCTCTCCCAAACTTTGCCAAGTAGTTTGAATAATAGCTCTGTAGAGGTATCAATGTCTGTTTTAATGGTCTCTGCTGGAATGCCATCTATTTTCATCAGCCCCTCGGCGGATTCCAAATTTATCTATAACCCTCCACTCCCAAAGGAGCATAGGCCTTCAACAAACACATGCTAAGTCCTCATGTCACATGCCATCATCTCAAGTTCTTTCCTTATCATTTTCATCTCTGTGTCCAGCGCTCTCTTCTCCATGTGCTTCTTGGTCTACCTCTGCCTCTCTTGCCCTGGGGGTTCCAGAACAAGGACTGCCTTGTAATGCTATCAACAGGTTTCCTCTGTGTGTGTCCTATCCATTGCCATCATCTTCTTCTCATCTCTTGTTCCACTGGCATTTGTCTAGTTCTTGTCATCAGTTCCACGTTGGTAACCTTGTCATACCATTTTAATCCCTCTATTCTATGCAAGCACCCATTTATGAAAGTCTGTAGCTTTTTGGTTGTTGTCTTTGTTGTTCTCCATGTCTCAGAGCCATACAATAGGACTGACTTCACATTTGAGTTGAAGATTCTTATTTTCGTGTTGGATCCGATTTCTCTTGATCTCCATATATTTCCCAATGCAATGAAAGCTCCTCTTGCTTTTTGTATTCTTATTTTGATATCACTGTCTGTCCCTCCAACTTTGTCTATATTACTGCCACGATATGTGTATGATTCTACATCTTGTATTGGTGCTTCTTCAAGTTCAAATCTGTTTTCATTACCTGCATTTATTCTCATTATCTTTGTCTTTTCCCTGTGTATTTTCAGACCTAATTGCTGTGACCTCTCATCGAATGTTTTCAATTTGTCCTGCATCTGATTACGGTTATGGGACAGAAGAGCCAAGTCATCTGCAAAATCCAGATCATCCAACTGCTTAGTCAGAATCCACTGGATTCCATTTATGTTGTGTGTTGTTGATGTTCTCATAACCCAGTCTATTGCTAGTAAGAAAAGAAATGGAGACAAGAGGCATCACTGTCACACTCCTGTTCTTATCCCAAATGGTTCTGTAAGCTTTCCTTCATGAAGAACTCTGCATGTCATGTCTTCATATGTTTTCTTTATTAAGTATGTCTTCATATGTTTTCTTTATTAAATTAATGATCTTCAGGGGAACTCCATAATGCCTCATCAATTTCCAAAGTGATTCTCTGTCTACACTTTCAAATGCCTTTGCATAGTCCACAAATCCGATGTATACTACTGGACAAAAGTTAAGGACCACCATTCAGTTTAGACAAGGTTTATATAATTGATTGGCAAACTGTAAAGACAAGTGAAAATGTCATTAAAACGGAGCTCAGAGAAATGTGTGTACATTTCTGTGTGCACTAGGTTAATTTTTTATTAAATGTCCAAAAACTGGGTCACTTTAACCTGCACGTGAAAATTGCCACTGTTACTGCAAAAACTCATTGTTTTTGCAACACGCCCCACTAGTTCAAAAGATGATAAGTGAGTTGAATTTGAATGCACGTGGAAAATAATCATCGGTAAAGAGTGTTCACCGTTGGTATGCAATAAATCAGTATGACAAATGGTCAAAATGATCACTGCATTTGCCATGCCACCAAGGAGAAGTCTCAGCACTGTAGACCGTGGTCGAGCCATGGCATGGATTCAGGATGGTCAATCTGTTCGTCATGTTGCAAGACATTTAGCAGTGTCCCACTCTACCATTCAGAGACTTCTTGAGAGATTTCAAGCTACCGGACATTTGGAAAATTGACCCTGCTCACGAAGAATTATATAAACCTTGTTTAAACTGAATGGCGGCCCTTAACTTTTGTCCAGTAGTATATATTGGTGAATTCCATTCCAAACTTTGTTCAACTATTATTCTCAAAGTTGCTATCTGGTCTGTACATGATCTGTTTTGTCGAAAACCTGCTTGTTCATCTCTCAGTTTCTTGTCTATGGACTCTTTTAATCTCTCAAGGATAATCCTATTTTAATACAATTCCTGGCACTGATAGTAACATTATTCCTCTATAATTTGTGCACTCTTGTAAATTTCCCTTCTTTGGTAACTTAACCAGATATCCTTCCTTCCATTCTGTTGGTATCTTCTCCTTTTCCCAAACTTTACCAAGTAACTTAAATAACATCTCTGTAGCCGTGTCGATATCTGCTTTGATGGCCTCTGCTGGAATGCCATCAGGTCCAGACGCTTTTCCATCTCTTAGAAGCATTATGGCTTTCTTTATTTCTTCCTTCATTGGTCTTTCACCGTTAATTTGTAGCTCTTCTTCTGCTGGCTGGATGTCCGGGGGGTTTTGTGGAGCTGGTCTATTGAGAAGGTCCTCTAAATATTGTGTCCACCTCTTCTTTTGCTCTTGTATATTGTTGAATGTGTTCCAAACTTCTCAGAAGGCAGGAATAAGGAGGTGGATTTTTATTTTGTGAATATAATTTTTAGCGATAACAGTGCCTACAGTGGCCATTGTAAACAGTAGCAGTCATGAATATAAATATTTTTCATTGAACATGATTTAATGTGGTGTAGCTGATAGATGTGCCAATTGTTGTCATAGCCAGGAGTGGAATTGAGGACGAGCTCTCAATATCTGACCAAATACTCCTAAGGCGTGCGTAACACATAGCCTCTGACAACAAAAGTCCAACTCCTGGCCTTCTCGTGGTGGCACGGTTTAATACTAACAGGAGAAGGGGTGAAGGGCGAGTGTCTGGCGCCTTAAAACCAGATTGCTCCAGGTACATTTTTGTATGTACCTGCAAGGATACTTGGAGAGGACCGCCAAGCAAACCTCTTGCCCACTGAAATGCTATGATGGAAAGTCAACTCAGTAATAATATGCCAGATCGGCCGAGGCCCAGATTAACAATGACCGCGCTCTCATTGCCCCTTGAGAGTGATAAGTCAGCGAATGGGGTACAAACACCTGTTTTGAAACTTCCAAGAGAAAGTTTTGTTGTTGGAACTTGGAATGTACGCATGCTATATGCGTGTGGAAAAGTAAAAAAACTAACATATGAACTTGTTAGATACTCGTGGGACATCCTGGGCCTAGCAGAAGTCAGATGGACAGGATTAGGTGAATCAATAACTGATGATGGTCACAAAATTTGGTTTAGTGGAGATGAGTCTAAACATCAGCATGGAGTAGGTTTTATTGTACATAAAGATAGATTGAACTCTGTCATCAGCTGCACCCTAATAAATAGCAGGCTTATCACCATACGTATTGCAGCACATCCAAAGAACACCTCCATCATACAGGTATATGCCCCCACTACTGACTATGAGGATGAGGCAATTGATACATTTTATGAAAATCTGGATGAAACAATTAAGAAAATTCCAAAGAAAGATCTTTTCATCGTGTTAGGTGATTGGAATGCTAAAATAGGGCCAGATGCATACGGTCAGTGGGCTGGCACAGTGGGGAAATTTGGGACAGGAGAAACCAACAGTCGAGGACTAAGGCTACTAGAATTTGCCAGCAACTATAAACTGACCCTTGCAAATACACTATTTCCTCATAAGTTATCAAGAAGAACAACGTGGCATGCCCCAAAAACTGAGATACATGGCCAAATTGATTTTATTCTTGTATCCAAAAGATTCAAGTCCAGTATTAATTAAGCCAAGACTAGGACTTTTCCTGGCGCCGACATTGGTAGTGATCATGACATGGTATTGATGACGCTCAAGCTTAAACTCAAAAAGAACTATAATCAAAACAGATGTTCTCAGTTAAGATTCAATTTAGACAAACTGAAAGATCCAGAAATCGCGGGAATCTTTGAGGCAACTGTTGGAGGAAAATTCGCAGCTCTCAACTTTTTGGAGGATGATATCAACTCAATCACAGAGAACATGAAAGACGTGCTCTTTTGAATCAGCAACAGAAATACTTGGTAAAAGAAAGAAAATAAACAAACCATGGGTTACAGATGACATTCGGAAGTTATGTGATACACGGTGGGAAATGAAAAAGGTTAAGAAAGAGGTTCCTGAAGCAGCATGGCAATACAGTATGGTGAATAAAAATATTAGAAAGAAAATGAAACAGGCCAAGGAAAAATGGGTAGCTGATCAATGTGAGTCCATTAATATGGGGCTAATAAAAGGTAACAGCAAGGCAGCTTTTGACACATTAAGAAGACTATCAAAACCCCAACAGCCCAGGGTAACTGTCATAGAAGATAGCAATGGGGCTCTGCTCAATGAAAAAACAGCTGTAATGAGAAGGTAAAAAGAATATTGTAAAGAATTATATAACTGTAAACTTGACACTGACTTAGGCATATTAAACAACATTAAGTGCGAAAACAGGGAACTCGGAAATGCAGCAATATTACGGGAAGAAGTGGAAGAGGCTATATGTTCGATGAAAGGAGGGAAGTCACCGGGTGTGGATAATATCCCAGCAGAGCTCTTGAAATATGGAGGACCAGATATAGTAAAAATCATGACAACAATTTGCCAGAAGATATGGAGTACAAAAAAATGGCCAAAAGAATGGACGCAGTCATTAGTAATACCGCTTTCAAAGAAAGGAAATCTAAAAATTTGCAAGAACTACAGAACCATTAGCCTTATTAGTCATCCAAGTAAGGTGATGTTAAGGATAATTTTGAACAGAATAAAAATGAAATCAGAAGAAATCTTGTCCGAGGAACAAGCTGGCTTTAGACCAAAAAGAAGTACCTCAGAACAAATCTTCAATATTAGATTACTGATCGAAAAACATCTCCAGAATCAACACGATTTATACCATAACTTCATCAATTTCACAAAAGCCTTCGATCGAGTCTGGCATGAAGGCTTATGGCAAATAATGAGAAAATTCAATTTTGATATCAACATCATAGATATCATTGAAGGACGCAAGCAGTGCTGTTTTTGCAAGCAACAACATTGGAGAATTTTTCAAAACAACTGTAGGAGTTCACCAGGGATGTATCCTGTCACCAGTGCTCTTTAATATATATCTAGAACATATTATGCAGGAGGCTCTCTACGATTATAAAAAAACCATATCGATTGGAGGCCGACCTCTTTGCAATCTACGTTTTGCGGATGATATCGATCTGATAGCTGGAACAGAATCAGAACTTCAAGACCTTACCTCTAGACTGGAGAAAGTAACAAGAACGTATGGGATGGAAATTAATATAGAAAAAAGCAAGATATTGATGAATAGCCATAAGAAACATGTTCCGACCAACAATACGTTAAATGGGCAAACGTTAGAAGAAGTTAACACCTTCAAATATCTCGGGTCCACTATATGTAGTGATGGAAGATCAAGTAAAGAAATCAAGACAAGACTTGAGATGGTCTCAGCTGCCATGACAAGGCTGAATGTGATCTGGAAAAGTAACATCAGTTTTCCTGTGAAGATCAAATTATAAAAATCACTTGTATTATCTATTCTCTTGTATGGGTGCGAGGGCTGGACACTCACTGCAGATACGGAGCGAAGGATTCAGGCTTTCGAGCACAAATGTTATAGAAGAATTTTGCGCATTTGCTATAAAGAGCACAAAACAAATGTCTATGTTAGAGAGAAGATAAACACCTATGCACGCCACCAAGAACCACTTTTGTCAATAGTGAAACGTCGAAAGCTTGCCTGGTTTGGGCATGTAGCTCGTCATGACTCCCTTTCAAAAACGATCTTCCAGGGAACAGTCGAAGGTAAATGGAGAAGAGGAAGGCAAAGAAAATCCTGGGCTGATAACATCAAAGAATGGGCAGGACACGGTTTTTCCACACTTGTACACATTGCTGAGGATAGAGAGCAGTGGAGGACCCTGTCTGCTGATGCTTCCACCATGGCACCCCTACGACCCATGACGGGTTAAGGGTTGAAATGAAAATGAATGATTGTTGAGCAGTTTTCCATTCTTGTCTTTTATGAGGCAACTTGTTTGCTTGTATTTCCCTGTCAGCTTCTTTGTGCTGTTATACAGTTCTCTCATATTTCCTTTGGCTGCAGCATCTTCTGCCTCTCTTTCCAACTCCTCAATATACTTCCTCTTGTCTCTTTTGATACTTCTTTTTACTTCTTTGTTTGCTTCTCTGTACACTTCTTGAGCCTTGGCTTTGGAACTTCTGGTTTTGCTTGTATTTAAATCTGCTTTCTTGTTTTTTTTTCTGTCTTTTATCTTATTGATGGTTTCTGTTGTTATCCATGCTTTTTGTTGTCATTCCCTTTTCCCCAGTATTTCTTCACATGTCTCATTCCATACCATTTTGATTTGCTGCCAATAGTCTTCTGTATTCTCTACATCTTCCAGTTGTTGGAGCACTTGGAATTTGTTGGATATTGTGACCGCAAATTTGTCTCTTGTTTCTTAGATGTCCTACATTAAATTGTTGTCTATAATTTTGCATTGTAGCATATCTCTTGAGTTTCATTTTTACTTTGGCTATCAGAAGGTGGTGATCTGATGCCACATCTGCTCCTCTAAATACCTTTACATCCTGCAATGATGATCTAAACTTCTTGTTTTTGCATATATGATCAATCTGATTTTCTGTTCTATGGTCTGGTGATATCCATGTTGCCTTGTGTATTCTCTTATGTGGAAACATGCTTCCACCTATAGCCAGTTGATTTGAAGCACAGAAGTTTGAGAATAGTTCCCCATTGTCATTCATTATTCCTAGCCCATGTTTTCCCATGACGTCTTCAAATCCGGTATTGACTGTACCTATCTTTGCATTCATGTCACCCATCAAAATTGTGATGTCTCTTCTTTTTACCTTTTCCATAATTTCCTGTAGTCTAGTATAAAATGCTTCTTTCACAGACTTTTCTTTGTCATTAGTTGGTGCATAACATTGGATGACATTTACATTTATTTTCTTTTTAGCTGTTTTAAAAATAGCTGTTATTATTCTGGGTCCAACAGCTTCCCATTCAATGAGTGCTTTCTGTGCTTCTTTAGATAACATAAGAGCTACCTCTTCACTGTGGTGTGAACTTACGTCTTCATGCCCTGAGGACAGCACCAATTCACCTGTAATGAGTTTCTTCTTGTCTACCCCCTTTCCACTTTGTTTCACACAGTCCCAGAACCTCGATTTTATATTCCCTCATTTCTGCTGCTACTTGTGCCACTTTCCCTTGTTCGTTTAATCTCTGGACATTCCAGGTGCCAAATCTGGAAGTTCTCCTAGAAGAAAGAAGGTTAGTCAGTAACACAGACTACTTTCAGCTTTCTCTGTGTTCCATCATATGCCTCCCTGCGAGAGGACCTTCCCCTGTCTTGGATGGCTGGGTTTTATTATCCTTAATTGACTTGTCTATGTTTGTTGAAGTTTTTTGTGGTTTAAATTTTTTACAGGATGGGGTAACCAGCCCCATGCCCAACCCTCCTTAGTCGCTTTCTACGACATGCTTGGCAGGGGACAGTGTTAATATTCTTTGCTCCTCTTTCGGGCCCCGGTAACACAGGGATGGGCTTCTAAATGGTTTGCTTGATTTACGAACAAGCAGTTTCTCGAACAGCTAACGAACACCATGACACACATTATACACAATATTTTGAGTTTTATTTTTTTGTTTTGGAAGAAAAGAATGTGCTAACAGAAGATCATGATCTCAAACTACATCTGCTCATCTATATACCTTTACATCAAGTAATCATCATTAGAAAGAGCGGTTTATGTATTTTGTGTTTACTTAATTCATAAATTTCATATTTTGCCAATAATTCATCTTGGTGTTCTTAATAGAATTTAAAAGTCACGACAGTGCTTGATATTGTCCTTTAAACTGTCTTTTGATTTGTCTACAACATGAACAAGAATTGTGTCTGGCAGTGACCAGGGATGCATTATTTCATAGACCGCCCCAGGAGATAAAAATCCTCGGTACGCCACTGCCTCAAACATGTCAAATTTGTTGCAAGAGATTTTATGTCTGGACTTAAGGTAGCTGAAAAAAAAAAAAATCCACACATGTATGCATATAGTGTAAAAACACAAACAAATTATGATGTTTGTGGTAGATGTGTATAAATAACACTTATTATGTTACATATTTGTTGAAAGTGGTAACATATTGAGCACAAGTTACATTTATGTTAAAAAGTTATAAAGCATTACTGAGTAAATTGTCCCCAGCAGGATATACAGATGTGGAACTGGTCCTCATACTCTCTCTCCCTGCAGAGACATGACCATCTTCCTCACCTTCAATTTTTATCTTCACTGCGTGTCCCTGAAAACAAAATATTGAACATATTCAAGTTTGAAACAAACCACTTCAGTCTTAAACATTGCCCCAGTTTGACAACTACATGATACATTTTTAAGTATATATTATTTTCTTTTCTCAACTGTTTATGCCTCTGTCCCTGATGAAGATGTTATATTACATTTGCATGTACTATGCTTGTTAGAAATACTTGGTAAAAGAAAGAAAATAAACAAACCATGGGTTACAGATGACATTCTGAAGTTATGTGATATACGGCGGGAAATGAAAAAGGTTAAGAAAGAGGTTCCTGAAACAGCATGGCAGTACAGTATAAAAAAAAAAAAAAGGTAAAGGAACCCGTTACACGCCCATTGAGGCATATTGGGAATATGGTGTTAGGCCCATATTATCTTGACCGTCGGCACACGAGGGGTGATGTGGTCGGCATCACGCCGGCCGCCTTAACCTTCCCAGAGTAGCTCTGGTACCCATTCGGGGCTGGGTCGACCCAGGAGCCGTTTGTGGCCTAAAAATTTTTCCGCCTCATCTGGGGATCGAACCATAGACCACTGCGCTAGGAAGCCAGTGCACTAACCACTATGCTACCGCGGTATGGTGAATAAAAATATTAGGAAGAAAATGAAACAGGCCAAAGAAAAATGGGTAGCTGATCAATGTGAGTCCATTAATACGGGGCTAATAAAAGGTAACAGCAAGGCAGCTTTTGAAACATTAAGAAAACTATCAAAACCCCAACAGCCCAGGGTAACTGTCATAGAAGATAGCAATGGGGCTCTGCTCAATGAAAAAACAGCTGTAATGAGAAGGTGGACAGAATATTGTAAAGAATTATATAACTGTAAACTTGACACTGACTTAGGCATATTAAACAACATTAAGTGCGAAAATGGGGAACTCAGAAATGCAGCAATATTACGGGAAGAGTGGAAGAGGCTATATGTTCGATGAAAGGAGGGAAGTCACCGGGTGTGGATAATATCCCAGCAGAGCTCTTGAAATATGGAGGACCAGATATAGTAAAAATCATGACAACAATTTGCCAGAAGATATGGAGTACAAAAAAAATGGCCAAAAGAATGGACGCAGTCATTAGTAATACCACTTCCAAAGAAAGGAAATCTAAAAATGTGCAAGAACTACAGAACCATTAGCCTTATTAGTCATCCAAGTAAGGTGATGTTAAGGATACTTTTGAACAGAATAAAACAGAATTCAGAAGAAATCTTGTCAGAGAAACAGGCTGGCTTTAGACCAAAAAGAAGTACCTCAGAACAAATCTTCAATATTAGATTACTTATCGAAAAACATCTCCAACATCAACACGATTTATACCATAACTTCATCGATTTCACAAAAGCCTTCGATCGAGTCTGGCATGAAGGCTTATGGCAAGTAATGAGAAAATTCAATTTTGATACCAACATCATAGATATCATTGAAGCACTATACAAGGACGCAAGCAGTGCTGTTTTTGCAAATAACGACATTGGAGAATTTTTCAAAACAACTGTAGGAGTTCGCCAAGGATGTATCCTGTCACCAGTGCTCTTTAATATATATCTAGAACATATTATGCAGGAGGCTCTCTACGATTATAAATCAACCATATCAATTGGAGGCCGACCTCTGTGCAACCTACGTTTTGCTGATGATATTGATCTGATAGCTGGATCAGAAACAGAACTTCAAGACCTTACCTCTAGACTGGAGAAAATAACAAGAACGTATGGGATGGAAATTAATATAGAAAAAAGCAAGATATTGGTGAATAGCCATAAGAAACATGTTCCGACCAACATTACGTTAAATGGGCAAACGTTAGAAGAAGTTAACACCTTTAAATATCTCGGGTCCACTATATGTAGTGATGGAAGATCAGGTAAAGAAATCAAGACAAGACTTGAGATGGCCTCAGCTGCCATGACAAGGCTGAATGTGATCTGGAAAAGTAACATCAGTATTCCTGTGAAGATCAAATTATACAAATCATTTGTATTATCTATTCTCTTGTATGGGTGTGAGAGCTGGACACTCACTGCAGATACGGAGCGAAGGATTCAGGCTTTCGAGCATAAATGCTATAGAAGAATTTTGCGCATTTGCTATAAAGAGCACAAAACAAATGTCTATGTTAGAGAGAAGATAAACACCTATGCAGGCCACCAAGAACCACTTTTGTCAATAGTGAAACATCGAAAGCTTGCCTGGTTTGGGCATGTAACTCGTCATGACTCCCTTTCGAAAACGATCCTTCAGGGAACAGTCGAAGGTAAACGGAGAAGAGGAAGGCAGAGAAAATCCTGGGCTGATAACATCAAAGAATGGGCAGGACACGGTTTTTCCACACTTGTACGCATTGCTGAGGATAGAGAGCAGTGGAGGACCCTGTCTGCTGATGCTTCCACCATGGCACCCCTACGACCCATGACAGGTTACGGGTTGAGATGAGATGATGATGCTTGTTAAGAAAAGATTTGGTGTTGTATTAGTTTTGTTAGTTCTATTTAATCCAGGGGAAGTAAGTCTTTAAAATGCTTATTGGACAAGTTAGATTTTGGGTTGTGGTGCTTGTAGGCTTGATTAGCTTGATTGTTCAAACAAAAAATATGATAGAACAGTCAGAAAAGCGTGGGGAACGCTATTCATCTCAAGTGTTGAGATGAATTTATTCTGAAATATTTTGAGCTGTATGTGAATAGCTCGCGGCTAGTCCGCATGGATTATTGTGGGAGCTGTGTTCAAAACAGCCATTTTCTTGTGTCGGGTTTTTTTGGCGGGAGAAGTGTGTGATCCCAGAGAGTGGTTTTTTTCTGGGCGTGGGCCGAGCCAGTCAGCCTGGTGTTTTGAGGATGTATGCCTGCGCAGTGCTTAAGAAGATGTCGACTTATGTTTTTGCTGTGTGTACAGCCTATTTGATAGACTGCAGTATGGATTTCTGTGAAGCTATTATATAGGCCTTGTCTATTATGATAACTGCCGTAGATGCAATCTTTGTGCATTGATGAGAGGTGTAGAGATTTATAGGCCATGACTATTATATAACTGCCGTAGATGCAGTCTTTGTGCACTGATGAGAGGTGTAGAGATTTATAGGCCATGACTATTATGATAACTGCCGTAGATGCAGTCTTTGTGCATTGATGAGAGGTGTAGAGATTTATAGGCCATGACTATGATCATAACTGCAGAGTGTGCAGTCTTTTTTGAGTGCAGAGATGATTAGTGTTCTTGCTGTCGACTGTGTTTCATTTATGTCATCGTGTCTGTGTTGTAACGTAATAAACAGTATCGAGCTGTTCCAGTCGTTTACAACCTTTTTTGACTCCTACATGTACTCTTACGTACGTACTGTGGTGTGTGACTGAATCTACATACACCCATGTCAACATTCCAGACACAGCTACAGTGATAGTAGTACCTACCTCATATCTACAGAATTAGCCTGTGTGGCCTGGCGCATACCCAGCACAGGCGTACATATTAGTGGTGGCACTTTAACAGTGGATAACACAAGATTACTACCTTATCACTCCCTAAACAGCCTAGGTCTTCAACAAATGTATGCCAACTCCTATTGTTGTATACTATTAGCTCAAGGTGTTTCCATGACTGACTCATATCTTTGAATGTTGTATCCAGTTCTCTACTATGTGTTTTTGAGTCTCCCAAAAACTCTTTTACCCTGGACATTTCAGAATGCTATAAACTAGAGCTATATAATTGAATGGCCTTGACACTGGAGTTGTACAACATATAAGGTTAATTAACTGTCTGATATAGTTTGTCTAAACAATGGTACATACAACAAATAAACTTAATTAAGGGGAGGTTTCACCTAAAAAAATTTTTTTTTTATTTTTGTCTTTACAAGCTCCAATTTTTTTGGGCATGTTTAGGACATCAAAGCATCTAATAAAAAATGCTCAATCATTGGAAAATAATTATATTGGGTCCTAATTTGCATATTGTTACTAAAAATAGAAACTTTTTTGTGTCAAGATGCACACTTTATTTGCAAAGATAGGACATTGGAATTTGGCTTGCACATAGATCACAGCATTCTCAAGACTCCCTTCTAGTTTCATTTTCATAAACTGTCCGAGTGATGTTTTATGAATTTTCAAAAATTAGACCCATTTTTCTTGATAAAAATACAGGGTAGAGATACTTTAAAAATTCACTGATCAAAAAGTTACAGGTTTATACTTTTAAAATTAGCAGGGGACAAGCACTATAGTATGAGATTATAGTATACAAAGTTTAAGCCTTTAGCTTTACAACTTTTTGAGTAATCCTGACATGATGTCATCAAAATTGCTGAAAAACAATATCGTAGAAATAAGCAAAATACAGGGAAAACATGCTGTAAAATTGTCATACTCACATTAGAATCCACCACCTGCATATCCATTATCTTTGTTGGTATTCTTATAATCCAGGAAAGATTTTCTGTGTCTGTATTCTGCTTTTTTCATATCATATGATCTTAGGGAAGCAGAGACTCGTGCCGCGTCAAAACCAGAAAATCCTTTGAAGCAGTATTTCCCAAAAGATAGACCAAGATTTTCAAAAATTCCTCTTCTCCCAAGTTCTCCATCATTGAAAACTATCAAAGCATCATAAACTGAAAGTTCTAATCTGTCTCTTCCTACAAATGCTGCTTTGGGACATCTGTTCCAGATCAGATTGTGGAAAGACTCATTAGAGTTCTGTGTTCCTCCATGGAGACATTTTGACAACAAGAAGTCTGAAGACAATTCATCAAAGACAGGCTGAATTTCTTTAATGACAAATTTAGGCAGCCTGTTTTTGTTAGCCTTGTTTATATCCTTTGGGCACCAATCTCCACAATCTTCATGATCTCCAGCACGGTGCTTGAGAATGGCCATTATGCTTTTTTTCATATTGGAAATTGAACCAATATTTCCTCTTATTGCGGCACTGTAATGACCTTGTATTCTCATAATAGCACTCTTTGTTAATCTTCCAAAATTTCCAATACCCTTATACTTTTTCCCATCTTCTTCATTCTGCTTGCCTTTACATTCTGCAACTTTATCAAGGAGACGTCGTCCCATTCGTTTCTGAACATGGCCGCAGCATTCTAATTTTTTGATTTGAAGTCCCGGATACATTTGTGGCTTTGCCTCGGCAACAGATTTAAAACTTTTTGAATCCCCATCTCCAAGATATTTTACATACTTCAAACCATGTTTTTCCTCAGATCTTCTAAAAATATTAATCATTCCATTTGATTCCATCAGACCAGAGGCACCCTCATGATTTTTTTGGCATGATTTATGACCTGTCATCCACACTTCAAATTCTTCATCTGTTTTGTATTTCTTTCTAGCCTTACTGCAAGCATCACAGTAATTGGACAAAATTTCTACATCAACAACTTTTGCTGCTCTCACTGGGTTCACAGATAGAACTGTTGCTATGCCATTTTTACTTGAGAAGCCTCGCCGTTGCCAGGTGCCATCACATGACACAGTAACTTCATTTGTCTTAACATCTGATTTTAATTCTTCGACAGCAGAATGCATACTTTCTTCTGCACATCTTTTTGTAGCATGCAAAATTTTCCTTTTCAACTCACTGTGTGTTGCTGATGCTACTGGTGGAGGCATATTCATATTTGTCAGAAAACGTTTACTTTTTTCTTTGTTTATTCCTATGCTAAACATTGACATCTGGAATCTTAAATTTATATTTTCAGCAGATGAAGATAGTTGAAAACTGTCACAACAAAATATACAAGTGAAAGTAAATGAACTTGACAGGCCAAAGTGAGTCTCATTCACTGTGTATAAAGACTCTGTAAACTGGTTCTGCTCACTGTTTGTAGTGACAGGTGATGTCAAACACTTTGGACAGGGGAACTGTTTAACAAAATCCAAGACGTTTTCAATGCTGATAATTCTGTATCCTTCAATAGTTTCAGGATCAGTGGGTTTCACAGCTGTAGTTTTAACACTATTTAATTTGCAGAATGATGCCGATGAGTTTAGAGTTTTACGTTCATCTGGCTGAGAATGACAGTTTGACGATAGGCCTAGGCTTATTTCGTTTGTCTGACACGTGGCTGTGACTTTCGGTTGTTTAAGAGAACCAGAATATCTGTTACCTCTAAATTTCCTCTTAATGGGCCTATCCTTCCTTCTTTTACCTGATACTGTTGATTTATTAACACAATCCATTTTATTAAATAAGAAATCACTATAAATTTCACAGTAATCGCTAATTCTGCTTCACAATGACACAGGAAGTGAATACGAAGTAAATAAATCAGCCAGCCAAGCCCCAATGAAAGCTTGATTCTGATTGGTTGAAGCTGGCGATTTTGTGACAATCATGAGAAGTTTCAGCCAATGAAATGTTATTTTATGTTAAGGTTCATAACTTTTAAAAATTTTAATCTAATGCCCTGGCTGGACTAAATACCGAAAAAATTATTAAAATATGTTAATAAATAAAAAAGTTATAACAAAATAAATTTTTTTGCATATATAATTAGCTGATTTGTGGCTGAACATACGTATTTGAAAAATTAATTTAAAATATTTGTAAGCTGAAAACTGCAATGAAAAAACATAGTGTTAGGTAAAAAAATGGTGACACTAAACTGTTCAATATTGTAAAAATGATAATTAGCCAAAAATATGGTGACACTAAACTGAAACCTAATTTTTAAACAAAATGCCCTTGGGTGAACCTGCATGATATAGTTTATCTAATAATAATAATAGCCCCTTCAGTCATAGCTGACTATGGGAATGCGCCCCTGAGGTGACAGCCCTCAGCTACTTATTTTCCTGATGCTCCTTTCGATGTTTTCTCCTCTCTTCGGCTTGTTGAGTGAGCTTCTTTTCGCCCAATCTGAGGTGCCACCGTAAATAACATTGTCACTTGGTGCAATCGGCAGCTTCAACCTCCCATGTTGCTGGATTTATGTCCGGTGCCCTCATATCTCTCTTGCACACATCTTTAAACCCCAGCTATGGTCACCCAACTGTTAGTTGCCCGAAGAAGATATCTTAGTCTTGACATATGGATGCAAGTCATGGGCAATGACTACAACCCACAAAAGCCAGATCCAAACCTCAGAAAAGAGGTATCTGAGAAAGGTGGTTGAAGTAACAAGAAGAGACATGGTCCGCAACCAGATGATACGTCAAGGCCTAAAATGCCACCCGCTGCAGACCCAAGTAGAACAGTCCCAACTAAGATGGTTTGGCCATGTCTGCAGAATGGGAGAAGATCGGCTACCACGACAAGCATGGGAAACAAAGAGCCAGGGATCCAGACCCCCAGGACGACCCAGAGTTCGCTGGGAGGACAACATTAGACAATCTTTGAAGGACCGAGGACTAGAATGGAACCAGGCCAGGAAGAAGACAGCTAATAGAATAGTCTGGTGCTCTCTCTTCCAAACCTCTACACCTCACGCTACAAGGGGAATGACTAAGTAAGTAAGTAAGAAGATATCTTTCGGGATGCGACCATCTTCCATGCGGCGGACATGGCCAAGCCAGAGTAGTCTGCGCAGTCTAACCAAGTGTATATAAATAATGATACATACAACAAATAAGGTTAATTAACTGTCTGATATAGTTTGACTTAATGATACATACAACATACAAAGTTAATTAGCTGTCTGATATAGTTTGTCTAAACAATGGTACATACAACATATAAGGCCACTTAACTTGCTGATATACTTTGTCTAAACAATGGTATATACAACATTTAAGGCTAATTAACTGGCAAATATAGTTTTTCTAAACAACGGTATATACAACATGCATGTAAGGCTAATTAACTGCCTGATATAGTTTGTTTAAACAATGGTACATATAACATCCCACCTCAATATTAGCATCTTGATTCTGGAAGTCTCCATTATACTCCTGCTTACATTCATCAAAATCTGGATTTTGATTACACAGCATGATATATTTAAATTATTACATACATTCTGACTGATTCTTTATAGCATTTTGACAAGCAGTTATTATAAAGTACAAGAATTGTTGAAAAAAAAAAACCAAACAATATAATCTATAGTTTTATAAACTCAGTAAAATATACTGTTCAAAAAAAGAAACGCATAGCTATCCGAGGGCGTGATTTTATAAGTTTGTAAGTAAAATTTGGTGCTAGGGTATATAAAAACCAGCCTCAAATGTTCTTTGCAGTGTCAAATGCACGTGTTGACCTGAATTGCGTTCGTTTTTGTAATCGTTACAACGCAGTGGTCAATAGTGTTAATGACGCAATTTTTGACCACAGCTCATGTTGCGCGCATGTCAAAGCAACAAAATTTGAGGTGAACACTATTCACTGACTACAAAACTGAAACCCTATAAAAGGATAACACTATACACAAAAAATTCAGTTCATTTTCAAGCAGACATTTATGGCGTCTCTATCGATAAATTTAAGGAACATTGCTATTGGCCGACTGCATGCAGGCAAAAGTCAAAGTCAGGTTGCCAGGCATCTAAACGTGCATCAGAGTATCATCAGTCGACTTTGGCACCGTATTCCAAGCCACTGGCTCAGTTGAAGACCGGCATCACAGTGGACGACCCAGAGTGACAACAGCAGCAGAGGATCGCTTTATTCATGCTTCGTCACCTCAGAGACAGGTTTACAGCAGCTTCTTCAACTGCCCAGTCATTGCCTGCAGGACGTCATGTGTCTGATCAAACTGTCCGGAATAGACTGCATGACGCTGGACTTTGGGCACAATGACCTCCCCGAGGACCTGTCCTTACATGCTGCCATTGCCAAAATCGACTTCTTTGGGCCAACCAGGATCATCCCTGGGCAGCTGACAATCAATGGAGACGTGTCTGGTTTAGTGACGAATCTTTCTTTTTGTTGCAGCATCATGATAGACGGCGTAGGGTCTATTGTAGGCGATATGAACGTTTTGCCCAAAATTGTGTTGATGAAGCTCCGCGGCATGGTGGTGGAGGTGCAATGGTGTGGGGAATGATCAGTTACAACAGAAGGAGTCAATTGGTGCACATTGAAGGAGGCTTGAATGTGCAACGATACGTCAATGAAATTCTTCCCCCCATGTCCTTCCACTTTTGGCTGCCCAAAGGTCTGTGTTTCAATAGGACAATGCCAGACCCCATTGTGCACAGTTGACTATGCAGTTCCTGACTGCCAACAACATTCTCACCCTTCCATGGCCATCCCTGTCTCCAGACATGAGTCCGATTGAGCACCTGTGGGATGAGCTGCATAGATGTGTTTGTCGCCGAGACGTTACTCCAGCCAATCATTGTGATCTGTTCCAGGCACTTCAGGAAGAGTGGGCAGCCATCCCACATCAGACGTCTGATCGCATCCATGCCCAGGAGATGCCAGTCGCTGATCGATGCAAGAGGAGGCCACACACCATACTAACGGGAAAGCTCGTACGCCAAAAAAACTCTCGTGACCCAGATGCAAAACAACTGTCAAATGATTGGTTGAACCCTAAGGTATTCTTGTGTGCAATTTGAACAATGAACTCATTAAATTAAAAAAGTTATTGAATGTCAAAATTATGGCTATGTTTGTGCCTTCAGTAGCTATGCGTTTCTTTTTTTGAACAGTATACTTACTGACATAACAATGCTCTTGCAAAAAGAGTCTTTGAAAGTTTAGACTAGTTTATTTTAACAAGAGGTTGTTGTTGTTGATAAACAAGAGTTGCTGAGCTTGTCATCCTTTAGCAGCCCATGTCAAGTTGAAGAATTTGTTTGTGTTCTGAGGCTGTTAAATGGTGACTGATTAAAGTGTTTGTGATTGGTGATCAATAATCAATATACCCTTTAGCTCCCCAAGACCTTTAACAAACACATGCCAAGTCCTCCTGTCATGAGTCAACAGCTCACATAGACCTTCAACAAACACATGCCAAGTCCTCCTGTCACATGACAACAGCTCATCCTGTCACATGACAACAGCTCAAGTACACCTGTCACATGACAACAGCTCAAGTCCACCTGTAACATGACAACAGCTCAAGTCCACCTGTCACATGACAACAGCTCAAGTTCTTTCCATGTTTTCTTCATCAGTTTCATTTGTCTCCATTTCTCTTCTCCACGTGTTTTTTAGTCTACCTCTGCCTTTCTTTCCCTGGGGATTTCAGAACAAGGACCACCTTGTAATGCTATCAACAGGTTTCCTCAATGTTTGTTGTATCCATCACCAGCATCTTTTTCTCATCTCTTGTTCCACTGGCACTTGTCTGGTATTTGTCATCAGTTCCACATTTGTGACTTTGTAATACCATTTCAAACCTTATATTCTATGTTAGCACCCATTTATGGAAGTCTGTAACTTTTCTTATTGTTCTTTATCTTTCAGAGCCATAAAATAGGACTGACTTGACAGAGCCATACAATAGAACTGACTTGTCAGAGCCATACAATAGGACTGACTTGACAGAGCCATACAATAGAACTGACTTGTCAGAGCCATACAATAGGACTGACTTGACAGAGCCATACAATAGAACTGACTTGTCAGAGCCATACAATAAGACTGACTTGACAGAGCCATACAATAGGACTGACTTGACAGCCATACAACAGGACTGACTTGACAGAGCCATACAACAGGACTGACTTGACAGAGCCATACAATAGGACTGACTTGACATTTGAGTTGAAGATTCTTATTTTCATGTCAGACTTGATTTCTTTTGACGTCCATGTTTCCCAATGGAAGCTCCTCTTACTTTTTGTATTCTTATTTTAATATTTTTGTCTGTCCCTCCAACTTCGTATTGCTGCCAAGATTTGTCTATGATTCTACCATCTTTTAGTTGTGTTTCTTCATGTTCAACCTTGTTATCATTTCTTGCATTTATTCTCATTATCTTTGTCTTTTCCCAGTGAATTTTCAGACCAATGTGAATTCTTATTGAGTATTATAATTTTATCTTGCACCTGATTATGGTTATGAGACAGATGAGTAAATTCATCTGCAATATCTAGAACATCAAGCTGTTTAGTCAGATTACATTGGTTTGCATTTCCGCTGTGTGATGTCGATGTTTTTATAACCCCATTTATTGCTTGTAAGTACGAACGAACGAACGAACGAACGAACGAACTTTATTTTCAAAGGGTTAAGAATTGGGCACGCAGGCCCGTCTGACATTCTGCCCTTCCTCTCTCTCTCATCATATATACTATATCCTTTCATCCTCACATTTACTTTAAGCATAATTATGGCATTTATCATTATAAAAGTAATATTACATGTGCAATAATCATCATAATTAAAGTACGTTTTTAACATTAACAAAGAATAATAATAATAATAATGAATGTAAAAATAAAATAAATAAAAATAAATAGATAGATAGATAGATAGATAGATAGATAGATAGATAGATAGATAGATAGATAGATAGATAGATAGATAGATAGATAGATAGATAGATAGATAGATAGATAGATAGATAGATAGAACGAACTTTATTTTCAAAGGGTTTAGAATTAGGCACGCAGGCCCGTCTAACATTCTGCCCTTCCTTTCTCTCTTCTTCCATAGTTAATCCATTTATTCTCACACGTATCCTAAATGTTACTTAAATAATAAAATAACAAAAAAGTACAATAAAATAAAATCCCAACATTGTAACAGTACAATAACCGTTACACAGATTTACAGATGCGTATCATAATTTATACTAAACAGGACAAAATTAACTTTAAAACCTACATATGATGTTATGTAATTATTTAAGAACATAACGAAATTAGGGTGGCATATAATCTGCACTCATGATGTATTTGAAAAGTCTGTGATTGAATGAATATGGACTAAGAGTATTTTTTAAGTCGTGTGGAAGAGTATTCCACAGATGAGCAGCAGAAAAAGCTAAACTTTTCTTGAATAAGTCGAGCCTAGGCTTGGGCATGTGTAATTTATTTAAGCGTTGACTGCGTCTTCCGCTGTATTTGAAAATAGGCCACAGATACGTTGGAGCATTCTGTGACAAGATTTTGTGAATAAATTTGGCTTTGTTGAAGAGAAGGCGCTTTCTTAGTGGTAATATGTTAAGATATGTATATGCGTCTACACACTGTGTGAGGTTTTTGTCTGAAATTAGGCGCACTGCACGTTTTTGTAATGAATAGAGTCTTTTAGTGTTGGACATGGTGCAGCCATCCCAAATTGTGGAACAATAGTCTAGATGTGTTTGTATCTGGGATGTATAGAACATTTTTCGTGTCTCCTCATCTAGGAAATGTTTGATTTTAGCTAACTGGTAAACTTTTTGTGCCGTTTGTTTGGTCAGTGCTTGTACATGCGAATTCCAACTTAAATGTTGGTCAATTATGAGTCCTAGTGTTTTATATTCATTTACATTTTCAATTAAAGAGGTTCCAATGTAGAGCTGAAGTGTTGTTTTCGGCGAGTTTTGTAATTTTTGTCTAGTTGATATTATCATACATTTTGTTTTAGTGATATTTATTTTCATGCAGTTTTCATTGCTCCACTTAATAAGATTGTCTGTGTCGCTTTGTAATAATATTTCTAGCGTGTTGCAACTTTTATCACTAGTATAAATGGTACAGTCATCGGCAAATAGGTCGCAGGATGAGTGCTCGATGTGTAGTGGAAGGTCATTTATGTAAATGGAAAAAAGTAGAGGGCCGAGAATAGAACCCTGAGGAACACCAGTGTCAATAATAGTTGGGCTTGACAAGGAGTTATTGTACCACACTACTTGCTGTCTGTCGGACAGGAATGATTTAAGTAATGTCACTAGTTTAAAGTTAACTTTCATTGTTTCTAATTTTCTTATTAAAACAGCGTGATCTAACATATCAAATGCTTTCCTAAAATCTACAAAGATTGCTCCACATATGTTATCGTTATTTATGTTTAGGTGCAAGTTGTCTATCATCTTAGTTAGAGCTGTGTGGCATGAATGCTTTTGTCGAAACCCTGACTGACTGTCAATTAGCAAGTCATTGCTAACTAGGTAATGTAGTGTTGCTTTATGTATGTGTTTTTCTAGTGGTTTAGAAAGCGATGATAAAAGAGAAATTGGTCTATAGTTACCAAGATTACTGTTATCTGACGAGCCAGGTTTGAAGAGAGGATATACTTTGGCAATCTTAAAGGCCGAAGGAAAATAACTTTTAGCAATACATTGATTATATATAAAAGTTAGTTAATCACTAATAGCTGGTGCGGCGTAACGCAGTATTCGATTACTAATTCCGTCAAGCCCTGATGAGCTATTATCCTTAAGGCCAATAAGATAGTTATACACTTCATTAACTGTCATAAAAGGAATGTCGGGTGGAACTGAGTTTGTACATTTGTTTCTACAGAATGCTGAAAGTTTGTCTAAGTCACTAGAGGAAGGTGGTATTGTGGATTTCAGACTGTTTATTTCTGCTTGAAAGTGATTGCTGAAGTCGGTGCAAGTAAATGAAGTGTTGGAAGAGAATGAGTCTGGTGCATTACGTTTTTTCGCTAAGGTGTTAATTGCCTTCCATATTTCCTTACTATTTGATTTGTTCTGAACCATATTTCTAAAATGATTTTTCTTTTCTTTCCGAATTAAATATTGAACTTTGTTCCTGTATACCCTGTATGTGTTGAGGTCCTTATTTTTGTGCGCTTGATCTCTCTGCCTCATAGCCTCCAACACTTCCTGCGTGATCCACGGAGATTTTAATTGTCGTTTGACGCGAATTTCCTTAGCTGGTACGTGCGTGTCAAAAACATTATAAAAAATTTTTGTCCAGTATTCAATAGCGTCATCCGGATCAGGAAGTTGGTAAACACGGGCGAGAGGTGCAGTTAGCAAGTCATTTAAAAATAATTCCTTACTGAAATGTTTGAAACTTCTAAATTTGATACTTACATGTTTATTTTTTGGAACTTTACATTTATTCTTTGACCATGTACAGCATACTGGATAGTGGTCACTCATTGCAATATTAGGGACAGAGCATTCTATGATGTTTTCTGGGCAAGTTACGTAGATGTGGTCGATTAGTGTGGTTGATGCTTGTGTTACTCTTGTAGGCTGGTTAACTATTTGTTTTAAGTTGTACGATAATATTATATTTTTCCATGTTAGATTTGAATTGTGTATATCGATGTTGAAATCACCAAGAAGAACAACCTCCTTGACTGTGGCAAATACATTGTCCATCATTATGGTGAAATCTTCGTACCATATAGGTCCTGCACTAGGATTTCGATAAAGATATCCCACCAGAAATGGGCCCTGATTCGGTAGCTTTATTTCCAACCATACACATTCTATCTCTGCTGTCTCTAAGTCGTTTCTGCGGCGAAAATTAAGGGAAGTGGAAATATAAACTGTTATACCTGTCTCTTGTTTTTTGCTTGCGTCTCGCCGAATAGTTTTAAAACCATTTAACGCAATGTCATCGTCTGTTATTCTGTCATTTAGGCGACTTTCTGAAAGTCCAAAAATGTGAAAATTATTACTTAGAATGTATGTAAGTTCGGGGAGTTTACCTAGAAGATGGTAAATATTCAGATGACCAAGTCGTAGACCATCCTTGTGAAGCCACGGTACATAATTACCAGCCATGTTTGTACAGTAAAAAGAAATATATATTTAAAAAAAAAAAAAAAAAAAAAAAAATTACAAGTTAAAAAACAGTTATGCACACAAAAAAGCGCAAAATATTTTTACGAATTAATACTTCACCAAGGAAGTGGCATTCAAGGAATGAGAAATTGCAGAAAATACAATATTAAAATAATTAATACAACTAATAAAAAAACAATTTCAACTGAGTATATGAAAATTGTCACAAAACAATCAGGCATACAACATATCACACCAGAACTGCTCAACGCAACAAAGTGAAGTTAAACGAGAGATGGAAGAAATTAATAATAGTCACAAGTCAGACAAGTATACAACACTTCACAACTTAACACCGAAAATTCTAACAAATTGAAGCTACGCGTGATAATAAGAAATTTAAATTGTAACGAAATAAGTAATCAAAGAAAAATTTTTTTTAGAGGATATTAACCGATAAACTATTAAAAGTTCTGATTATTACCGTTGTATTAAAAAATCAACAAATGTTCAAATGGAGTGAAGGCTGTAGTAACAGAGATTTAGTGAAGCAAAGTGTTTGTTCGTCAATAACTGACGTCTCTGCCGGGCAGATAATAGGGGTGACTTTGGGCAGACATCATTAATGCTTGTCTAAGTGACGCAGGGCTGAATTGCATCAGATAGACAAGTTCAGGGTTCCACTGAGGACGATAATAAGAACTAGGGGAGGAAGCATGGTGATCTCTGATTTCTTCCGTCCTTGTTGTAGTGTTGGTAGGAGTATTCTGAGCCTGGGACATTGGAATACTGTTGGTAGAGGTACCTGAGTGGGGCTGCCTTGTGACTAATGGGGGAAACATGGTATCATAAGATTCGGCTTCCTGATTGAAAGTGGCGTTGTGATAGCTGGAAGGCTGCCTGCTTGCAATAGGTGTGCTTCTTTGAGGGGTAGGTAGGGGGTGTGTGATGTATTGTGATTATAGGTTGATGTCTCAGTAGATTTCGTTGCATTCTCTATATGGGTTGAGCTGTCTTGTTGTGTCCTTTCTGGATATTTTATGTTTTTGGCCAGGATGCTGCTTCCCAGTGTGGATGTGTGAATTTGATCTCTGTAGAGTCGTTTCTTAGGTGCTCCTGAGTTAGATGTAAAGAATGGAGTATTGTTGATGAAGCCAAGGCCGTTTTGTTTACAATAGTTCTGTAGTTTTGTGTTGTAAGTGTCCGCTGTGCGACGCTGAAACCCATAGCATGGTGGTATGATTGATGAAATAAAGATGGAGGCTTTGGGAAATTTTTGTTTTATTGTAGCCACCAATCCTGAGGGGTTTAGGCTCTGCTCATTCATGATATCATTAATTCCTACGTGTAGTGTTGTTTTTGTTATCTTATGATTAATATCGAACTTATTAATTATGTCCAGTAGTCTTTTAATACCAGCCCCCGGCACTGTCATAACTGAAACGATGTCTTCTCTTGTAGTGGACATTCTTTCACAATAAATACCCTTCAAGAGGGAGTCACCAATTACAATATGTGTAACGTCACTACGTATTTCTTCACTTTGTTTTCTATTAGATTGAGGCTGCTGCATTCTGAGGAGTTCTTTTTGTGGACTGTCGTGATGGCTCTGAGATTTGTGAATTTGGTTTTCGGGCACTGGAACGTTGTCTGGTAGGGATGCTGATACCTGCTCATTTTCTGTTGAACAATCCTCAAGAACTTGAAATCTGTTGGTAATTTTGACTCCAATGGGATATGTTGTGTTTGTGAGTGTCTCTTCGTGTTTTTTGTGTACAGTTTGGTGGTGACCTTTTTGCTGATTTGGCGTATTTTTTATGTATGGATTCTTCGCAATCTTCTACTATTGTTTGAGGATGATCTGGTTGTCTTATCTTATAGAGTGAGAAGTCTCTCTGCAGTTTTTCGATGATGTCCTTCATGCTAGAATTGTCTTCCCTCAGAGATACTATCTCCCTTTTAAGAAGTTCGTTTTCGGCCTTGAGCGATGTCTGTATACTAGACATGAGATCACCAATTAAACTTCGTAGCGTGTCCTCCATATTTTGCATTAGCTCCTGGCAGCACGACACAGGTAACTTCGTGGTGTCTTCTTTTTGTTGCTCAAGAGATACAGTTTCAGCTTTTCGTATATTTTCATGGTCCATGGGGTATTCGATGGCCAACATAGGTTTAGAAATTGTAGGGGTGTCTGTTATTGTATCCAATACTGCAGAAGGTAGAATTTCTGATTCACTGTGAGAAATTGGGTTGCAGCTGGTGTTGAGAATGTCGTTGTCGGTAGTAAAGTCATTTATGCCTGGAATCATTGTGTCTACTGCCAAGTGGGGCATAGAAACAGCGGAGTCCATTTTAGTGTTTTCTAACTCAACATCAGTTACAATTTTTGCAGATTCTTTTAATTCTTCAAATTCTGTTTCTAGCCATGATTCGATAGCTGCGGCAGTCCCCTGGGCCATAATTTTGTTCTTAGTGTGATAAAGGTGAACTTTGAGAAGTGGTGTTGTTATAACGTCTTCTACTAGTGCACCATTTATGTCTGTTCTTGACTCTACAAGTCCTGTTTCGTAGAATTTAATGACAATGAAACGAAATGCCTCGTACTGAAAGGTGTTCTGGAATGTTATAGTTACACATTTTCCATGACTTGATAGCTTCACGGTTATACCGGACCCGGTTCTACAACCTTTAAGTTTGACGTGAATAGCCCTCTCTTTGTTCAAAGCATAGTTTTTTATGGTCGTTGGTCTTAAACGAGCGTCCCTGGGGCCCACTGTTAGCTGCGAACTAACGCCTTCTTCCAAGCATGACATTGTTACATTCCACAGGGGCTTTTGTTATCGGTGAGGAACATTGTATACCGGGAAAATTTTATGATGCTTGACAGCAACGCTTGACCAACAACTGACCTCTTGCTTTGGCGAAGGTCACATTCGGATGAGTCATGTAGTCATTGTTGAAAATATCCTCCAATAACATAGAGAAAAAAACTGATACACATTTCAACGGTATTCTATAAAATGTTACACATTACATTAACACAATATCATAATTAAAAATTTCACCGTCTAATAACCAATATACTGATATAAAAATCCACGGAATGTGACTTAAACTTCCTGCGTTAATGCTGCGAAATGTGAGAGCAGATCAAAAACACGTCCGTCCATGACGAAGGGAGATAGAGAGAGAGAGTAAAGAAATGGAGGCAAGAGGAATCACTGTCGCATTCCCATCCTAATTGCAAATGGTTCTGTAAGTTGTCCTTCATGAAGATTTAGACAATCAGATCAAATCTTCAGTCCAACCTGCAAGTCTGTAAGGAAGAGCTAGAGAAGAGAGGGATGGTCATCAGCAGCTCCAACACAAAAACCAACGTGATATCATGAGAGGAAAGACAACATCAGACTAAGCTGGGAGAACAGGTCCTGCAGCGGGTAAACCAGTTTAAATACCTTGGAGTTGTTACGGATTGGACGGGAGGCATCAAAGAAAAGTTAGCAGCGGAAGGGAGACTTTTTCAGGCCATAAATCAAAGATTTTTTAGGAGAAGAGAAGTTAGCAAGAAAACAGAGAAAGCTGTATACCGCTCCATTTATATTTCAGTCTTGACATATGGATGCAAGTCATGGGCAATGACTACAACAAATGAAAGCCAGCTCCAAACTTCAGAAATAAGGTATCTTAGGAAGGTGGTTGAAGTAACAAGAATAGATATGGTCAGCAACCAGACGATATGGCAAAGCCTCAAAACCCAGCCATTGCAGACTTAAGTAGAACAGTCCCAACTATGACGGTTTGGACATATCTGCAGAATGGAAGATGATCATCTATCATGGCAATTATGAGAAACTGAGAGCCAGGGATTCAGACCTCAAGGATGACCCAGCATCCACTGGGAAGACAACATTAGACAATCTCTGAAGGACCACGGACTAGATTAGAACCAAGCCATAAGGAAGACAGTTGATAGGATAGTATGGCACTTCCTCCTCCAAACCTCATTGTAGAAGAGGGATGACTAATTAGTATTTTTCCTGGCACTGATAGTAACATTATTCCTCTATAATGTGTGCATTCTTTTAAATTTCCATTCTTAGGTAACTTTATTAGATAACCTTCCATCCATTCTTAGGTAACTTTACTAGATAACCTTCATTCCATTCTTAGGTAACTTTACTAGATAACTTTTCTTCCATTCTGCTGGTATTTCTACTCTCGGTGGTGGCGGCAATTTCCCCTCTGTTGCAAGCTGCTCCTGACATGATCAAAGCACTCTGTGTCAGTCGGGCAAACCTCAGAGGTTTTGGCGGACTGATGATGACACAGCATGCATTTAAGGCAATGGAAATCGCAATGCAATCTGCAAAAAGCCGAAGGCCATTGTCTAATTTACTCTATGGATGGTTTTGGATTTTGTCTTTTTTCCTTTTTATTTCATTACTTTTATGTTGCTTTTTGTTTTCTAAACATACTTCAGAAGGGCAGAACATTTGATGGGTATGCGTGCCCAATTCTTAACCCTTTGAAAATAAAGTTTGTTCATTCGTTCTCTCTCTCAGACTTTGCCATGTAGTTTGTATAATATCTCTGTAGAGGTATCAATATCTCTTTTGATGGCCTCTGCTGGAATGCAATCTGGATCAGCTGCTTTTCCATATTTCAGAAGCTTTATGGCTTTATTTATTTCTTCTCTACTTGGTCATTCACAGTTGATTTGTGGTACCTCTTCTGCTGGCTGGATGTCTGGGGGATTTGTTGGAGCTGGACTATTGAGAAGTTCATCAAAATGTTCTGTCCATCTCTACATTTGTTCTTGTATATTACTAAGCAATTTTCCATTCTTAACGTTTATTAGGCCATTTGCTTGCTTATTTCTACCACTTAGCTTCTTTGTGTTGTTGTACAGGTTCCTCATATTTCTGTTGGCTACAGCTTCTTCTGCTTCCCTTGCCAACTCTTCAATATACTTCCTCTTGTCTCTTTTGATGTTTCTTCTTACTTCTCTGTTTTCAAAGTACACTTCATGAGCCTTGGCTTTGGAGCTTCTGGTTTTATCTGCTTTATTGTTTTTCCTGTCTTTTACCTTGTTTATGGTTTCTGTTGTTATCCATGGTTTGTGCTGATTTTCTCTTTTTCCTAGTACTTCTCCACATGTCTCATTTCATATATTTGTTACTTGTTGCCAGTGGTCTTCCATATCTGCTTCATCATCCAGTTGTTGGAGTAATTGGTCTGTGTTGGACACTACGATTGAAACTTTGTCTCTTATTTCTTAGGTATTCCACATTATACACAATTTTTTCAGTTTTATTTTTGTTTTTGGAACAAATGATGGTGCTTACAGAAGATCATGATCTGATTCTACAACTGCTCCTCTATATACCTATACATTAAGTAATCATTATTAGAAAGAGCGGTTTACAAGGTGTGATCAACAAGTCTCCAGACTGGATTTATTAACAAAATAAAACAAGAGTTAAAGATTTGTAAGTTTATCGCCTTCGAAATAGTCCCCTTCCAAAGCCACACACTTAGCCCATCGCTGTTTCCACTGCTTGAAGCATGTTTTGAAGTCATCTTCTGAAATAACAAACAGCTGCCTCATTGCATTCTCCTAAAAATCCTGAAATCTTTTTCCTTTCAAGTGGTATTTGATTTCTGGGAAGAGAAAAAAGTTGCTGGGAGTGAGATCTGGTGAAAAGGGTGGTTGTTGGACCTGTGGAATGTGGTGCTTAGCAAGAAACTGCTGCGCAAGTTGCGATCCATGGTTGTCATGGTGGAGTTGCCACTCACTATTCTCATACAATGCTGGCCTTTTGCGACAAAATGCATCCATCAAACTTGACAGTAGTATTCCTTGTTGATTGTCTGGCCTGATGAAGCGTAGCCATGAAGTACAATTTCCTAATGATTGAAAAAAAAAACAGTCAGCATCATCTTGAAATTGCTGCGGCTCTGTCATGCGACAAAACTGGGCATCCATCAAAAACTTGACATCCCCAGTTATGAATGTATTTAAAAACTTTTTGTTGATCACGAGCAGCTGTCTGGGTCCTGATGAATGCGTAGCCTCATTGAAGTACAATTTTTTTTGACAAAATCTGATGCAAAATCGTTGATCAATTTTTTCTGCCATGACAAATTCAACAAACATGGTTCACACATGTAAGAACAAAGCACTTCTGTAAACAAACCAGATGAGCAGGGCAGATGTGTCTCAAGCCACATGCATGTTAGGTTCCAAGGTCAACCTGTGCCTAGTAGCTTCTGGCTGTGTCGCTCAGTTCCGGACTTATGCTGCCATTCTGGATACTTTTTGATCACCACCTCGTATGTATTTTGTGTTCACCTAATTCTTAAATTTCATATTTTCCCATTAATTCTTCCTTGTGTTCTTAATAGAATTTAAAAGTCATGAAAGTGCTTGATATAGTCCTTTAAACTGTCTTTTGATTTGTCTACAAAATGAACATGAATTTTATCTGGAGGTGACTGGGGATGCATCTTTTCCTGGTTTGCCCGGGCCCTAAAAATCCTTGGTACGCCACTGACTCAAACATGTAAAATTTGCTGCAAGGGATTTTCTGTCCGCACTAAAAGTAAAAAAAATTTGAAAACAAAAAAACCCACACACGTGTGCATAAAGGGTAAAAACACAAACAAATTTTGCTGTTTGTGGTGGGTGTGTATTCTTCTTTTCTTCTTTGATCTTTAGCCGTTGACCGTCAAAGCAGACAGTGGCCATCACGCCTAGTGGCGTCTTGTAGGGCAACAACAAATTGATTCCACTTTGCTCGGTCGGCGGCCATCCTTCGTACAGTGCCCCAACTCTGGTTCATTCTTTGCATTTCAGCCTCCACAGTCCTCCGCCAGGTTGTTTTTGGTCGGCCTCTCTTTCGTTTTCCTTCAGTGGTTTACAGCATAGCTGTTCTTGTGATGGCATCAGGGTCTCTTCTGAGGACATGGCCAACCCAGCTCCAGCGTCTGCCAGCTATGATGGTGTGCATGTCCTCTTGCTTGCTCCGAGTAAGCAGATCTTGGTTGGTGATGGTATTCGGCCAAAAGATTCGGTGAATTTTTCTTAGGCATGTTGTGTGAAAAGAGGACAATTTCTGGTGTTACTATGCATCCTAGGTATGTGAAGGTGTCTGTCTGTACCAGTTGCTGATTTCTTACTGATATGGGCTCAGGGTTGCTCACATTGAGCGTCATGACCTCTGACTTCTTTAAATTGATGTTCAAGCCCACCTACTGGCTAAACTTATTAAGTCTATCCATTTTTTCCTGGATGTGTTGATGTGAATGTGCTAGTAGTGCAATGTCATCTGCATATTCCAGATCTTCCAATGTAGAAAATGTAGTCCATCTTATTCCTCTTTGACTGCCCTCTGTTGTCTGGCGCATCACCTAATCTATGACTTAAAAATAGAGTGGTTGATAAGGGGCATCCCTGTCATACTCCTGTCTTCACCTCAAAGGTTAGGTTGCTCTGCCCAACACTACATGTAAAGTTGGCATAGAGGCTTTTTATGATTGACACTATGCAGCTTGGAATTCCATAAGCCCTCGGTATTTTCCATAAACTGTCCTTATGTATGCTGTCAAAAGCCTTTTCAAAATCAACGAAATTAATGTACAGCTGTCTTTGCCATTCTGAGCACTGCTCTATAATGTTCCTGAGAGTGAATATATGATCTACACATATTCTGTTCTTTTTAAATCCTGCTTGTTCTTTCCTCAGTTTGTGGTCTACTGCTTTTGAAACTCTCTTAACTTCCTTGTCCAGCTGACTGTACTGTTCGCTATATAGTTGCTTTAACCTGGGGGACTTCACTTCTGTTTTCTTTCTTTTCATTTCCTTTCTCATCTTTATGGTGTTTAATGTTTCTGGTGTTATCCAGTCTTGCTTCTTCCTTTCCTGGAATCCAAAGCACGATTTGCTGCTTTCCTTATATATTGTTGAAATGGTGTTGAATTTCTGGTCTATATCATCAGTCAATGTCTTTTCCTGACTTTTGGCAAATTGATATCGCTTCTTTATGTCAGCCGCAAAAGCTTTTCTGGTAAGGGGGTCCTTTAATTTGCTGATGTCAATCCTTTTCTGTGTAGTTACAGTTGGTCCAGCCGTTCTTAGTTTCACTTTCAGTTTTGCTACTACTAAATGGTGATCACTTCCCACATCTGCACCTCTTCTTACCTTCACATCTTGTAATGCATGTCTCCATCTACCGTTAATTATGATTTGGTCTATCTGGTTTCTGTCCCGACCATTTGGTGATTCCCATGTTAATTTGTGAATTTCTTTATGTGGGAAAAGTGTTCCTCCAATGACCAGGTTGTTAATACTTACTTACTTACTTAGTCGTTCCCCTTCTATCGTGAGGTGTAGAGGTTTGGAAGAGAGAGCGCCAGACCATCTATCGGCTGTCTTCCTCCTGGTCTGGTTCCATTCTAGTCCTCGGTCTTTCAAAGATTGTCTAATGTTGTCCTCCCAGCGGACTCTGGGTCATCCTGGGGGTCTGGATCCCTGGCTCTTTGTTTCCCATGCTTGTCATGGTAGCCGATCTTCTCCTATTCTGCAGACATGGCCAAACCAGCTTAGTTGGGACTGTTCTACTTGGGTCTGCAGGGGGTGGGATTTAAGGCCTTGACGTATCATCTGGTTGCGTACCATGTCTCTTCTTGTTACTTCAACCACCTTCCTCAGATACCTCATTTCTGAGGTTTGTTGTTAATAATACAGAAACTTATTAATTTATCCCCATTTTCGTTTGCTGTTCTGCTGCCGCATTTCCCCATTACTCTTTCATTGTATGTATTGTGTGTACCAGCTTTCGCATTGAGGTCTCCCATTACTATAATAAGATCATATCTAGGTGTGTCTTCTATTTCTTTCTGCAATTGTTGATAGAATTCATCCTTGACCTCTTCATCGCTGTCATTCGTTGGTGCGTAGCATTGTATTATTGTAGTATTGTTGAATCTACCTCTCAATCTTATCAGTCTGCTGTTGATGGGTTTCCATTCCAGTAATGTCCTTTCTATTCCTTTCTGTAGAATAATGGCTACACCTTCATTGTGCTGTCCATCCTCTCTTCCAGAGTAAAGTACTGTTTCTCCTGTTGCTGTTTTAACTTTTCCTGCCCCTGTCCATCTCCTCTTGCTTATCCCTAGAATGTGTAACCTATAGTTTCTCATTTCTGCCGTGACCTGTTTTAGTTTACCCGTCTCATTCATTGTCCTGACATTCCAAAATCCTATTCCTGTATCATGTTTTGCGGTCAGGACGTTTGTTTTCATGTCAGTGACTTCCTTTCAGCTTTCACCACTGACAGTCATACGAGCCTCAGACTCCAGATGTTTGTCCCGCAGCAAAGTTTGTTTATTCGTTGTTGTTTCCGTAACTTCAATTTCTTTTTTACATAGACAGGGGTGTCAGCTCTATGCTAAAACCCCCAACCTGGAGGACCAGGGTGTCTGCTTTAGTCTGACCCCTGCCCACGCAAACCTGTCCAGCTTGGTAGAACCTTCCAGGAGTAAAACTCCCGCTGGCATAGCTCTGGGGGGTAATCAGGGTACGCAAGCCGCCATACCGTGACAAGGTATTGACACCGGTGATGGCAGGGTGGGTGTGTATAAATAACACTTATTACGTTACATATTTGCTAAAAGTGGTATTATATTGAGCACAAGTTACATTTATGTTAAAAAGTTGTAAAGCATTACTGAGTAAATTGTCCCCAGCAGGATATACAGATGTGGAACTGCTCCTCATACACTCTCTTCCTGCAGGAACATGACCATCTTCCTCAGCTTCACTTTCTATCTTCACTGTGTGCCCCTGAAAACAAAATATTGAACATATTCAAGTTTGAAACAAACTATTTTGGTCTCAAACACTGCCCCAGTTTGACAACTATCTTCAATGTGTGTTCCTGAAAACAAAATATTGAACATATTCAAGTTTGAAACAAACCACAAGTCTTAAACATTGCCCCAGTTTGACAACTATCTTAACTGTGTCCCTGAAAACAAAATATTGAACATATTCAAGTTTGAAACAAACCACAAGTCTTAAACATTGCCCCAGATTGACAACTATCTTCACTGTGTGTTCCTGAAAACAAAATATTGAACATATTCAAGTTTGAAACAAACCACTTCAGTCTCAAACACTGCCCCAGTTTGACAAGTAGATGAAACACTTTTATGTATTTAAATTACTTTCTTTTCTCAACTTTTTATGCCTCTGTCCCTGATGAAGATGTTGTATTACATTTACATATACTACACTGTTACAGAAAAAAAAATACAAAGAACCTAGCAATAAGTAATAAAATGTTGAAATGGACAATATTTTAACAGATTTCTCAGTTTAAATCACTTTGGCTGTATACAAATTTGTTATCAAGAATTAAAAAGAATATTCACTTTAAAATCTGTACTGATGTCCTGTTTTATTTTTTGATCCAGGAATGGGATCTTCTGTTCCATATTTTTTTTTGCAATCTGAAAAAATAAAAATGAATTATATGTAACAAAATCTTAGACAATTTGTTATGTGCTGGTTATTTGAGATATTTTAAATAATGGTGAAAAACATATAACCTGAAAATATAAGGAAGGGTGATGTCTGCTCAAAGATAAACAAAGCCAAATGTGCTTTTCATGCCCTTCGACCAATATGTAACTTCTCAGCTATATTCAGAGAGAACAAAATTAAAATCTTTAACTTAAATGTAAAGTCAGTTTTGCTGTATGGCTCAGGGACATGGCATGTCTCAAAGAGTATCACCTCCAAGCGACAGACATTTGTAAATAGATGTCTCTGACAGATCCTCCATATCAGATGTCTCTGACAGATCCTCCATATCAGATGGCCAGATGTAATAACAAATATTGAGCTCAAGAAAAGATGAAGACAACAGCCAATGCAGACAGAAATAAGGTAAGAAAGTGGGGATGGATAGGACATACACTCAGAAGAGAACAATCAAGCATAGCCAGAGTTGCCCTTGGCTGGAACCCACAGGGGAAAAGGGTCAGGGGGCCAAAGAGAACTTGAAGAAGAGGAAGCCAGGGAAATTGGAATGACTTGGGCACAGCTGAAAAAGACAGACCAGAATAGAAATCAATGGAGAACAACTGTTTCTGCCCTATGTTCCACAGGGAATGAAAAGGACTAATGGTGATGAGGGGTGTGTACTCACAGGAATAAATGTAAAGTAGAGGGTGTGTACTCACAGGAATAAATGTAAAGTAGGGGTGTTTGTTTTCAGAGGAATAAATATAAATTAGGGGGTATGTTCTCAGAAGGATACATTTACAACAATTGTACGAGGGGCGTTCAGAAAGTAATGCACCACATCATTTTTCTCAGGAGCTGTTTATTCAAAAAGTATGAAATTTATACACAATATACATGGATATGTCATGTAAACATCGGTATTATTCAACACAATCCCCATCAACTTGTATGGCTTTATGCCAGCGCAAAACAAGTGCATGTATTCCTAGCCCATACCAGATTTTGTCTTAATCATGTAGCCATTTCTTCGCTGCATGAATCACTCCTTCATCATCTTCAAACCTTGTCCCATGGAGTGCATCTTTAAGTGGACCGAATAGATGAAAATCAGAGGGTGCCAAATTGAGACTATAGGTTGGATGGGGTAGTACAGTCCAACCCAATTTGGTGATTGCTTCCTGTGTTGCCAGACTTGTGTGAGGTTGCGCATTGTCGTGAAGGAGAAGCAGGTCTGCTGGATTCTTGTGCGGCTGAACTCTGCGAAAACGTTGATTGAGTTTTTTCAATGTCTTAATGTAAGCTTGCGAATTGATTGTCTCTCCTCTTGGCATAATGTCCACAAGAATCACACCTTCAATGTCCCAAAAGACAGTGATCATGACCTTCCCAGCTGAAGGAATTGTCTTGAATTTCTTTCTTTGTGGTAATTGTGGATGATGCCATTCCATTGACTGTCTTTTTGTCTCAGGTTCAAAATGACGTGCCCAGGTTTCGTCACCTGTTACGATCTTAGCCAAAAAGTTCTCTCCATCAGCACTGAAATGCTCCAACAATTCAGAAGAAATTGCTTTCCTTTGCAATCGGTGGTCATTTGTGAGACTTCGAGGAACCCATCTTGCACAAACCTTAGAAAATCTGAGAGTTTTTATAACTGCATTTGCACTACCAATGCTGACTGACAGCTGTAAGGCCAATTGTTGAGTAGTGATTCACCTATCAGTAAGAATAATGCCCTCAGCGCATTTCAACATTTCTGTGTTGGTGGCTGTGGCAGGACGTCCACACCGCAGCCGATCAAGCACTCTGTATCTCCCCTTCCTGATTCTTTGATTCTCTGAACTCAGCGACTGACTGTACTCCTGTTGACTGCAAAACTTCCATACACATCACATAGACGCTTGTGAATGTTCACAACAGTTTCCTTCTTTGCAACGAGAAATTCTATCACAATTCGCTGTTTATAACGCAAGTTGCTAACATGCTCCATTTCAACGGTTTAGGGCAGCCACATTATTTGGCTGGTTGCAGTGCAATTTGGTGCACACAATTGGCACATGCCATATTTAAAGTGTGCAAAATTTCATGCTCCTATCTTCATTATTAGCTGAGAAAAACGATGTGGTGCATTACTTTTTGAACGCCCCTCGTAGCATTTTTGTTTACTTTAAGCCTTTAAATGTGACAATTTTGCTGATTAATGTCATCTTTCCCTTTTATTACAGTACCATATAATAATTATAGAACAAATATAGGCCATCTTACAAGTACCATGTTGAGCTTATCATACAGAAGTGCAAGTGACATCTGCCAGCTTTACAAACAATGACTGCTACACAGCCAGAGCAGAGACTATTGTTTCTCCTATATCATTAGCTAGTTATATCAGTAATCCAATATGAGCTGGGAGTACTCATGCTGTCAATATTGCATTGTAAATGGCAGCAAACACAATCACAATGAAGGGATGCATTCAACACGGGCTGTGCGTGTGATAAACCCACTGTGACTATGAAGTACATGCTTGGATCAGTATTGATTAGGTCCAGATATGTGATGGTCATGACAAAAAGCCTACATGCTGATAACCACAGACAGAAGACACCTGCTGCATGGGAACATAGCTGGCATAAAAGGAGTATGAGTAAAGAGGGATATCATGAGGGAACAACAGTTTAAAAACATTTCACAAGATTTATTAGCCCTTTTCCCATATTTTTATTCATAGAACATGCAGCTACTGACACAATGTAGGTCCACATAGAACATGCAGCTACTGACACAATGTAGGTCCACATAGAACATGCAGCTACTGACACAATGTAGGTCCACATAGAACATGCAGCTACTGACACAATGTAGGTCCACATAGAACATGCAGCTACTGACACAATGTAGGTCCACATAGAACATGCAGCTACTGACACAATGTAGGTCCACATAGAACATGCAGCTACTGACACAATGTAGGTCCACATAGAACATGCAGCTACTGACACAATGTAGGTCCACATAGAACATGCAGCTACTGACACAATGTAGGTCCACATAGAACATGCAGCTACTGACACAATGTAGGTCCACATAGAACATGCAGCTACTGATTCAATGTAGGTCCACATAGAACATGCAGCTACTGACACAATGTAGGTCCACATAGAACATGCAGCTACTGATTCAATGTAGGTCCACATAGAACATGCAGCTACTGACACAATGTAGGTCCACATAGAACATGCAGCTACTGACACCATGTAGGTCCACATAGAACATGCAGCTACTGATTCAAAGTAGGTTCAAATTTTTTATTGATTGTTTTTAAAACATTTAGAAAAAAAATGCACCCATTTTAGAAGTCCGTCTTCATAAACAATATGTCATAATCTTTTAAAAAAAAAATGATATATGTGAAGTGATAATGATACAAATATGTTTCAAACTAAATGTGTATTGAAATTCTAAACATATTACTGCCATAGATTCAACTGGAGCTGAAATATTTCAGTGAAGGACACAATTTTATTTTTATTGTTATTAATTATTTTTTTAATCACATCTGCACAATCACAAGGAATAACAGACACAAGGAATAACTGACACAAGGAATAACAGACACAAGGAACAACAGACACAAGGAATAACAGACACAAGGAATAACAGACACAAGGAATAACAGACACAAGGAATAACAGACACAAGGAATAACACACACAAGGAATAACAGACACAAGGAATAACACCCACAAGGAATAACAGGCACAAGGAATAACAGACACAAGGAATAACACACACAAGGAATAACAGACACAAGGAATAACAGACACAAGGAATAACAGACACAAGGAATAACAGACACAAGGGATAACACACACAAGGAATAACAGACACAAGGAATAACACACACAAGGAATAACACACACAAGGAATAACAGACACAAGGAATAACACACACAAGGAATAACAAACACAAGGAATAATACACACAAGGAATAACAGACACAAGGAATAACAGACACAAGGAATAACAGACACAAGGAATAACAGACACAAGGAATAACAGACACAAGGGATAACACACACAAGGAATAACAGACACAAGGAATAACACACACAAGGAATAACACACACAAGGAATAACAGACACAAGGAATAACACACACAAGGAATAACAGACACAAGGAATAACAGACACAAGGAATAACAGACACAAGGAATAACAGACACAAGGGATAACACACACAAGGAATAACAGACACAAGGAATAACAGACACAAGGAATAACACACACAAGGAATAACAGACACAAGGAATAACAGACACAAGGAATAACACACACAAGGAATAACACACACAAGGAATAACAGACACAAGGAATAACACACACAAGGAATAACACACACAAGGAATAACAGACACAAGGAATAACAGACACAAGGAATAACGTACACAAGGAATAACACACACAAGGAATAACACACACAAGGAATAACACACACAAGGAATAACAGACACAAGGAATAACACACACAAGGAATAACAGACACAAAGAATAACACACACAAAGAATAACACACACAAGGAATAACACACACAAGGAATAACAGACACAAGGAATAACAGACACAAGGAATAACAGACACAAGGAATAACAGACACAAGGAATAACACACACAAGGAATAACAGACACAAGGGATAACACACACAAGGAATAACAGACACAAGGAATAACACACACAAGGAATAACACACACAAGGAATAACACACACAAGGAATAACACACACAAGGAATAACAGACACAAGGAATAACACACACAAGGAATAACACACACAAGGAATAACAGACACAAGGAATAACAGACACAAAGAATAACGTACACAAGGAATAACACACACAAGGAATAACAGACACAAGGAATAACACACACAAGGAATAACACACACAAGGAATAACAGACACAAAGAATAACACACACAAGGAATAACACACACAAGGAATAACAGACACAAGGAATAACACACACAAGGAATAACACACACAAGGAATAACAGACACAAAGAATAACACACACAAGGAATAACACACACAAGGAATAACAGACACAAGGAATAACAGACACAAGGAATAACAGACACAAGGAATAACAGACACAAGGAATAACACACACAAGAAATAACGCACACACAAGGAATAACACACACAAGGAATAACAGACACAAGGAATAACACACACAAGGAATAACACACACAAGGAATAACACACACAAGGAATAACAGACACAAGGAATAACAGACACAAGGAATAACAGACACAAGGAATAACACACACACAAGGCATAACAGACACAAGGAATAACAGACACAAGGAATAACACACACAAGGAATAACACACACAAGGAATAACAAACACAAGGAATAACACACACAGAAGGAATAACAGACACAAGGAATAACACACACAAGGAATAACACACACAAGGAATAACAGACACAAGGAATAACACACGCAAGGAATAACAGACACAAGGAATAACAGACACAAGGAATAACACACACAAGGAATAACACACACAAGGAATAACAAACACAAGGAATAATACACACAAGGAATAATACACACAAGGAATAACAGACACAAGGAATAACAGACACAAGGAATAACACACACAAGGAATAACACACACAAGGAATAAGAGACACAAGGAATAACACACACAAGGAATAACACACACAAGGAATAACACACACATCTTTATACCAAATAAAAAAATGATTTAAAGTATTTCACAAGATTTTTCATTCAATTTCCTATATTTTTTTTATAAATACCAAAAGCACCTACTGAAATAATATATGTATCTACTGCCTGTTTTTACTGCTGTTGTAGCACAGTGGCTAGTGGACAGGCTTCCTAGCTTGGTGATCCATGGTTCGATCCCCAGGTGAGGTAGGAATTTTTAGACCACAAATGGCTCCAAAGTTGATCCAACCTCATGAATGGGGTATAAAAGCAACTCTGGTAATGTTAAGGCAGTCTGTCGATGGTCAAGAAATTATAGGACTAACATTATGTTCCTAGTATGCCTCAATGGGTGTGTAATAGTTTCCTTTACCTTTTACTGCCTGTTTTTAAAACACCACATGGAGAGACAATGTGCACCAATTTTGGTGACGGTATTTAGAGAAATATGTTGTTTTGAAGAAAAACAAAAAAATTACATCCTTGAACTGACTGTAATAATAATGTGTAGGCCAACGAAAAACTATTTGGAGATGTCGGGAACCTTAAGTTGACTACTGCCTTTATTAGAGTCATAAATGTGGAGGTCTGAAGGTGAACGAGATGTCGGGAACCTTGAGTTGACTACTGCCTTTATTAGAGTCATAAATGTGGAGGTCTGAAGGTGAACGAGATGTCGGGAACCTTGAGTTGACTACTGCCTTTATTAGAGTCATAAATGTGGAGGTCTGAAGGTGAACGAGATGTCGGGAACCTTAAGTTGACTACTGCCTTTATTAGAGTCATAAATGTGGAGGTCTGAAGGTGAACGAGATGTCGGGAACCTTGAGTTGACTACTGCCTTTATTAGAGTCATAAATGTGGAGGTCTGAAGGTGAACGAGATGTCGGGAACCTTAAGTTGACTACTGCCTTTATTAGAGTCATAAATGTGGAGGTCTGAAGGTGAACGAGATGTCGGGAACCTTGAGTTGACTACTGCCTTTATTAGAGTCATAAATGTGGAGGTCTGAAGGTGAACGAGATGTCGGGAACCTTGAGTTGACTACTGCCTTTATTAGAGTCATAAATGTGGAGGTCTGAAGGTGAACGAGATGTCGGGAACCTTAAGTTGACTACTGCCTTTATTAGAGTCATAAATGTGGAGGTCTGAAGGTGAACGAGATGTCGGGAACCTTAAGTTGACTACTGCCTTTATTAGAGTCATAAATGTGGAGGTCTGAAGGTGAACGAGATGTCAGGAACCTTAAGTTGACTACTGCCTTTATTAGAGTCATAAATGTGGAGGTCTGAAGGTGAACGAGATGTCGGGAACCTTGAGTTGACTACTGCCTTTATTAGAGTCATAAATGTGGAGGTCTGAAGGTGAACGAGATGTCGGGAACCTTAAGTTGACTACTGCCTTTATTAGAGTCATAAATGTGGAGGTCTGAAGGTGAACGAGATGTCGGGAACCTTAAGTTGACTACTACTGCCTTTATTAGAGTCATAAATGTGGAGGTCTGAAGGTGAACGAGATGTCGGGAACCTTAAGTTGACTACTGCCTTTATTAGAGTCATAAATGTGGAGGTCTGAAGGTGAACGAGATGTCGGGAACCTTAAGTTGACTACTGCCTTTATTAGAGTCATAAATGTGGAGGTCTGAAGGTGAACGAGATGTCGGGAACCTTGAGTTGACTACTGCCTTTATTAGAGTCATAAATGTGGAGGTCTGAAGGTGAACGAGATGTCGGGAACCTTAAGTTGACTACTGCCTTTATTAGAGTCATAAATGTGGAGGTCTGAAGGTGAACGAGATGTCGGGAACCTTAAGTTGACTACTGCCTTTATTAGAGTCATAAATGTGGAGGTCTGAAGGTGAACGAGATGTCGGGAACCTTGAGTTGACTACTGCCTTTATTAGAGTCATAAATGTGGAGGTCTGAAGGTGAACGAGATGTCGGGAACCTTAAGTTGACTACTGCCTTTATTAGAGTCATAAATGTGGAGGTCTGAAGGCGAACGAGATGTCAGGAACCTTGAGTTGATTACTGCCTTTATTAGAGTCATAAATGTGGAGGTCTGAAGGTGAATGAGATGTCGGGAACCTTGAGTTGACTACTGCCTTTATTAGAGTCATAAATGTGGAAGTCTGAAGGTGAACGAGATGTCAGGAACCTTAAGTTGACTACTGCCTTTATTAGAGTCATAAATGTGGAGGTCTGAAGGTGAACGAGATGTCGGGAACCTTGAGTTGACTACTGCCTTTATTAGAGTCATAAATGTGGAGGTCTGAAGGTGAACGAGATGTCGGGAACCTTAAGTTGACTACTGCCTTTATTAGAGTCATAAATGTGGAGGTCTGAAGGTGAACGAGGAAGAAGAAGATGATAAGATTCAAATTTAAATGTTCACTGATATTCTGAACATTTTATTACAATTATATAAGTGTGTAAGTGTTCACTGATATTCTGAACATTTTATTACAATTATATAAGTGTGTAAGTGTTCACTGATATTCTGAACATTTTATTACAATTATATAAGTGTGTAAGTGTTCACTGATATTCTGAACATTTTATTACAATTATATAAGTGTGTAAGTGTTCACTGATATTCTGAACATTTTATTACAATTATATAAGTGTGTAAGTGTTCACTGATATTCTGAACATTTTATTACAATTATATAAGTGTGTAAGTGTTCACTGATATTCTGAACATTTTATTACAATTATATAAGTGTGTAAGTGTTCACTGATATTCTGAACATTTTATTACAATTATATAAGTGTGTAAGTGTTCACTGATATTCTGAACATTTTATTACAATTATATAAGTGTGTAAGTGTTCACTGATATTCTGAACATTTTATTACAATTATATAAGTGTGTAAGTGTTCACTGATATTCTGAACATTTTATTACAATTATATAAGTGTGTAAGTGTTCACTGATATTCTGAACATTTTATTACAATTATATAAGTGTGTAAGTGTTCACTGATATTCTGAACATTTTATTACAATTATATAAGTGTGTAAGTGTTCACTGATATTCTGAACATTTTATTACAATTATATAAGTGTGTAAGTGTTCACTGATATTCTGAACATTTTATTACAATTATATAAGTGTGTAAGTGTTCACTGATATTCTGAACATTTTATTACAATTATATAAGTGTGTAAGTGTTCACTGATATTCTGAACATTTTATTACAATTATATAAGTGTGTAAGTGTTCACTGATATTCTGAACATTTTATTACAATTATATAAGTGTGTAAGTGTTCACTGATATTCTGAACATTTTATTACAATTATATAAGTGTGTAAGTGTTCACTGATATTCTGAACATTTTATTACAATTATATAAGTGTGTAAGTGTTCACTGATATTCTGAACATTTTATTACAATTATATAAGTGTGTAAGTGTTCACTGATATTCTGAACATTTTATTACAATTATTTATAAGTGTGTAAGTGTTCACTGATATTCTGAACATTTTATTACAATTATATAAGTGTGTAAGTGTTCACTGATATTCTGAACATTTTATTACAATTATATAAGTGTGTAAGTGTTCACTGATATTCTGAACATTTTATTACAATTATATAAGTGTGTAAGTGTTCACTGATATTCTGAACATTTTATTACAATTATATAAGTGTGTAAGTGTTCACTGATATTCTGAACATTTTATTACAATTATATAAGTGTGTAAGTGTTCACTGATATTCTGAACATTTTATTACAATTATATAAGTGTGTAAGTGTTCACTGATATTCTGAACATTTTATTACAATTATATAAGTGTGTAAGTGTTCACTGATATTCTGAACATTTTATTACAATTATATAAGTGTAAGTTCACAATTTTTCTTTTTGAGGTTTTTTTCAGTCAGGTCTACACAAGACATGACAGATATGGCCTACTTATTCATACCAAATAACATTTTATAACATGTCACAAGATTCCTCAGCCAATTTATCATGTTTTTGTGTATAACATTTGCACTTACTAAAATAATGTAGTTGTTTAAGGTATTGCCTTCTAAGGGCGAGGCTTGTTGCTGTCAACCTAGACAAAAGTCCGTTGGTTATATTGGAGCACAATTTGCCATTCAAAAATAAGTGAACTCTGTTAACTGAAGCGCTGTGTTGATGAAATATAAGCACAGAAAATGTCTATTAGTTGTTGTTTTGATGAGGTGATGGGTGGAGAGCGGGCACTTAACAGCTGATTGTTATTGCCTCTTCTCGTTCCATCTTGGTCTACCTGTTCAACATGAAATTTGGTTATAATTGGGGTATTTAGTGTCATTTTATTTACTAATTTTGTATTCAATTTAAATAGCTATTGTCTTTAGCAGTTGCTGATATTAATTTATATTATTATTTGTCCATTTTGTTTTCTCTTTTGTATTGTTTCTTGATAACTATTGTCCTTTGCACTTGGTTTTACTTTGTATTAGTATTTGTCCATTTTGTTATCTCTGTTGTATTGTTCCTTGATAACTATTGACCTTTACACTTGGTTTTACTTTGTTTTAGTATTTGTCCATTTTGTTTTCTCTGTTGTATTGTTCCTAGATAACTATTGTCCTTTACACTTGGTTTTACTTTGTTTTAATATTTGTCCATTTTGTTATCTCTGTTGTATTGTTCCTTGATAACTATTGACCTTTACACTTGGTTTTACTTTGTTTTAGTATTTGTCCATTTTGTTATCTCTGTTGTATTGTTCCTAGATAACTATTGACCTTGGTTTTACTTTGTTTTAGTATTTGTTCTTTTTGAGTTGTTTGTTTTTGTTATTTTTATTTAATACCTTGTTGTCTTTCCTTGTCCTATGAGTAGTTAGTAAGTTTTTATTTTTTGTTACCAACCTTATATGTTTTCCTTTGTTTTATGTATATATCTTTTAAGTATTGATTGGGCATCTCTTAGCATCCATCAGGGAGCTGAAATAGCCTCGAAAAGAACTGTTAGCCCGACTAATGCTATAATAGGACTAACACCATCTATCATAATAAAGCCCTGTAAAGGACTGACAGCTACGTCAGCACGGACCTCCCCAGTGTTCAGTGTATGAGAAAAAAGAATGATTTCAAATAAGAGAAGAAACAAAGATTTAAATTTTCTTAAAACCGTAGGATATCCATTTTGGTAAATGGGTCAAATAACAAATACACAATTGCATGGGATAGAAAGAGTGAACCTGTCGCCATCACTGTTTCGAGATTTGCAAACAAATAATAACGCCTGTCAAACACCGAGGTCGCTTTGAAAATAGAATTACAAATTCAACATGGAGGTCTCCATACTGTCTTTTAACCACGAAATTGATTAACAGCATCAAGCGATATCAATTGTCAACCGTCATGGTCACCTATGCCAGTGAACACAGTACTTGAAGATAACAAAGGTACATATTCCTCGTATCTGTTTATAAATAATGACAATTTTTATAACTTACACAAGGATCCATGCAGCCTTACACAAAACTAGTACACAAAACTATCGTAGTTGCCAGTGTTGCCACACACTCCTTTTATTTTAAAAATAAAACAGCGCCTCAAAAATGAATGTAGATTTTTTTTTAAACAAAATATCTCGTTCAACCCTTGATGGGTTATAATTGGGACATATAGTGTAATAAATTCAAGATAATAAAATCGGCTCTCTCATATCCAAATGTAGTAGGCTACATTCCTCAGCCCTTCACTCAGTCCAAATATAGGAAATTAAAGACAAAATTCTTTGAATCGATTTGTGTGTTATACCCCCTTTTCAAGAAACATACAAACTATAACATATTTTTAACATTTAAAAAAATAAAAATGAAAAAAATAAATAAATAGAAAAGAAAATGGTAATGTTCAGCTTTAGTGCCACCGAGTTCCAATTGTGAAGATCGTGTGAATACCCTTTGTTCTATACTACTGTCCTTAAGTCTTCTATCATTTACTGGACACAGTATCAAGGTCTTTGTCTTGTGTGGACTGACATATACTGCAGAATAGAGGAACAACAGAAGTGATTGCGTCATTAATAGGCTGAGGTGCCCATTGTAAACTTCCGGTGTTGTCTTGTGTTTCGCACTAATGACCGGTCAGTAAAGCATCTTTTCTGGGGGATGCCTAGCTGGCCGGGAGGATAGTGTGATTCGCTTGTATAGCTAGGCGGTGTTGTCGTACGGAAGGTACGGGGTTCCAACCCTGGGTAAGCCACTCACGTCTGTTGTTTTTCTGTTGTCTAGTGTTCTACTTCTTTATTTCTAACTAGTGCCCTAAAACATACCTTTATGTTTGTCTAAAATTAATTTACTGTTTACAGGCCTCGGGTTTCCCTTCCTTATGTGTTATTATCGTTTACTTTGTACTCGGCATCGGAGTTTACGAAAAAATATCGCATTGCAAACATTCATACGGCATCCATTTCGACTTTAACCAAGATTTCTGATATACTATTGCTTTCTATTGTTATGTACAACATAGAAAACTAATATTATTATTAGATTTTATACTCCCCAATAACTGTGGAACAGGTGTTGAGAACAGATAGACCTAGAGAATTGCATAAAGTGGTTAAACAGTATATAACAAGAACTAAAATTAATATATAAGGATCAATGATGGCATGAGGAAAACGGGTAGTCTGATGGGGTGCTTGTGTGGCTCATGACGGATAATTTGTGGATTTTATGTAATCTCTGACACCCCAGGGCTTTATCACCCCTTTTCACCTTGTTGGCAGCACAGAAGTTGTGAGAGACTTCATTTTAGTTTGTTTGTTTTTTATTTGTATTTATTTTAATTTTATTTTATTTCTTGAACTGGGGAGGTAAAGGGAAGTATTATAGAGTACGGTACTCGTGTGGATGATGGCAGATAGGTAGTGGATTTGATGTAATTTCAGACACCTCCGGGTTTTCTCATCACTTTCCACTTTGGGCACAGCAGGGCAGTTTTGAGAGACTTTAAAAAAAAATTGTTTTTATTCCTGTTAGTTTTAGTGTTTTGTTTTGTTTTGTATGTTTCTTAAAAAGAGGGGGGGGGGGGGGGTGTAACACACAAATTGATTCACGCAATTTCGGTTTTGATTTGCTACATTTGGACTGAGTGGAGGGCGGAGGAATATACTCGTACTATATTTGGATATCAGAAATCTGATTTTCTTGTCTTGAATTTATTCCACTACATGTCCTAATTATAACCGATCAATGGTTGAACGAGATAATTATTTTTTTTTTTTAATGTTGTGATGGAAATTCGTACATTGAACTGCTCTACAGCTGACCCTTTTATGTGGTAAATAATCATTATTTTGAAAGACAATTGTGCATTAAAATAATTCGGAACTTTATCTCCACATTGAAGGTCGCTAAAATGGATCTCCAACGTTGTCTATCTCTTGTCTTGATGGTAGACCCTGATGGACTCAAGTCTGTCAATCTCTTGTCTTGATGGTGGACCCTGATGGACTCAAATCTGTCAATCTCTTGATATCTACATTTTCAAGGACTTCTGTGTTATCACATCGCAGAGGGCTCAGTTCTTTCTTCTCATAGCTTGCTCATTGTCTACGTTTCTACACCATACAGTATGAAAAAAAAATGTATATATATATATATATATATATATATATATATATATATATATATATATATATATATATATATATATATATATATATATATATATATATACTTACTTACTTACTTAGTCGTTCCCCTTATACCGTGAGGTGTAGAGGTTTGGAAGAGAGAGCGCCAGACTATTCTATCTGCATTCTTCTTCCTGGCCTGGTTCCATTCCAGTCCTCGGTCCTTCAAAGATTGTCTAATGTTGTCCTGCCAGCGGACTCTCGGTCGTCCTGGGGGTTGGATCCCTGGCTCTTTGTTTCCCATGCTTGTCGTGGTAGCCGATCTTCTCCCATTCTGCAGATATGGCCAAACCTTCTTAGTTGGGACTGTTCTACTTGGGTCTGTAGCGGGTGGCATTTTAGGCCTTGACGTATCGTCCGGTTGCGGACCATGTCTCTTCTTGTTACTTCAACTACCTTCCTCAGATACCTCATTTCTGAAGTTTGGATCTGGCTTTTGTGGGTTGTAGTCATTGCCCATGACTCGCATCCATATGTCAAGACTGGGACATAGGTAGAGCGGTACACAGCCATCTTCGTTTTCTTACCAACCTCTTTCTTGCTGAGGAATCCTCGATTTATGGCCTGAAAAAGTCTCCCAGCTGCTGCTTTTCGAGTGGCCAACTCTTCTTTGGTGCCTCCCTTTCGGTCTATACTAGCTCAGAGGTATTTAAAGTGGTCGACCTGCTCCAGGACCTGTTCTCCCAACTTAATCTGATGTCTTCTTTCTTCTCGTGATATCACGATGGATTTTGTTTTTGAGCTGCTTATGACCATCCATCTCTTCTCCAGCTCTTCCTTCCAGACTTGCAGATTGGATTGGAGATGTGCCTCTCATTTAGCAATCAGGACAACATCATCAGCAAATGCTAGCTCTGAAATACAGACCTGTCTCATCTTCCAGTACCCCACTGAATACTTTCTTGTTCTCTCCTTACATGCCTTGATGACATCGTCCATGAGGAGTATGAAAAGATAAGGTGACAGGATATCTCCTTGTCTTACACCAGTGGTGGTCCTGAACTCTTCTGACTTATGGTTTGCTGTCCTCACATAATTTCTGCAAGACTTGTAGAAGCTCTGTATAGCATGAATCAGAGGTGCTGGAACGTTCTTCCTTGCCAAACAGTCCCAAAGTTTGCTCCAGGGGACCCTGTCAAACGCCTTTTCCAGATATATGAAACAAAGATGGATCTCACTCTTGTACTCAAGGGCCTTTTCACTCAGCTGCATGAGTGTGAAGATTAGGTCTTGAGTACTTCGGTTTGCTCGGAATCTGCACTGGACTTCATCCAATTGTGGCTCAGCTAGGCATCGGAGTCTCTGCTCTAGGATTCTAGAGTAGATTTTACCAGGGACACTGAGAAGGGATAAGCCTCTGTGGTTTCCACATTGTCGATTGTCACCCTTTTTGAAAATTGGTGCTATGATGGCAATCTCCCAATTCTTTGGTATGGCCTTGTTGCACCATGCTACCTGTAGGACCCTTAGGATTAATAGGTCGCCTGATGCTCCCATGTACTTAACCATTTCTGGTGTTATACCGTTATGCCCTGCTGCTTTGCCCATCTTGATTTTCTCCAGTGCTGCCTTCAGTTCTTCCATCTTTATGTCATCTTCACCACCATTGGTTTTCTCTTCTGTGCTAGTGGTTATCATTTCTGATGCTTGACCTTGCTCACCATCAAGGAGTTCTGAGAAATATTCTTTCCATCTTTCCATTACCTTCTTTGGGGCAGTAAGCAATTTGCCTTGCGTGTCCTTTATAAATTTGAGAGGGCATTGTTCTTCTTTCCTCATGTTCTTTAGGGTCTTATAGAACAATTTCTGGTTTTCTTGCGCATCTTTTTCTAGCTTTTCTCCAAATTCTTCCCAGGACTTTTGTTTTGCTGCTAGCACCTTGTTCTTTGCTTCTGTTCTGAGTGTCACATATTCTCTATATTTCTCTATTTGTCCTGCTGTGTTTTTAGCTCCTAATTATTGTTTTCATGCCACTTTCTTCTCTCTTATTTTCTCTTTGACTTCCTCTGTCCACCAAGATGTCATCTTTCTCTTGTTCCCAAGTCGGACTTCACCACATGCTTCTGCAGCAGCTGTCTTTATGATGCCCTTGAATTTGAGCCAGAGGGTTTCCAAGTCATCAGGTTGTTCTTCTGTGTTTCTCACCGCTGTAGCTATAAGCCCCTGATATCTGGTCTTAATTTCTGGCTTTCTCATCTTGTAGGTCTTAACGCTCATTTCTCCCATTCGTTTACCTTGTTTCTTGCATGTTGTTGGGCAGTTCTTAGGCTGTGCAACTCTTTCAGTTGTTCTCTTGATTGTAAGCAGGTAGTGATCACTTCCAATCTGTGGCCCCCTCCAGACTCTAGCATCCCGGACATATTTGAATGAGCTCCTCTTAACTATGGCATAGTCGATCACTGACTTCTCATTCTTTGTTGATTCACATCTAGTGTATGCATGTATGCGCTTATGGGGGAACTTTGTGTTTATAATGATCAGATTCTGCTCACTGCAGAAGCCTGAACACACTGTATAAAACCCGACATGTTTAATCCGCAATCTTAGAAGTTGGAAGTCGGAAGAAGAAGAAGAGTTAGCCTAAGGGCAAGTAACTCTAGTAGGAAACAAACTAAAACATCGAGACGATAATATACATCAACAGTTACAAACCTTATATGTTTTCCTTTGTTTTATGTATATATCTTTTAAGTATTGATTGGGCATCTCTTGGGGCATCTATTAGCATCCATCAGGGAGCTGAAATAGCTTCGAAAAGAACTGTTAGCCCGACTAATGCTATAATAGGACTAACACCATCTATCATGATAAAGCCCTGTAAAGGACTGACAACTACGTCAGCATGGACCTCCCCAGTGTTCAGTGTATGAGAAAAAAAGAACGATTTCAAATAAGAGAAGAAACAAAGATTTAAATTTTCTTAAAACCGTAGGATATCCATTTTGGTAAATGGGTCAAATAAAAAATACACAATTGCATGGGATAGAAAGAGTGAACCTATCGCCATCACTGTTTCGAGATTTGCAACAAAATAATAACGCCAGACAAACACTGAGGTCGATTTGAAAATAAAATTACAAATATTGTCTTCTACTTCTTCTTCTTCATTCACCCTCAGATGTCAACTTGAATAAGTTCAAAGAAAGCAGTGGTCAGCCTGAGGCTGTTGATATCTCCGTAGATTTTCTCCAAGAACGGTATTGGTGATGGCCATATGCGTTTTCTCTGTTCCTCATATGTTGGGCACCTTTGAAGCAGATGTTCGGAAGTCATTTTATCGGTGCCACAGTCACACTCATCAGTAGTCCCTATCTTTAAATTGTTGAATAGATGGTATCTCAATCTGTTATGACCTGTGCAAAGTCTGAAGATTACCACTTGTTCACTTCTGCTGAGCTGGTAATAAGGATCATTTTTTGTGTGGCCTGGATGCTCTTCTTCCCACTTGTGCCTGTATCTGCGCTTGATAAAACTCTTGGACTCCTCATAGGTTATATTTGTGCCAAGTTGAGGAAGTTTTCCCCCTTCCTTTGCCAATCTGTCAGCCTCTTCATTTCCAGGGATGTTGCAGTGAGAAGGGATCCACTGTATCACAACTCTTTTGTACTGCTGACATAGTCTATGAAGTGTTACTCTTAGGTCATCCAGTTCAGCATTACTTTGACTTTTCAATGTTTAATCACTGCTTTCTATTGTTATGTACAACATAGAAAACTAATATTATTATTAGATTTTATACTCCACAATAACTGTGGAACAGGTGTTGAGAATAGATAGACCTAGAGAATTGCATAAAGTGGTTAAACAGTATATAACAAGAACTAAAATTAATATATAAGGATCAATGATGGCATGAGGAAAAGGGGTAGTCTGATGGGGTGCTTGTGTGGCTGATGGTGGATAATTTATGGATTTTATGTAATCTCTGACACCCCAGGGCTTTATCACCCCTTTTCACCTTGTTGGCAGCACAGAAGTTGTGAGAGACTTCATTTTAGTTTGTTTGTTTTTTATTTGTATTTATTTTAAATTTATTTTATTTCTTGAACTGGGGAGGTAAAGGAAAGTATTATAGAGTACTCGTGTGGATGATGGCAGATAGGTAGTGGATTTGATGTAATTTCGGACACCTTGAGTTTTCTCATCACTTTCCACTTTGAGCACAGCAGGGCAGTTTTGAGACTTTTTCAAAAAAATTGTTTTTATTCTTGTTTGTTTTTTTGTTTTGTTTTTTATGTTTCTTAAAAAGAGGGGGGGGGGGGGGGGGGGTGTAACACACAAATTGATTCCCTCAATTTTGGTTTTGATTTGCTACATTTGAACTGAGTGGAGGGTGGAGGAATATACTCGTACTATATTTGGATATCAGAAATCTGATTTTGTTATCTTGAATTTATTCCACTACATGTCCTAATTATAACTCATCAAGGGTTGAACGAGATAATTATTATTATTTTTTTTTAATGTTATGATGGAAATTTGTACATTGAACTGCTCTACAGCCGATCCTTCTATGTGACAAATAGTCATTATTTTGAAAGACAATTGTGCATTAAAATAATTTGCAACTTCATCTCCACATTGAAGGTCGAAAAAATAGATCTCCAACATTGTCTATCTCTCGTCTTGATGGTGGACCCTGATGGACTCAAGTCTGTCAATCTCTTGTCTTGATGGTGGACGATGATGGACTCAAGTCTGTCAATCTCTTGTCTTGATGGTGGACCCTGATGGACTCAAGTCTGTCAATCTCTTGTCTTGATGGTGGACCCTGATGGACTCAAGTCTGTCAATCTATTGTCTTGATGGTGGACGATGATGGACTCAAGTCTGTCAATCTCTTGTCTTGATGGTGGACGATGATGGACTCAAGTCTGTCAATCTCTTGTCTTGATGGTGGACCCTGATGGACTCAAGTCTGTCAATCTCTTGTCTTGATGGTGGACGATGATGGACTCAAGTCTGTCAATCTCTTGTCTTGATGGTGGACCCTGATGGACTCAAGTCTGTCTATCTCTTGTCTTGATGGTGGACCCTGATGGACTCAAGTCTGTCAATCTCTTGTCTTGATGGTGGACCCTGATGGACTCAAGTCTGTCAATCTCTTGTCTTGATGGTGGACCCTGATGGACTCAAGTCTGTCAATCTCTTGTCTTGATGGTGGACCCTGATGGACTCAAGTCTGTCAATCTCTTGTCTTGATGGTGGACGATGATGGACTCAAGTCTGTCAATCTCTTGTCTTGATGGTGGACCCTGATGGACTCAAGTCTGTCAATCTCTTGTCTTGATGGTGGACCCTGATGGACTCAAGTCTTTCAATCTCTTGTCTTGATGGTGGACCCTGATTGACTCAAATCTGTCAATCTCTTGTCTTGATGGTGGACGATGATGGACTCAAGTCTGTCAATCTCTTGTCTTGATGGTGGACCCTGATGGACTCAAGTCTGTCAATCTCTTGTCTTGATGGTGGACCCTGATGGACTCAAGTCTGTCAATCTCTTGTCTTGATGGTGGACGATGATGGACTCAAATCTGTCAATCTCTTGATATCTACATTTTCAAGGACTTCTGTGTTATCACATCGCAGAGGGCTCAGTTCTTTCTTCTCATAGCTTCCTCATTGTCTACGTTTCTACACCATACTGTATGAAAAAAAATGTGTATATATATATATATATATATATATATATATATATATATATATATATATATATATATATATATATATATATATATATATATGTCACACAGAGTTCTATGATCGTTAAATTTTCTATATATTCGTTTTTCTTCCACCCGGGTCCTCTCAATTTTTAGTCACTCCTTATCTTTTTTTTTCCTGTATTTTTCGCATTCGTTAGTTTGCGAAAAATATTTTCATTTCCCATTCTCACATTGCCTTTTCTTTTCTTATTTAGCAACGCATTTATTGCTGATTATACTAGAAACTTGATTACGTAGATGTCAGTCGCGCAGGTAGACGAGAATGTGTGAAAATTCGTTTCGCTGGACATAGAGCAGACTTTTGGTCTACATTTTCATCTGGCACGCAAGCTTTTCTTCGACTAAAGTCCCGGTGAGGTGTGATAATTGACATCTATTCCGGTCAGGTAGCAGACATCTGTCTGAGAAGTCCATCGGACCCAGCACTCACGGTTGGTCATAATCAGCGTGAGGTGCGAATGTCGAAGTGTCAGTTAGAGCATAACGGCTGAGTTAACAGGAGGTGTTAAGAGTGAAGGGGAGAGACTGGCGCTTTTTCGGGTTTGGAAATTAACGCGCGGCCTTTGTCCATTTTCAGATATTTACAGCAGTAGCTTAGAATATGCATTCATCGTTTCCGTTTCGCTTTCTCAACACATTCGAGCATGGGAGTGGATGCAGAGACGATGCATTTTTTCGAGAAGGCACAAGCCAGATAAGTTGAATCTCCTTTTCATTTTAATTAAGTATTAGTAGATTAAAATTAGTTTATATCTGGTATTAGATGAATAGTTAATTACGAGCTAAGACTATTAGGATAAATTAGAGATAGCCAAATAGTTAAAAAGATTAAAATGGGCCCAAGCGCCACGTGTTGCCTGGTGTGGTACAGCAGCCGTATTTCAGATAAATTCGTTTTTAGTCTGTAACATATTGAAAATAAATATATCAGTACCTCTAGTAGTAGTAAATCGCCTTTAACATTTGTTAATAATTGGTAGGAGTGCTAGTATAAATTAAAATAGTGAAATAGAATAAATAAGCCCAGGTTGGCCTACCACGTGGGATCTTCATATTTAGGCCCAAACATAATTAAAAATTTAAAATAGGCCTAGTCATAATTTGTGTTATTTAGCATTAGACAGAGGGAACCAGAGGATAAATACTAATTATACGTCAGCGGTGATAGGTAATAAAATAAGAATAGGACAATTAGACAATAATTTAAAAAGAATAAAGGTATATAACTCATTAAAAATTTAAAAAAAAATTAAATTAAAAAGTATTGGTAGCAAACTAAAAACATAAATACACAATGCCACGGATTACCAGAATACAGTCAGGGGAAGGAAAAGCGTGGAGCAAAACAGAAAAATAGACTAAGTAAGTCACATCGAAAAAGACAGAAAATGAAAGGAACAAAATCCCTGGAATAAAAGATAGGCCTACAGAAATAGGGAATAAAATGGAAACCATCAATGAAAAAATAAAAGTGAGGTCTGAATCAAATAAAGTCAGAGAATCAAATAAAACCAGCAACGAGAAAGTGATAGAAATAATGACAACCAGATCGCAGTCCGGAGAAGAAAAAGCGAGGACCATTCCAGCTGGAAAAGATAGAACACCAAACCTGACAGAACAGAACAGGACCGTAAGCCCTATAGTCAGAGGCACAGAAAAGAAGGACAGGGGAGAGACACTAAAGGAAAAACCGAAAGGAGACCCAGAAATAAAAACGGCAGTAAGTGGAAACAAGGACACCAACTGCAACAGAATTAAAATCACGTAGACAGCTGGAACAGAAGCCACGCTGAAAGCTCTCCCGGATGACAAAATCCTGGTAATCTTGGGAAAAATAATAAAAAAACAGTGCATCGACAAAATGCAAAAACATAAAAATGGACTAACAATCACTTTAAACTACACAGGAAAAAGCAAGGCCCTATTAAATGAACTAAAGAGTAACCCAAAAGAAGTACAACTCGCACATGGGATAAAGATAAAGATTGAGTTGATCAAGGAAATTAGAAGATTCGTCATCAAAGGGGTCGACTCAAACCTAACAGAAGAGGAGATCCACACTAACATAACGAAAGAAAACCCACAAACAAAAATAGAAAAAGTAGAAAGAATAAAAACCAAAGAGCAAAAGAATACGACAGTGGTAGTGATAAGTGTAAAGGGCACAGAAATACCCAAGCAAGTCAAACTCCATCAGAGAGCCAAAATGACAGAGGTATTCATACCTAGCGTTATACAATGCACAAACTGTCAAGGCTTTAGCCATACCCAACATGTGTGTAAAAGAGCGAGCACACAAACGTGTGGACTGTTCAATGGCTAAGGAGGACAAAGATTATAAACGAGAAAACAAAAACAGAAAATGTGCAAACTGCCAGGGTAACCACAGTGCCAGGTATCAGGGGTGCCCAATCTACCAAGAGACAAAGCACATATTAAAAGAATCAATAGAAACAAACAAACCATTCTGGCAAACAAAAGAAAGACAGAAAACCAATAACCATCTCCAAAACTCTCAAGAAAGTATCATTAAGAAACAAATACAACAAATAACCAGTGAAGTGAAAGACATAAAGGAAAAAATCCAGAAAGAAGTTAAAATTAAAACACTCATAAACAGTAAAGAAGATGACAACACAGAAGAGACAGAACATATCCTCATCCAAGCCAGACAGGTACTAGAAGAAATAAAAACAGCACAAAAGGAAATAGAGAGAGACCTCAAAAAAATAGCAGAGATAAAAGAAGCCAATGAAGAAATCCTTAAAAAAATAGAGAAAGAAAGAGCTAAAATGATTGAAAACCAGGACAACAAAGAAAATATGGAAGAAAAATTTAAGGAAACAGTGGAACTAAACCTACCATACCTCGTAGAAAGAGTTCGGAGTGAAATGGTTACTTGGAATGATGGGTTTGTGGAGAACATGAGAGATAGTGAGCAAAAACCAAAAAAAGTAGATCCCTTATCAAAGAACATAATAAAAACAATAACATAACTAAGCTAACCATACTAAATGGGGACCAAAGACTCTATCAAAGTAGTTCAGTGGAACTGTAGGGGTGCCAGGAAAAACCTGATGTCTCTTAAGGGACAGTATAAGGAGGCAAAACCCATCTTTGCAATACAAGAAACCCTCCTGAACTCCAAACAAAAACTGAACTACCAAGGGTATATAACACTTAGAAATGATAGACTTGAGGGAAGAGGTGGGGGGGTGGCATTTCTAATACATGAAGACTACAAAATATTAAATTGGGAACAATTCAACACAGAAAATATTGAAGGAATAAGTATAAAATTAGACAGTGAACCAGATAACTTAAAAATAATAAACATTTATAGCCCCAAGGGTAATATAACCGATAGGGATATTGCCACTATTAACACACAAATAGACCAAAGAACATTATTGGTAGGTGACTTTAATGCACACCATGAAGCATGGGGTAATAACAGTAATGATCCAGCAGGAAAAAGACTGTTGGACTACATTGAAAGTGCTGAGCTAATCATACTAAATGATGGCTCAGTGACAAGGGTTAACCCATGCAACAGTGGAGGAGATACAGCAATAGACATAAGTATTATAACACCAAACCTAGCCTCTACTAAATGGGAAGTACTGAATGACTCCAGCTCAGACCACTTACCCATAGAAATAAACCTAAACGACAAATATAGAATTAGTCCAAAAAGCTCGAAACCTACATTCAACCTAAAAAAGGCAAATTGTCAGTCCTTCCAATTGGAGCTAAGTAAAATAAGCATAGAACAAATTGAATCTAACAGTATAGATATATTTGCAGAAAAACTAACAAATGAGATTTTAAAAATTGCAATAAAATATATACCAAACAGGAATATGCCTGAACACTTAAAACCAACACAAAAAGGTAAAAATAGGAAAAGAAACAAAGATAAAAATCCAGTACCATGGAGGACAGACAGATGTTCAGAACAACTGAAATTGAGGAAGAGGGTCCTGACAAAGTATAGAAAAACCAAAACTGAAGAGAATTACACAAACTATAAAAAAAAGAAATGAAACAAATAAAATAATATTCAGAGCTAAAAAAAAGAGTTGGAGAACATTTTGTCAAACACTAAACCATAGGTCACAAGTAACTACAGTTTGGAGAAAACTAAAAGCAATTAAAGGAGGAAACAACAAGAAATTTAAAATCCCAACAATTAAAATACCAGAGAGAGCTGAAACAGATAGAGAAAAAGCGAACATACTAGCTAAATACTTCTATCAGGTTAGTTCAATAGACAGTCTAGATAAGGCAGAAATAAATAGGCGGAAAACACTGCTAGGAAAATTAAAAGGAGAAAATATGGACACCACACAGGATGCTAATTATTTAAATGCAGATATTACAGTAGATGAAAAAGAAAGAGCTTTAGCAGGAAAAACCAATACTGCCTCTGGGGAAGACATTCTGAGCTATGAAATCCTCAAAAAGGTACCAAATACAACTCTAAGAGTGATTGCATCCCTCTACAACAAAATCTGGCACACGGGAAAAATACCGTGTTCATGGAAGACAGCAGTAGTCATCCCCATACTAAAGCCAGATAAGGAAACACATGATATCAGCTCATACAGGCCAATATCGTTAACATCGCATCTAGGAAAAATTCTAGAAACAATAGTCAACAGCAGACTAAAATTTCATCTAGAAAAGCATAATTTGTACAGTCCAACCCAGGCAGGCTTTAGAAGCCAACATAGTACAATAGAGCAACTGTTGAGGCTGGAACATGATGTTAAAACAGGCTTCAAAAGGAATGAAAAGACAGTAGCAATATTCCTTGATGTAGCAAGAGCATATGATGAGTGTTGGAGGGAGGGTGCACTACATAAAATTAGGTATAGTAGGCAGAACCTACAATTATCTAGAAAACTTCCTGCAGGATAGATACTTCACGGTACAAATAAACAATGATAGATCTGAGGTGTATGAGCAACAGAATGGAATTCCCCAGGGATCAGTAATATCACCATCTATTTTTACGATTATGGTCAACGACCTAGGCGACGAGTTTAAAGATTTAAAAAAACAACTTATCCCAGTTTGCAGATGACGCTGCGATATGGAGAACGGGAAGAAATCTCCCATTCTTCTATAAAACAGTACAAGAGCAAATGGATAAAGTATCTGACTGGATGAACAAGTGGGGATTTAATCTAAACGTTAAAAAAAACCATAGGAATGATTTTCAGTAGAAGGCATGTAATTAAAAACAATATAATTGACATAAGCATTAATGAGCAAAAAGTATGCACAGCAAAATCAACTAGATTTCTTGGTATGGTACTAGACCAGCAACTAAACTGGAACAAACACATAGACCTATTAGTGCAAAGCAGTAGGGGACTTATTAACATGCTAAGATATATGAAAGGGAGTGGTTGGGGAGCCTGCAATAAGACAATGATAACCTTCTATAAATCATTTATTAGGGGCAAACTTGACTATGCCAGTGTTGTCTATGCATCAGCCGCCCCGAGCAATAAGAAAAAAACTAGACACAGTCCAAAACCAGGCACTGTCAATAATAGCAGGTGCCTCAAAGGGGACATCAGCAGAGGCACTAGAAGTAGCGCTAGGCATTATACCCCTGGAGCTAAGGAGAAAAGAACTGAGATTCCGCTACTGGGCAAAAGTGGCAAAAGATCCAACTCACCCAGCACACAAAACCTTTGATAGGGGTAACCAGTACATAGGCCACATTCCATTAAATCATAATAGATACCCGTCAGGGTGGAAAACAATGGAAGAAGTGGATCAATACCCAGACCTGTTTAATGCGATAAACAGTAGTGCTCAGTACAAAGCAAAGATCCCACCATGGGAACTGAGAGTGCCAGAAACTGACTCTCACTTATCAAAGATCATAAGCAGTAGTGCTCAGTATAAAGAAAAGATCCCACCATGGGAACTGAGAGTGCCAGAAACTGACTCTCACTTATCAAAGATCATAAGCAGTAGTGCTCAGTATAAAGCAAAGATCCCACCATGGGAACTGAGAGTGCCAGAAACTGACTCTCACTTATCAAAGGTCATAAGCAGTAGTGCTCAGTACAAATCAAAGATCCCACCATGGGAACTGAGAGGGCCAGAAACTGACTCTCACTTATCAAAGATCATAAGCAAATCTAACGACATAATCTCAGCAAAAAGTAAAGCACTAGAGTACATAGAACGGTATATAAATAATAGCCTAACTATATATAAAGATGGGTCCAAAGATGAAGAAGGACAATTAGGAGCAGGAATAGCAATACCAAAATTAAAATTTTTTTAAAGATACAAAGTAACAGGTAATACATCCATCTTTACAGCAGAATTAGTGGCAATCCTAAAAGCTTTAGAAATCGCTGCAGAAAACCCAACAAAAAAAATAACCATTCTCACAGATTCCCTATCAGCAGTTTTAGCTATCAGAAACAGAAATGGTTGTAGTAGGCCAGATATTATAGAGGAAATACTACATGTTAATACATATCTGCATACTACAGGATGCAGGGCAACACTAACATGGATACCATCACATGTGGGGATAGCAGGAAATGAGCTTGCAGACAAAGAAGCCAAAGGCGGGAGAACTAGCCATAACAAAATTGAAGTAGGCCTAGGGAAGTTCGAAATAAAGAGTTTAATTGCTCAAGCAATAAATAAAGAGTGGATAACAGCATGGGACCAAAGTAAAAAAGCAAGACACGCATATAAAATCCTAAAAAAAAACCAAGCAAAAAATGTCAAATAAAAGATGAACTAAAAATACCATTTAATAAAAAAAATGCTGAGGCTCAAGCTTGGAACTGGATATTTCATGATTGAGGAACCCACATGTGATGAGTGTCAAGAACCAAACACAATTAGACACTTTCTGGTGGACTGCAAGAAATATGACCAACAGAGGCAAAACATTAAGACATACAGTAGTAAACACAAGGTAGAAATGAGTGTAGAAAATCTCACAGGCACAAAGACCCCTTCAGAAATGCAAAAGTTAATAAAACACTATATTACCAAATTAAAAGCTAACATATAAAAAATAAATAAGGATCCGAGCCAGTAGTCCAAACCGGAGAAAGATTCACCCCAGATACATACAGATTAACCAAATAAAACATCCAGCGAAAATTAAAAACATACCAGATTAGACAATTGCACATTTTAGATTTAAAAAAAAAACCATTACGAACTATAACTACAAAAGGAAAATACCTACTAGAGATAATTTAGTATAAAATAAATACAAACAAAATCATATTACAACAAAAGAAACACGTCCTGATATAACCAACAACTCCATGAACATGGTAGATGGTTGAAAGGGGCGTGCTACAAAGAAAAGTAGCAAACACGTTATGCATTCATTCTCCAGCTTGCAGTAGACAGGACGTTTCGTGCTAAAGAGAATAAGCTTATAGCGAAGTCTTAGTTTGTCTTGGCAACATTTTTGCCGAGCTCCTAGACTACCAATAAATATAAGCGTGTAATTCTAAGTTTTGCGCGATCGTCTGTAATTCTGTTTGGAGGTAAATGTTATATATATAATATCTAGTATTTTGTGAAGTGATAAAGTGTTTAATCGCCTATTTTATCCTACTAGTTCTTTTGTGCAGAGTGATTAAAGTATAAGTTTGTTATATTCTTTAGTCGACAATTTACAGTGGAAAGCAAGATAAATTATAAATTTCTAGCTAAAATCATGTAGCTAAATAAATTTAATTTAGCTGCTAATACTTAGTCGAGGATATATATATTTTAAAACTAACTTATAACTGCTAGATATCTCATGAGTGTTGACGAAATATATTTATATGTATTTCTAATTCATGATGACTGATTTTATAAATATAACTTATTTCACGGGAAGTTCCAATGATAAGTCAAGTTTTATGCTTGCCGTTCAAAATGTAAGTTGTAACGAGTACATAATATGTAAATTATTCCATATGTGTTTTTCTTCTATTCAGTGAAAACTGGCGTTAACCCAAAACTTTGCCAGCGTTTGAGTAATGAGTACTATCTGTGAAGCATAAAAACATTCTTGTCTTAAAGACTGGGTCTAAAACCTTTACCAGAATTTACGATTTTTAAAGAAGTAACGGGCCCATCGAGCCTGGTTTGTTTCCTGCAGAGAAAACCCTCATGTACATTTTCGCCCGTGTGGCAAGTAACATATTCCTGTCGGTGACATTCCGAGGGAAGTTTTAGACGAGTAGTGTGGTGACCAAATATAGTCCGATCCTGAAAGAAGACACTGACCTGACATTCCTCATTTCTAGAAACCTAAGCTAGTGACAGTGTGCTCTGTTAACTTTCGTGCCTGGACAAATTTTATGTGACTTAACCAGACATCCGAATATTAAGAACACCCAAGGAATCGTTCCCGGAAGCAGAGAATTTAACCCGTCTTTTTGGAACTGGGGATTTCTTGAACCAGAACTGTATTCACAAGTCTGTGTGAACGTCCTAGAGAAAATTAGGTACCCAGAGGCAGCGATCAAAGACGTGAGTATAACTGTGCGCACATGGCCATGGCTGAATGAATAGAGTGAATGCAAGACTGAGTGACTCCTTATTAATATATTTTGGCACCCATTTTTGCTGTCTAATTCTCTATATGCAAGTTTGTGTTGCTAACAATTTTTTTTTCTTAGGTTAAACCAGAGTATCAAACTCTGTTCATATATTGACAAGAAAAAAAAAACTTAGACTGAAACCTATGTATCTGTGACTCCTTGGGGCTATCACCTTTTGTTCCGTTTTAACGGGACTGTGGGGCTAAACATCGAGGGGAAGGATCTTACTTATGGGTCTATCAGTCTTATAGCAATTCACCGACTTTATGAATATTGTATACATTTGTATTTTCTTTGATGCAATTTTAGATGTTGTGGTGGAAGTTAATATTGATAATTAAACCTTTCATAAAAACTATTCCAGTGTGGCGGTCAGTTCGTTCTAGAATATCTATTTCAATCACTGTGATAGTTTTCCCACGTCTGTGTGTCTAACTGTTGTCACTTGAATGTGCGTGCACGTGTGTGGTATCTAAATATATATTAATATATGTAGTCGATAGACTGTCTGAAATCAGAAATATCTGTCGTAGAAGATAGGCCGAAAGAGAGAAGAAGATTTTTGATTTCGGAGGACAGCCTCTATTGATTTTCTGCCATCTCACTCGTGGAAATCTATTTCAGTATATCTCTCACTGTTACTATCACTCAGTCTGTTTCTCTTCAGAAGGGACCAACACAATTCTTAATTCTCCTATCAAAAATCTACGACAATATATATATATATATATATATATATATATATATATATATATATATATATATATATATATATATATATAATCATCATGTAGCATGTCCTTTGCGTAACGTCGCTCTCATCACAGCCCGCCTGAAAGTCTCTCGATCTCTAGCCAGCCTTCCCGCCTCCTCCATTGTCGTATTCAAGGTGTCTTCAATGTCCTGTGTCCATCGTCGTCTTGGTCGGCCCCTGCCTCGCCTTCCAGGTACCTTACCCTCCATCACTGCTCTCTCTAAGCCACTATGACGTTTAATGTGGCCAAAGTATTTCAGTTTCCGGGACATGATATTGTTTATAAGCCAGTTTTCCTCGATGTTCAGGTCGACTAGGATGTCTATATTTTTCTTCTTTTTGGTCCAAGATATTCTGAGAATTTTTCTGTAACACTTTGCTTCGAAAGATTCAATTTTTTCTTTAATGTTTGTGTAATGGTCCATGATTCACATCTGTACGTTGCCACCGGAAAGATGCACGTTCTCAGAAGTTTTACTTTTATTTATTTGCTGGTGTTATGCCATAGGTTCTTTATTTTATTTAACCTCTGTATTGCTATGGCCAGTCTCCTTCTGACCTCTTTTGAGCAGTCTCCATTGTTGTTAATTATGGAGCCAAGATATTCAAAATTTGTGACATTTTCATTTTCCTCATCATTGATGGTAATGTTTGGTTAGCAACTTGTTTTGTCAGTGGACAATATCTGTTTTTTTTTTTGGTGTGCTCAGAAAAAGGTTCTGATCCTCACTGTGTCTTTTGACAGACAGGATTAACTGTTCTAGTCCCTTTGCACTGTTTGAAAGAATAACTGTCATCTGCGTACCTGAGTTCTGGGATCGCATTTCCACCAATTGTGAACGGATCGCAATTTTCACATTCTTGGTCGCTCCGAACATTTCTCATTATATTTTCTGCATAGATGTTGAACAAGTTTGGAGGGAGGATACAACCCTGTCTTACTCCCCTTTTCACCCCAAACCATCCTGATGTTTCCCCCGCTACTCTGACAGCCTCTTGTTGTTCGTGGTATAGTGTTTCAATTAGATGGATCAAATATGCCTGAAACCCCATGTCTCTCGTGATGTTCCACAATTTCTGATGTTGTACGCAGTCGAAGGACTTGGTGTAATCTACAAAACAGGTATGGCGATCTACATTGTATTCTCTGCATTTCTCGAGGATGTCTCTCACATTAAAAAAAAGTTGCCCCGAATTAAAAATAATAGAAATTAAATAGCGCCACGTGGCAATCGCTTGTGCCAGATCAGGACAGCCATCTTAATAGACATAATTTAAGTGGTGATTTCCTGTGTAGGTTGTTGTTAGTATTAAATTATTGCAGTTAATAGGAAGTATTGGGGCATATTTAACTATTGCTATTTAAGTATAAGGGGACTAGCCTATTTAACTATTGCTATTAATATTTGAATAATTTAAAAATTGTAGTGAGGAAAAATAAAACCCAGAGATTATTAATAATAATATCCAGCTACCAAAATATAATTTAAGTAGGCCTAAAGCAAATATATTAAAGTTACCTGGAAAAATTCAAACTTGTTAGTGACAATGGCACCATTAACCAGGAAACAGCCCGGGGAAGGAAAAGCCAATGAAAAGGACAAAACGTCAAACCTGACGGAAAAAAACAGGACCACGAACACTGAAATCAGAGACACAGAAATAACAGTCAGGATAGACACAATAAGGGAAGAACTGGAAGGAGGCTCAGAAGTAAAAACAACAAAGGAAGGCAAAACGTGGGCAGAAGCAGTTAAAAACTAAGGTAGGGACACCAGGCATGATAAACTAGAAGAAAATACTAACAAAAAAAATAGCAATGAAAGTACCAAAAAGACTCAAAACATCTAGCAACCCAGGCAGTTTCCCAAAAAATAAAGATGTAGTAAACATATGTCGTTTAAAGATAACGCAAGTAGCTGGTGAGGCTGTCAAGATCAAGGCACTAGATGAAGACAAAATTATAAACATCCTTGATCCTATGTTAGGCAAAAAGGCGATAGCCAAAATTTTAAAAACCCATTTTGGCATAATAATTACCCCAAATCAGAGTGACAGAATAAAAGAGATGTTAGAGGAACTCAAATTAGAAGCAAAAACAGTGACTCTTGCACATGACATAAAAGTAAAGATAGAACTAGCAAAAGAGACCAGTAGATGTGTGTTAAAAGGGATAAACACTAACCTTTCAAGCGAGGAAGTTATGAACATCCTCACAAAACATAACCCAGACATAAGGCTGGTACACGTGGACAGAATAATGGTGAAAGAGAGTATTGTAACCCCAGTGGTTATAATAACGGCAGAAGGGAGGGAAACCCCTAAAACGCTACTGTTTGGGAAAACCAAGAAGCACACCGAAGCTTACATTCCCCCTGTGCTACAGTGCTCCAACTGTCTGAAATTCGGCCACGGAAGGAACAGTTGTAAGGGGAGAACAGTTTGTAGATACTGCTCCAGTAATCACTACTCTACTTAGTGTGAAAAGGCAAAGGCAGATACCGACTACAAAAAGGCGAATGGGAACAGAAAATGTATCAATTGCAAAGGGAACCACAGTGCCAGGTATCAGGGCTGTCCAGTGTACCAGCAAACCAAACAAGCACTAAAAGAATCCATCTTAACAAGAACACCATTTAAAACAGTAATTAAAGAAATAAAAGAAAACACAAAAAACACAAACAGTAAAGTTGCAGAAGAAATCAAGTCTGTAAAAGAAGAAATTAAAACTATTAAAACGCAGCTGTCAAAAGAAAAAGATCTGAAAGTAAATAACAAAACAAAAGAAAACAGCCAGCCAGACAGTTCAGCTACAACATTGGAAAATGGGAATGCGCAGAAAAGTGCAGAAGCATTGCTTCAAGAAGTGAAAGCCATACAGCACCAAATTTTCCAGGATGTAGCTAAACTGACTGTACTAAAAGAAGAAAATGAAATAATACTAGTCAAAATATCTGAACTAAAAGAGGGAAATGAAATAATACTGAAAAGAATGGAAAGTGAAAGACAGGAGATTAACATAGGGAGAGAAGTGAATGTAGTATTGGATGAAAATAAGAAAGTGGTCAAAAAAAACATAAGGCAACAGGAAAACAAAAGCAACCTAGAAGAATCTATCAAAGAAGAACAAGTAGAGGTACTTTTACCACACTTAATAGAAAATAAATTAGGTACAAAATGACAAGTCTGAATGAGGAATTTCTTGTTCACCTGGTTGATAATGGGCCCACGAGTACAGGAAATACAGAATAAGAGCAAATTTGATAGTTTAACCAAAATAAAAGGGATACTAGATGATGTTAAAGTTCAAAGGATTTAGAATTATACAGTGGAATTGTAGGGGTATCAAAATGAATTTTGCACCCCTACTAGCAGAGACAGGAGGAACTACCGCTATATATGCTCTTCAAGAGACCCATTTAAACCCAAACAGTAGATATAGTTGTAAGGGCTTTAAGATACTTAGGCACGATAGGAAACAAGGTAGAGGAGGTGGTGTAGCAGTCTTAGTTAGCGAAAAATTTAAAATTATAGACTTGAAAGTATTTAATACAACCAATAAAGAAAGTATCCAGGTTACTATAGCAGCTGAACCAAACAATATAACAATCCTAAATGTATACGCTAAAGATGGCACAATTAAAAATGAAGAAATACTATCCATAAGCACCAGACTAGGCCCCAATACAGTTATAGTAGGCGATTTTAATTCCCATCATTATGCTTGGGGTGGACAACATGCAGACAATGCAGGAAAATGCCTACTTGACTTCATAGAAAACAATGAACTACTAATACTTAATGATGGAACTGCAACTAGAATTAATCCACAAGCTAACAGGGCAGACCCAGCAATAGACATAAGTATAGCAACTAACAACCTAGCGAATGTAAATTGGGAAGTGTTACAAGACACAAACTCAGATCATCTGCCCATTATAATAACCATGCATGAAAATGTCAGTCCGAACCCAGAACCAGAGAAACCGACTTTCAACTACAAAAAGCAAACTGGGAAGCTTTCCAATCAGAGCTGGAGGGGATGGAATATAAAGAAATGGAATCAGATGATACTGACGTGTGGGCAGAAACACTGACCAATGAAATTCTGAAAATAGCTTACTTACTTAGTCGTTCCCCTTCTACCGTGAGGTGTAGAGGTCTGAAAATAGCAATAAAGTATATACCAAATAAAAATATGCCACAGCACCTTAAACCAATAAATAACATTAATAAGAAAAGAGAAACTCAATGGAATAAAGAACCAGTTGCCTGTTGGAATAAAAGCTGTGCAGAAATTCATGAGAGAAGAAAAAGTGCCTTACAAAAAGATAGAAATAACAGAACAGAAGAAAACTATGATGAGTATAAACTTATTAGGAATTAATCTAACAGAATAATATTTGAAGCCAAAGAAACTAACTGGAATGAGTTTTGTCAGTCACTTAAACCTAGCACTCAAATTAGAGAAGTATGGAAAAAGCTTAAGGCAATCAAAGGGAACAATAAGAAAACAATAATGTCAACAATCAAACTACCAAAGAGAGTAGAAACAGATAAAGAAAAAGCTAATGCCCTAGCTGAGTATTTCTATAAAGTCAGTGCAAAAAGTAGTCTTGGACAGGAAGAAAATGACAGAAGAGAAAGATTTAGGATACAGTTTTCAAAAGAACTACCAGACCAGATAGATGAAACAAACTATTTAGATGCTGATGTAACAGAGGAAGAAGTTACTAGTGCAATAAAAGATAAATCTAATACTGCCTCAATGCAAGATATACTTAGTTATGAAATCCTTAAGAAAGTACCCAAAAGAACTATAAACATAATAACTTCCCTTTGTAACAAAATCTGGAGCTTAGGAAAGATACCAAAAGCATGGAAAGTAGCTATAATAGTACCCATCCTAAAACCCAGTAAGGAAGCCCATGATGTAAGTTCCTATAGGCCTATCTCCTTAACATCACAACTAGGTAAAATACTGGAAACTGTTGTGAATAAAAGAGTTAAGTTCTACCTAGAAAAAAACCAGTTATATAGCCCAAACCAGTCAGGGTTTAGAGCAGACAGAAGTACAGTAGACCAGCTTGTAAGATTAGAACATGATGTAAAGCTAGGGTTCAAGAGGAAAGAGAAAACAGTGGCAGTCTTTCTAGATGTAGCTAGAGCATATGATGAATGCTTGCAAGACGGAGCTCTTTACACAATGAAAAAGATTGGCATTACTGGTAAAACCTATAGGTATCTAGAAAACTTTTTACAGGACAGATATTTTGCTATACAGGTGAATAATGATAGGTCAGAAATATATGAACAACAGAATGGGATTCCTCAAGGATCAGTAATTTCTCCTTCAATTTTCACCATAGCTGTAAATGATTTAGCTGATGAATTTAATGACATAAAGAATGCAGTATCACAATTTGCAGATGACTGTGCCATTTGGCGATCTGGAAAAAAATTGGACCATGTTTACAAAAAACTTCAAAATCAAATAGACAAAGTTTCAGAGTGGATGAAAAGTTGGAGCTTCCAAATTAATGTAAACAAAACAGTAGGTATGATTTTCAGCAAAGGAATTTTTAAAAAAAATAACAAAATCAATATAACCATTAAAATACAGAAAATATGTACCTCCTCAACAACAAGATTTCTGGGCATAACTTTAGATAAACAACTAAATTATAATAAACATATAGACAATTTGGTAGAAAGCTGTAGGGGACCCCTAAATATACTAAGGATTGTAAAAGGTAACGGATGGCGGGGGGGGGGGGGGGGGGGGGAGGGGTTGGGCAGCAATAAAATAATGCTTATGTTCTGCAAGTCTTTCATCAGGGGGAAACTGGATTATGCCAGCATAGTCTATGACTCAGCTGCAGCTTCTAACAAAGCAAAACTGGACAGGATTCAAAATGCAGCCATGAGAACAATTACAGGTGCATTTATATCAACACCAGTAGAAGCGCTAGAAGTAGATCTTGGCATACCTCCCCTTGGTCTAAAACGGAAAGAACTAAGATTAAATTATTGGAGTAAAGTAGCACAAGAAGTGACCCACCCAGCACATTAAGCATTTGTCAAAAACCAACCAAGTGTATGGGACGTCCCCTTAAATAAAGATAGATATCCAACAGGGTGGAAAACTATAGAAGACCTAACGCAGTTCAAAGAACTGTCAACACAATTGAAAATAGTAATAAATACAGAAGCAAAATACCACCCTGGGAGCTAAAAACACCAATCATAGACTACTCACCTACTGAAAAGATCACACAAAACATAGAAGATAAGGAAGCCAAAATGATAAGTAGAAAGTTCATAGATCAACTAACTAAACAAAGTCTGGCCGTCTACACTGATGGATCCAAGGGTGATAGTGGGCAACTAGGTGCCCCAGTTGTAATACCACAATGGGGAATAAAAAAGAGCTACTGTGTAACGGAAGGGGCATCTATTTTTACCGCAGAGATGGTAGCCATTGTTAAAAGTCTAGAAATAATCGAAGATAACCCACCAGAAGCTGTTACGATATTTACAGACTCATTATCATCACTACAAGCACTAGAACACCCAGGTAAATGTAGCCGGCCAGACATAAAGGAAGAAATTCTAGCAATTAATACATCACTAGGGAACAGCGGATGTAGTGTGAGGCTAGTGTGGGTTCCAGCACACATAGGTATTGCTGGCAACGAGTTGGCAGACTAAAACGCCAAGAATGGAAGAACAAGTAAAAACAATATAAAAGCAGGACTGGGAAGGTCGGAGATCAAGAGCTAAGTGAAGAAAACTATAAACGAGGAATGGAAGGAACCATGGAAGGAAAGTAGAAAAGGCAGACACGCGTTCAAACTGCTGAAAGAACCAACGAAGACGTGCCAGGTCAGAGAAGAATTAAAGATACCTTCGAACAAAAAACTGTGGCGTCTCCGTCTCGGTGCAGCATACTTTATGATAGAAGAACCACACTGCCAAGAATGCCAGGAATGAATGACATAGACCACTACCTGATCCACTGTAAAAAGTATGAACAACAAAGGCTTGAATTAAAAACTTACTATAGAAATCACAATATAGACTTAACAGGTGATAAGGTTTTAAGTATAGATGCCCCAAGAGATGCCCAATCAATACTTAAAAGATATATACATAAAACAAAGGAAAACATATAAGGTTAGTACTTCAGGAAAAACATCCAACTAAATAGAAATTAAGCAGCAAGAACTAACAAAGCATTAACAAAAAACTAACTACTCATAGGACAAGGAAAGACAACGAGGTATAGAAAAAAATAGGGCAACAACTCAGAAAAGAACAAATGCTAATACAAATTAAAACCAAGTGTAAAGGACCATAGTTATCTATATACAACACAAAAGAGAAAATAAAATGGACAAATACTAATATAAATAAAAAATCAGCAGCTGCAAAAGACAATAGCTATTTAAATTGAATACAAAATTAGAAAACAAAATGACACTAAATACCCCAATTATAACCAACTTTCAGGTTGAACAGGGTAGACCAAGATGGAATGAGAAGAGGCAATAATGGTAAGCTGTTAAGTACCCGCTCTCCAACCATCAACTCATCAAAACAACAACTGTTACAGTATGTATTCGCTACTATTTAGTTCCAATATGTAATGAATATGAGTTTTTTTTTTAAATATGTATGTATATGGTTATACACACATTCATCAAAATACACACCTTGTTTTCTTTTTCCTTCCCACCTTTGTATTTCTAGGGATTTTTATACATAACCTTGTCTAAAACATACAAACTCTTTCTCTTGAGTATGCATGTGTACAAAAGTACTTGCGTGAAAAGAGGAGTATTTATATTGAAATGTAACCCTTTTATCACTTTTTCTTTGTTGTAAAATGCACATGATTTGTAAATTGAAAAAAATTGTCCATGTACTTTCACGTATTTCACTTTGTAAAATGTACACTGATTTGTAAATTGAAATGAAAGCAAATTTAAAAAAAATATTTAAACTAACGACTCAAAAAACAGACCACAAAGCGGTTTTGGCAACTGTAAACACCACACTCTCAAATATCACATCCAAACGCTCACCTCACTGGAAGTTCAACAACACACTGCTGCAAAATAAAACATACTTTGAGCAAATGACGCAACTCATTCTTACATACACAACAGATTTACCCACTGAAAACACACAACAACACTGAGAGCCTTTAAAGAATACTATACGCAAGAGAACACAAACACTGGCAACCAAGATTCATAGAGACAAAATACAAGAAAAGTTAATAGAACAAGCCATCAAACTTGCAACTCTAATTGATAAAATAGCACCTCATATCATTACATTGCAGGAAGAACTAGAACAATATCAACACCATAGATTAAGAGGTGCCCTGTTACGGGAAAAATTGAACACAATCACACACGAGATACCCAGCAAAAAACACATGGCAATAGAACAAAACATACAGCGAAGCAAGCAAATAGGCCAAATAGTTGACTCACATGGAGACATACAAACGGCGGCAAAACATATATCAAAAGCATTTAAGGACTACTATAGAAATCTTTACACAGAAGAAAAAGTACAACCACATATACAAGACACTTTTATGCAATACACTAAGAAACTGAGCAACAAAGATAAACAATCTCTTGATGCAGAACTGACCCTAGAAAACATAACATATGCAGTAAACGAAATGCAAAAAGGCAAGTCACCAGGACCAGATGGACTCACAGCTGAATTCTACCAACATTTCTTCCCCATGTTGGGCCCTCTCCTACTAAGGGTATATTCAGAATCTTTCTCGAAAAAGGAATTTCTACCTAGTTTCAACTGTCATACATCACTCTAATCCCTAAGGACGATCCGGACAAAACAAAGCTTAAAAATTACAAACCAATATCACTCCTCAACACCGACTACACAATTTTAGCCAAAACCCTAACAAACAAACTCAAACCGTTCATGGCTACACTCATACACGAAGACCAACAGTGTAGTGTCCAGCACAGAAACATTCATCAGCACGCACACTTCATAAGAGACATCATCACCTACACACATCAGAAGGATTGCCAATCGTCAATCCTATCGCTAGACCAGGAAAAAGCCTTTGACAGAATATTCCACTCATACCTCCATAAAACTTTACTTCACTGCAACATTGGTGAATACTTTAGAAAGTGGATTGAAATTATATACACAAAACCTGAAAGCAAGGTTTTGGTAAATCATTCATTTACTGGGGCTTTTGGGCTGACAAGATCTGTTAGGCAAGGATGTCCCCTTTCTCCTCTACGCTATGTACTCGCTCTAGAACCACTGCTAGAGAAAATTAGACAAGACAGTAATATCAGAGGCACTTTTGTTCAAGGTAAAGGGGAACAAAGTTGCTTGCCTACGCAGACGATACCACCTTCTTTCCCCCCAATGATGGGTCTATACAAAATATTCTAGACACTTTCACGCTTTTTGGTAAAGGTAGTGGGTCAAAATTAAACGTCCAAAAGTCTACAATTATGGGTATAGGCAGATGGAAAAAACAAAGCAAATTTTCCCTTTGATTTAACGTCAACAACAAACATGAAACTGTACGGTATTTACTTCCCATCTCACCCGAACCACACACACAAAGTCACATGGCAGAACTTAGTCGCATATACCACAGACACACTTCACCGCTACAAATACAAAAATACTACCATTTTTTCCAGACGTGCTATAGTGAACTGTTTTATTATTCCAAAAATAATTTACATTGCTACAGTCTTTGACCCTCCACAACATACGGTGACAGAGATAAACAAGGAGATTAGACTAGGCGTTTTGTTTTTGGGCACACTTTATTTAGCATTAAACATCAAACACTCATGCAAGAGAAAGGATTCGGGGGAGTTGCCCTCCAGGATATAGGGACAAAAATAAAGGCACTTCGAATCAGACATGTAAGAAATATAATAAGAGACCCAGAAAGACACACATTAGCCCATTACTACGTAGGGCATAGACTTGCTAGACTGAGGCCACTAAAGAACAATGACCCACACCATTACGGCACACTATCACAATTTTACAGGACATGCATACAAGCCATCAGAGGACACGAAATTTTAATTAACCAGAAAACAAACAAAATTTACAAACACTTAATCAGGTTACAAGCACCACCTTTACAAATAAGAATTAAAAGAGGTTACAATTACTTTATTACAGATTACACTGAGATTTTCACGGATGTTCACAACAAAACCATCGCACCAAAAGCCAGAGAAGTCACATATCGACTTTTATATAACATGACACCAACCACAGAAAGAGCAGCACACTGATTAAAACGAAAATCACGATGCAAGATGTGCCAGGCAAATGTACAAGGAAGTGAGGAACACATTTTCTATAAATGTAGTACAATTATACCAGCACAGAGAATCTTACAAGACACACTGGATACACATACGAAAGAAAACATACATTTTCAAAGCGATTATGCTTAATTCAATTCCCAAGACACTACCAGACATCCATTTTAAATTAATTCTTTTACTCTCAAATTTTCGATTTATAATTTGTAAATGTCGCATTCAATCAGTATTTGAGTACAAAATTATCCGCCCAGCCTTTCTCCTAAATTTGTTCCTCCAGCGAGTGACGATTATTTTAAAACCTGTCCTCTATCTCCAGCTCCCCGTACCTGTACCTTAAATCCAAGCCTTTAGTTTATACGAAGGTCATTTTCCTATAACCTCTCCCTTCCCCCCCACCTCACTACCAATTACGTGTTATTCCACCACCTGTGGTTTTTTTTCCTCCTACCTTCCCCACTCCCTTTAACACATATCCTCATCCTCCCTTCTCCTCTCCTACACATACAACGTTAGAGGTGAGGGACTCCATCATCCAATATTTTTATCTTAAGTACATGTGAGAGATTGTGTGCAAGTTTAATTTTTTTTTCATCCTCCCCTTTGTCATGTCCGCAGAGAGAAGCCTGCTTTTAAATTATTATTATTTTATTTTCTATGTATCTATTATCATTATTATTATTGTTATTGTCATTATTATGTTTATATTTTAATGCAAATGTACATGTGTAGTCTATTTAATTTGTATTTATTTATTATTATTATTTTGATTAAGACCGATGATGCAAAAGTAAGAGTTTTTATAGGACAATTTTGCTCAAAGCAGCAGACCGCGTGGTCTTCGGTCGAAAAAAAAAAACTTAAATGCTGACCCTGGTCGTTTAGCGCCAGTTTCTAAATCTATTGAGCGCAGTGACACGTTGAAGATTTATGACCAACGGTTTCCGACACCGTTTTTTTTTTAAATTATGGGGACCCGGACAGTCACAAATGTCAGCATTGAAGGTCGTCAAGACCAGTTGTTGAAATAGCGGCAAGTGTGTATGTGAGTGTGTGTTTGAGATCGATTGCATTTTATTTTCCATTGGGAATATTTTACAAACAGGGACAATCCTATTCTTTAACATTTTCGATGCCAAATTTAATTCTGCTCTATTTCATCTTGAGAAATCGAATAAACAAGCCTAATAACAAACAAACAAAATAATAATTTTACTAAAGATTTCCGTAGAGAGGAGCAATATAATGACTGGTTGTCCACAATGGAAAAAAAAGAACAAAAACGAACTTAAGCTTGACCTTTTATTAAACTACTCCTGTCTTCACGGGAGGTCATGTTGACCACATTTCTGGACGCCGTTGAAGTGTCAAGGTCTGCATTGTCCACTGGTCCCTGAGTGTGTTCGTGGGAGGTCTTTGACGCGGGTTTTGTACTGCAAATGCTCTTAAATTCAGGGGGAGAATCGCACAGCATGGCTTAACTTGACTTTTTGATTATGAATGTATATACCACACGTTGGTTGTTTTATTATTATGTTAATGAGAGTAGACTTTTGGTAGAAGTGTGTGTCTACGAGTGTATATGACTTTTATCTGTATTTCAATTTGACCTTGTATTTTAATAATGCACATGATGTTTGTAATATTACTAAAAAAAAGCAAATACATGTATACAAAAATAGTAAGTACGAATGTGTATGTGAAAAGAATTGTTTTTGTCTAGTTTTCGCCTTCGTTAGTTTTTGTTTTTCCCTAACCCCCACCCCCTTCCCGTTATCACTAAAGAATAAAGAGTACGCTCTATATTTCCAATAAGTGGGTGCAAAGTCTTTTTCTTTCTTTCTTTCTTTTTCTCTTTCTTCTCTTTGTAATCAACACTAGCATTACCAAAAAATGTAAAATGTTTAACCTAGGAGTACTAGAGTGCGTAAATGAGTGTGTGCAAGGTGTGAAAGTAATTTTTTTGTATTTTTACAGCTGCACAGTGTATTTTCATTGTTATGCTTATGTTCAAACTATTATTGTCAATGTTTCCATGCATAATGTCTTTGTCAACTTCAACGGAATGTGAATAAAGAGAAAAAAAAAAATTCACTTTGAACCCCAGAAGGGGCATTTTCAAAAAAAAAAAAAAAATTAGTGGAACACGAAACTTTTTTTGACGGCGTAACTGCCTTACATAAATAAAAATGTATCTGTCACAAAATAAATAATACCGTAGTGAAAAAAAAAAAAAAAAAAAAGCTCTAAACAAGGAGAGGACGACTGTGGAAATAACATGGAATAGCAATAAAGAAAGACAGGATAATTTTTTAAAACACAAACGGAAAATAAAATGTTTCCATTGTCCCTTCACTGAACATTCTTAGTCCATTCCTCATCCCATTGTTTTTACTTACTATTATCACTATAAGAAAGAGTGCGTTTTAAAATATCAAGAACAAGGGTGTATGAATTCGTTATCCGGTTTTTTTCCTTCTATTTTCAATCAATAGTATCATCACAAAAAAATGTACAATGTACAACTTCAGAGTGTAAATAAGTGTGTGCGAGGGAGTCAAAGATTTTCTATGCAGCTGCTCATTGTATTTTCATTGACACTTTTTTATTTAAAATAAAAAAATAAAAAATTGTTGAACACGAAACTTTTTTTTGACGGCGTAACTGCCTTACATAAATTTGTATATAAATAAGAATGTATCTGTCACTGAATGAATGAAAGGAGGATTGGTTTTCATCCAGTACAAAGCAAGGCGACCACCATTGAGGAGATACAATGGAATCAGAAAGTGAAAGTCAGCGTTACTTTAGAAAGCAAAACTGGAAAGAAGGGTTTTAATTGTATCTTCACTGAAACATTTTAGTGGAAGTTTTGTCTATTCAGTTTTTCCCTTCTTATTTCCCCCCCCCCCCCCACCCCCCGTTATCACTATAAAAACGAGTATGCATTATAATTTCAAGAACAAAGTTGAATGGTTCCTTTATCCCGTTTTCCCGTCTCCCTTTAATCACTACTAACATTACAAAAAAATTTACAATGTATAACCTTTTTAAATCTGCAAGAAAGAGTTTTTTGTAAATGAGTGGGTGCGAGGGAATGAAAGTTTTTTTTCTTTTTATACAACTGTTCATTGTGTAATTGTCTTTTCACTGAAATTTCTTTATGAAAATTTGTGAAATGAACATGTGTTGTAAACTCAAATGGAATGCGAATAAAGACTGAAAAAAAAAAGACTCAAAAATAACAATGGCGAGATTGAATGCTCCAATTATCTACCTGAAGGAAGGCCTCAAATTCTCGGCAACATAAATGCCTGCCAGACTTCAGCAATACAATGTTGCCACAGCTGGGTATTTTTTACTAGATCTGGGTTTTTTGGCTTCCGTCTGGGTATCTGGGTATATTTTCTATAAATCTGCATTAATCTGGGTATATTTGACAATTGGCATTTACAATGATGTATATTCTGTGCAATGAGCATTATACTAATTATAATATATTATAATAAAATGTAAACAATTAAGTGCTATTTATTTTTTTATTCATCTTAAATTTAATTCTTGTTTTTAACCACATCATTGACGTTGTTTTTTTTTTACTCGTTTACATCAGCTTTCTATTTCTTGTTATTCTGTTAATGGCTGTCAACTACAATACTCAGTCATTTTTGCGATGTGTTGTAAAATATTATTTTTAAATTTTAGACTTAAGCATCTGAACAGCAATTTTTTTTTGGTCAAAACATAATTAACATTAAGATTATAAAATAAGAGATGGTGAAGATACGCTAGGTAGTTGTAGCAGGATGACGGCACACACGCCACCGCGTTAAAAAAGGTGAAACCATGGTATCAGCAGGCTTTTGTGAGGAATGGCTAACAGACAGCGAATAAGGATTGGATAAAGCCGGACTCTGGCAGTTGCTATGCTGCGATTTGTACGGTCTGATCCTGTACATTAACTAATGTCAACAAAACAGCTTTATTGACACAAAAAAGCACACAGAAGCACACGAAAAACTTCAAAGCCAAAAGCAAAACTCTGAATATTTTTAACAAGTTTTTCATCAAACCAAACGAGCCCTGTTCAAAGACAAAATTGCTCCATAATCAAGATTCCACGTTGTCAATTCATGCATATGATCTTGACGAAGGAGAAGTTGTCGACATGGATGCCGAGTCGCTGACAGGTGACAATTTTCATCAGTAACAAGTTACAACTAACATTTTATATTTGATTTGAGGAACATTTTGTTAATGTAACTACTGTTAGTATGTTACTGTAAACATATCTCATTTTCAAGAGTTCATATATTGGGATGTTAATAAAATAATTTTTATATAGTTGTGAATTTTTGGTAATTAAAAAATAAAATAAAAATGAAGAAATAAATTAAAATTGGTAGCATACAGCTTATTTGTGCTAAAGTTGCACTAAAAGATTGTGTAAGCATCGTCTATCCCGTGTATTTGAGGCATAAAATAATCTGTATATTTCTGGGTTTTGTTAAGAAGAAATCTTGGTTTATCTATAGAACTTGAGTGGCTGATGCTGTGCCGACCACCTTTGGACCATGAGGCATGGATAAGCTTATTGTTGATGACAAAGGTAATATTGTAATATCCAATGATGGAGCAACCATATTAAAGACACTGGATATTGTTCACCCTGCTGCTAAATCTCTTGTAGACATTGCCAAGTCTCAGGACTCAGAGGTCGTGTCACGGCGCCAATTAGAGTAGTGTGACCGTGATGTGTAAAGTTATTATCCTCCAGCAAAGCAATTTTATTAACTAGGTGGTAGGTGGCAGGCCTAGTTAAGTATTTCAAGTTTTTTAACACACACCAGTCTCTTTTGTATATCTTCCAAGGTAATGCTATGGTGTTTGAGTACTGGCCATCTCCGCCAGAGTTGGTAATTCCTGGATGAACTACTTTTTCTTCCTTTGTTCAACCCTCGACTCGTTCTCTTCCTTCAAAATTGTTATATAGTGACTGATCGTATAGTGGATTTTATAATGACCATTGACCTGGCATACAAAAACAACCCTTAAGGATAGACTCACAAATTTGTTTTCTCGCTTGCAAAATAAACATTTATTTACATGTAATATTCTTCAATAATGCAGGTAATTCTTCATAGAGCTCACATATAGTTGTATCATAGTTGCTTCCCACATAAACTCTTGTCTCTTGTATATATACATCATTTCCCTTTGGTTCTCATAGCATATCCATTTACTAGTTTAGCCTCTTCTAACTCTACCTCAGTTTACTTAATACGCCTCAATTCTCCTGGCATATCCACTTACTAGTTCAGCCTCTCCTAACTCTACCTCAGTTTACTTACTACGCCTCAATTCTCCTGGCATATCCACTTACTAGTTTAGCCTCTCCTAACTCTACCTCAGTTTACTTACTACGCCTCAATTCTCCTGGCATATCCACTTACTAGTTCAGCCTCTCCTAACTCTACCTCAGTTTACTTAATACGCCTCAATTCTCCTGGCATATCCACTTACTAGTTTAGCCTCTCCTAACTCTACCTCAGTTTACTTAATACGCCTCAATTCTCCTGGCATATCCACTTACTAGTTCAGCCTCTCCTAACTCTACCTCAGTTTACTTAATACGCCTCAATTCTCCTTGCATATCCACTTACTAGTTCAGCCTCTCCTAACTCTACCTCAGTTTACTTAATACGCCTCAATTCTCTTGGCATATCCACTTACTAGTTTAGCCTCTCCTAACTCTACCTCAGTTTACTTAATACGCCTCAATTCTTCTGGCATATCCACTTACTAGTTTAGCCTCTCCTAACTCTACCTCAGTTTACTTAATACGCCTCAATTCTCCTGGCATATCCATTTACTAGTTTAGCCTCTCCTAACTCTACCTCAGTTTACTTAATACGCCTCAATTCTCCTGGCATATCCAATTACTAGTTCAGCCTCTCCTAACTCTACCTCAGTTTACTTAATACGCCTCAATTCTCCTGGCATATCCATTTACTAGCTTAGCCTCTCCTAACTCTACCTCAGGTTACTTAATACGCCTCAATTCTCCTGGCATATCCACTTACTAGTTCAGCCTCTCCTAACTCTACCTCAGTTTACTAAATACGAATCAATTCTCCTGGCATATCCACTTAATAGTTTAGCCTCCACTAACACTACCTCAGTTTACTTAATACGCCTCAATTCTCCTGGCATATCCACTTACTAGTTTAGCCTCCTCTAACTCTACCTCAGTTTACTTAATACGCCTCAATTCTCCTGGCATATCAACTTACTAGTTTAGCCTCCTCTAACTTTACCTCAGTTTACTTAATACGCCTCAATTCTCCTGGCATATCAACTTACTAGTTTAGCCTCCTCTAACTCTACCTCATTTTACTTAATACGCCACAATTCTTCTGGCATATCCACTTACTAGTTTAGCCTCTCCTAACTCTACCTCAGTTTACTTAATACGCCTCAATTCTCCTGGCATATCCACTTACTAGTTTAGCCTCTCCTAACTCTACCTCAGTTTACTTAATACGCCTCCTAACTCTACCTCAGTTTACTTAATACGCCTCAATTCTCCTTGCATATCCACTTACTAGTTCAGCCTCTCCTAACTCTACCTCAGTTTAATTAATACGCCTCAATTCTCCTGGCATATCCACTTAATAGTTTAGCCTCCACTAACTCGACCTCAGTTTACTTAATACGCCTCAATTCTCCTGGCATATCCACTTTACCTCAGTTTACTTAATACGCCTCAATTCTCCTGGCATATCCACTTAATAGTTTAGCCTCCACTAACTCTACCTCAGTTTACTTAATACGCCTCAATTCTCCTGGCATATCCACTTACTAGTTTAGCCTCTCCTAACTCTACCTCAGTTTACTTAATACGCCTCAATTCTCCTGGCATATCCACTTACTAGTTTAGCCTCCTCTAACTCTACCTCAGTTTACTTAATACGCCTCAATTCTCCTGGCATATCCACTTACTAGTTTAGCCTCCTCTAACTCTACCTCAGTTTACTTAATACGCCTCAATTCTCCTGGCATATCCACTTACTAGTTTAGCCTCTCCTAACTCTACCTCAGTTTACTTAATACGCCTCAATTCTCCTGGCATATCCACTTACTAGTTTAGCCTCTTCTAACTCTACCTCAGTTTACTTAATACGCCTCAATTCTCCTGGCATATCCACTTACTAGTTTAGCCTCTCCTAACTCTACCTCAGTTTACTTAATACGCCTCAATTCTCCTGGCATATCCACTTACTAGTTCAGCCTCTCTTAACTCTACCTCAGTTTACTTAATACGCCTCAATTCTCCTGGCATATCTACTTAATAGTTTAGCCTCCACTAACTCTACCTCAGTTTACTTAATACGCCTCATATCTCCTGGCATATCCACTTACTAGTTTAGCCTCCTCTAACTCTACCTCAGTTTACTTAATACGCCTCAATTCTCCTGGCATATCCACTTACTAGTTTAGCCTCCTCTAACTCTACCTCAGTTTACTTAATACGCCACAATTCTCCTGGCATATCCACTTACTAGTTTAGCCTCTCCTAACTCTACCTCAGTTTACTTAATACGCCTCAATTCTCCTGGCATATCCACTTACTAGTTTAGCCTCTCCTAACTCTACCTCAGTTTACTTAATACGCCTCAATTCTCCTGGCATATCCACTTACTAGTTTAGCCTCTCCTAACTCTACCTCAGTTTACTTAATACGCCTCAATTCTCCTGGCATATCCACTTACTAGATTAGCCTCTCCTAACTCTACCTCAGTTTACTTAATACGCCTCAATTCTCCTGGCATATCCACTTACTAGTTTAGCCTCTCCTAACTCTACCTCAGTTTACTTAATACGCCTCAATTCTCCTGGCATATCCACTTACTAGTTTAGCCTCCTCTAACTCTACCCCAGTTTACTTAATACGCCTCAATTCTCCTGGCATATCCACTTACTAGTTTAGCCTCTTCTAACTCTACCTCAGTTTACTTAATACGCCTCAATTCTCCTGGCATATCCACTTACTAGTTTAGCCTCTCCTAACTCTACCTCAGTTTACTTACTACGCCTCAATTCGCCTGGCATATCCACTTACTAGTTTAGCCTTTCCTAACTCTACCTCAGTTTACTTACTACGCCTCAATTCTCCTGGCATATCCACTTACTAGTTTAGCCTCTCCTAACTCTACCTCAGTTTACTTACTACGGCTCAATTCTCCTGGCATATCAGCTTACTAGTTTAGCCTCTCCTAACTCTACCTCAGTTTACTTAATACGCCTCAATTCTCCTGGCATATCCACTTACTAGTGTAGCCTCTCCTAACTCTACCTCAGTTTACTTCATCATATCATCTCAGCCCGTAACCCGTCATGGGTCGTAGGGGTGCCATGGTTGAAGCATCAGCAGACAGGGTCCTCCACTGCTCTCTATCCTCAGCAATGCGTACAAGTGTGGAAAAACCGTGTCCTGCCCATTCTTTGATGTTATCAGCCCAGGATTTTCTCTGCCTTCCTCTTCTCCGTTTACCTTCGACTGTTCCCTGAAGGATCGTTTTCGAAAGGGAGTCATGACGAGTTACATGCCCAAACCAGGCAAGCTTTCGACGTTTCACTGTTGACAAAAGTGGTTCTTGGTGGCCTGCATAGGTGTTTATCTTCTCTCTAACATAGACATTTGTTTTGTGCTCTTTATAGCAAATGCGCAAAATTCTTCTATAACATTTATGCTCGAAAGCCTGAATCCTTCGCTCCGTATCTGCAGTGAGTGTCCAGCTCTCACACCCATACAAGAGAATAGATAATACAAGTGATTTGTATAATTTGATCTTCACAGGAAAACTGATGTTACTTTTCCAGATCACATTCAACCTTGTCATGGCAGCTGAGGCCATCTCAAGTCTTGTCTTGATTTCTTTAATTGATCTTCCATCACTGCATATAGTGGACCCGAGATATTTAAAGGTGTTAACTTCTTCTAACGTTTGCCCATTTAACGTAATGTTGGTCGGAACATGTTTCTTATGGCTATTCACCAATATCTTGCTTTTTTCTATATTAATTTCCATCCCATACGTTCTTGTTACTTTCTCCAGTCTAGAGGTAAGGTCTTGAAGTTCTGATTCTGATCCAGCTATCAGATCAATATCATCAGCAAAACGTAGGTTGCACAGAGGTCGGCCTCCAATCGATATGGTTGATTTATAATCGTAGAGAGCCTCTTGCATAATATGTTCTAGATAAATATTAAAGAGCACTGGGGACAGGATACATCCCTGCCGAACTCCTACAGTTGTTTTGAAAAATTCTCCAATGTCGTTGCTTGCAAAAACAGCACTGCTTGCGTCCTTGTATAGTGCTTCAATGATATCTATGATGTTGGTATCAAAATTGAATTTTCTCATTACTTGCCATAAGCCTTCATGCCAGACTCGATCGAAGGCTTTTGTGAAATCGATGAAGTTATGGTATAAATCGTGTTGATGTTGGAGATGTTTTTCGATAAGTAATCTAATATTGAAGATTTGTTCTGAGGTACTTCTTTTTGGTCTAAAGCCAGCCTGTTCCTCTGACAAGATTTCTTCTGATTTCTGTTTTATTCTGTTCAAAAGTATCCTTAACATCACCTTACTTGGATGACTAATAAGGCTAATGGTTCTGTAGTTCTTGCACATTTTTAGATTTCCTTTCTTTGGAAGCGGTATTACTAATGACTGCGTCCATTCTTTTGGCCATTTTTTTGTACTCCATATCTTCTGGCAAATTGTTGTCATGATTTTTACTATATCTGGTCCTCCATATTTCAAGAGCTCTGCTGGGATATTATCCACACCCGGTGACTTCCCTCCTTTCATCGAACATATAGCCTCTTCCACTTCTTCCCGTAATATTGCTGCATTTCCGAGTTCCCTGTTTTCGCACTTAATGTTGTTTAATATGCCTAAGTTAGTGTCAAGTTTACAGTTATATAATTCTTTACAATATTCTGTCCATCTTCTCATTACAGCTGTTTTTTCATTGAGCAGAGCCCCATTGCTATCTTCTATGACAGTTACCCTGGGCTGTTGGGGTTTTGATAGTTTTCTTAATGTGTCAAAAGCTGCCTTGCTGTTACCTTTTATTAGCCCCGTATTAATGGACTCACATTGATCAGCTACCCATTTTTCTTTGGCCTGTTTCATTTTCTTCCTAATATTTTTATTCACCATACTGTATTGCCATGCTGCTTCAGGAACCTCTTTCTTAACCTTTTTCATTTCTCGCCGTGTATCACATAACTTCAGAATGTCATCTGTAACCCATGGTTTGTTTGTTTTCTTTCTTTTACCAAGTATTTCTGTTGCTGATTCAATGAGCACGTCTTTCATGTTCTCTGTGATTGAGTTGATATCATCCTCCAAAAAGTTGAGAGCTGCGAATTTTCCTCCAACAGTTGCCTCAAAGATTCCCGCGATTTCTGGATCTTTCAGTTTGTCTAAATTGAATCTTAACTGAGAACATCTGTTTTGATTATAGTTCTTTTTAAGTTTAAGCTTGAGCGTCATCAATACCATGTCGTGATCACTACCAATGTCGGCGCCAGGAAAAGTCCTAGTCTTGGCTTTATTAATACTGGACTTGAATCTTTTGGATACAAGAATAAAATCAATTTGGCCATGTATCTCAGTTTTTGGGGCATGCCACGTTGTTCTTCTTGATAACTTATGAGGAAATAGTGTATTTGCAATGGTTAGTTTATAGTTGCTGGCAAATTCTAGTAGCCTTAATCCTCGATCGTTAGTTTCACCTGTCCCAAATCTCCCCACTGTACCAGCCCAGTGACCGTATGCATCTGGCCCTATTTTAGCATTCCAATCACCTAACACGATGAGAAGATCTTTCTTTGGAATTTTCTTAATTGCTTCATCCAGATTGTCATAAAATGTATCAATTGCCTCATCCTCATAGTCAGTAGTGGGGGCATATACCTGTATGATGGAGATGTTCTTTGGATGTGCTGCAATACGAATGGTGATAAGCCTGCTATTTATTGGGGTGCAGCTGATGACAGAGTTCAATCTATCTTTATGTACGATAAAACCTACTCCATGCTGATGTTTAGACTCATCTCCACTAAACCAAATTTTGTGACCATCATCCGTTATTGATTCACCTAATCCTGTCCATCTGACTTCTGCTAGGCCCAGGATGTCCCACGAGTATCTAACAAGTTCATGTGTTAGTTCTTTGACTTTTCCACACGCATATAGCGTGCGTACATTCCAAGTTCCAACAACAAAACTTTCTCTTGGAAGTTTCAAAACAGGTGTTTTTACCCCATTCGCTGACTTATCACTCTCAAGGGGCAATGAGAGCGCGGTCGTTGTTAATCCGGGCATCGGCCGATCCGGCAAATTATTACTGAGTTGACTTTCCATCATAGCATTTCAGTGGGCAAGAGGTTTGCTTGGCGGTGCCCATCTCCTCTCCAAGTATCCTTGCAGGTACATACAATGTACCTGGAGCAGTAACAATAGCCCTCAATAAATCTGTAATGTTTTGAAAACACTGTCCGATCGACACATCACAAAACCGCCATCTTGGCTACTTGTATCAACACAAACAGCGAACTCACATGATAGGCAAACTTGATGTTTTCATCTTTAAAACACTTAGCAACATAATCCAGAAAAAGCCAAACACACTACAAACTCATACAGCCTTAATAAGGGCTGTTACCACTGATGCAGACTCCAAAACAACGACATGAAATGCACAACACAAAAAGTGCGGCCTACCACGCCGCCATCTTGACCTAGCTTAGTTTACTTAATACGCCTCAATTCTCCTGGCATATCCATTTACTAGTTTAGCCTCTCCTAACTCTACCTTAGTTTACTTAATACGCCACAATTCTCCTGGCATATCCACTTACTAGTTTAGCCTCTCCTAACTCTACTTCAGTTTACTTAATACGCCTCAATTCTCCTGGCATATCCACTTACTAGTTTAGCCTCTTCTAACTCTACCTCAGTTTACTTAATACGCCTCAATTCTCCTGGCATATCCACTTACTAGTTTAGCCTCTCCTAACTCTACCTCAGTTTACATACTACGCCACAATTCTCCTGGCATATCCACTTACTAGTTTAGCCTCTCCTAACTCTACCTCAGTTTACTTAATACGCCTCAATTCTCCTGGCATATCCACTTACTAGTTTAGCCTCTCCTAACTCTACCTCAGTTTACTTAATACGCCTCAATTCTCCTGGCACATCCACTTACTAGTTTAGCCTCTCCTAACTCTACCTCAGTTTACTTACTACACCTCAATTCTCCTGGCATATCCACTTACTAGTTTAGCCTCTCCTAACTCTACCTCAGTTTACTTAATACGCCACAATTCTCCTGGCATATCCACTTACTAGTTTAGCCTCTCCTAACTCTACCTCAGTTTACTTAATACGCCTCAATTCTCCTGGCATATCCACTTACTAGTTTAGCCTCTCCTAACTCTACCTCAGTTTACTTAATACGCCTCAATTCTCCTGCCATGTCCACTTATTAGTGTAGCCTCTTCTAACTCTACCTCAGTTTTACTTAATACGCCACAATTCTCCTGGCATATCCACTTACTAGTGTAGCCTCTCCTAACTCTACCTCAGATTTACTTAATACGCCTCAATTCTCCTGGCATATCCACTTACTAGTGTAGCCTCTTCTAACTCTACCTCAGTTTTACTTAATACGCCACAATTATCCTGGCATATCCACTTACTAGTGTAGCCTCTCTTAACTTTACCTCAGATTTACTTAATACGCCACAATTCTCCTGGCATATCCACTTACTAGTGTAGCCTCTTCTAACTCTACATCAGTTTTACTTAATACGCCACAATTCTTCTGGCATATCCACTTACTAGGGTAGCCTCTCCTAACCCAACCTTAGTTTACTTAATACGCCACAATTCTCCTGGCATATCCACTTACTAGTTTAGCCTCTCCTAACTCTACCTCAGTTTACTTAATACGCCTCAATTCTCCTGGCATATCCACTTACTAGTTTAGCCTCTCCTAACTCTACCTCAGTTTACTTAATACGCCTCAATTCTCCTGGCATATCCATTTACTAGTGTAGCCTCTCCTAACTCTACCTCAGTTTACTTAATACGCCACAATTCTCCTGGCATATCCACTTACTAGTTTAGCCTCTCCTAACTCTACCTCAGTTTACTTACTACGCCTCAATTCTCCTGGAATATCCACTTACTAGTTTAGCCGCTCCTAACTCTACCTCAGTTTACTTAATACGCCTCAATTCTCCTGCCATGTCCACTTATTAGTGTAGCCTCTTCTAACTCTACCTCAGTTTTACTTAATACGCCACAATTCTCCTGGCATATCCACTTACTAGTGTAGCCTCTCCTAACTCTACCTCAGATTTACTTAATACGCCTCAATTCTCCTGTCATATCCACTTACTATTGTAGCCTCTTCTAACTCTACCTCAGTTTTACTTAATACGCCACAATTATCCTGGCATATCCACTTACTAGTGTAGCCTCTCTTAACTTTACCTCAGATTTACTTAATACGCCACAATTCTCCTGGCATATCCACTTACTAGTGTAGCCTCTTCTAACTCTACATCAGTTTTACTTAATACGCCACAATTCTCCTGGCATATCCACTTACTAGTGTAGCCTCTCCTAACCCAACCTCAGTTTACTTAATACGCCACAATTCTCCTGGCATATCCACTTACTAGTGTAGCCTCTCCTAACTCTACCTCAGTTTACTTACTACGCCTCAATTCTCCTGGAATATCCACTTACTAGTTTAGCCGCTCCTAACTCTACCTCAGTTTACTTAATACGCCTCAATTCTCCTGCCATGTCCACTTATTAGTGTAGCCTCTTCTAACTCTACCTCAGTTTTACTTAATACGCCACAATTCTCCTGGCATATCCACTTACTAGTGTAGCCTCTCCTAACTCTACCTCAGATTTACTTAATACGCCTCAATTCTCCTGTCATATCCACTTACTATTGTAGCCTCTTCTAACTCTACCTCAGTTTTACTTAATACGCCACAATTATCCTGGCATATCCACTTACTAGTGTAGCCTCTCTTAACTTTACCTCAGATTTACTTAATACGCCACAATTCTCCTGGCATATCCACTTACTAGTGTAGCCTCTTCTAACTCTACATCAGTTTTACTTAATACGCCACAATTCTCCTGGCATATCCACTTACTAGTGTAGCCTCTCTTAACTTTACCTCAGATTTACTTAATACGCCACAATTCTCCTGGCATATCCACTTACTAGTGTAGCCTCTTCTAACTCTACATCAGTTTTACTTAATACGCCACAATTCTCCTGGCATATCCACTTACTAGTGTAGCCTCTCCTAACCCAACCTCAGTTTACTTAATACGCCACAATTCTCCTGGCATATCCACTTACTAGTGTAGCCTCTCCTAACTCTACCTCAGTTTACTTAATACGCCACAATTCTCCTGGCATATCCACTTACTAGTGTAGCCTCTCCTAACTCTACCTCAGTTTTACTTAATACGCCACAATTCTCCTGGCATATCCACTTACTAGTGTAGCCTCTTCTAACTCTACCTCAGTTTTACTTAATACGCCACAATTCTCCTGGCATATCCACTTACTAGTGTAGCCTCTCCTAACTCTACCTCAGATTTACTTAATACGCCTCAATTCTCCTGGCATATCCACTTACTAGTGTAGCCTCTTCTAACTCTACCTCAGTTTTACTTAATACGCCACAATTATCCTGGCATATCCACTTACTAGTGTAGCCTCTCTTAACTTTACCTCAGATTTACTTAATACGCCACAATTCTCCTGGCATATCCACTTACTAGTGTAGCCTCTTCTAACTCTACATCAGTTTTACTTAATACGCCACAATTCTCCTGGCATATCCACTTACTAGTGTAGCCTCTCCTAACCCAACCTCAGTTTACTTAATACGCCACAATTCTCCTGGCATATCCACTTACTAGTGTAGCCTCTCCTAACTCTACCTCAGTTTACTTAATACGCCACAATTCTCCTGGCATATCCACTTACTAGTGTAGCCTCTCCTAACTCTACCTCAGTTTACTTAATACGCCTCAATTCTCCTGGCATATCCACTTACTAGTGTAGCCTCTCCTAACTCTACCTCAGTTTTACTTAATACGCCACAATTCTCCTGGCATATCCACTTACTAGTGTAGCCTCTCCTAACTCTACCTCAGTTTACTTAATACGCCTCAATTCTCCTGGCATATCCACTTACTAGTGTAGCCTCTCCTAACTCTACCTCAGATTTACTTAATACGCCTCAATTCTCCTGGCATATCCACTTACTAGTGTAGCCTCTTCTAACTCTACCTCAGTTTTACTTAATACGCCACAATTCGCCTGGCATATCCACTTACTAGTTTAGCCTCTCTAACACCTCAGTTTACTTAATACGCCACAATTCTCCTGGCATATCCACTTACTAGTGTAGCCTCTCCTAACTCTACCTCAGTTTACTTAATACGCCACAATTCTCCTGGCATATCCACTTACTAGTGTAGCCTCTCCTAACCCAACCTCAGTTTACTTAATACGCCACAATTCTCCTGGCATATCCACTTACTAGTGTAGCCTCTCCTAACTCTACCTCAGTTTACTTAATACGCCTCAATTCTCCTGGCATATCCACTTACTAGTGTAGCCTCTCCTAACTCTACCTCAGTTTACTTAATACGCCACAATTCTCCTGGCATATCCACTTACTAGTGTAGCCTCTCCTAACTCTACCTCAGTTTACTTAATACGCCACAATTCTCCTGGCATATCCACTTACTAGTGTAGCCTCTCCTAACTCTACCCTCAGTTTACTTAATACGCCACAATTCTCCTGGCATATCCACTTACTAGTGTAGCCTCTCCTAACTCTACCTCAGTTTACTTAATACGCCACAATTCTCCTGGCATATCCACTTACTAGTGTAGCCTCTCCTAACTCTACCTCAGTTTACTTAATACGCCACAATTCTCCTGGCATATCCACTTACTAGTGTAGCCTCTCCTAACCCAACCTCAGTTTACTTAATACGCCACAATTCTCCTGGCATATCCACTTACTAGTGTAGCCTCTTCTAACTCTACCTCAGTTTTACTTAATACGCCACAATTCGCCTGGCATATCCACTTACTAGTGTAGCCTCTCCTAACCCAACCTCAGTTTACTTAATACGCCACAATTCTCCTGGCATATCCACTTACTAGTGTAGCCTCTCCTAACCTAACCTCAGTTTACTTAATACGCCACAATTCTCCTGACATATCCACTTACTAGTGTAGCCTCTCCTAACCCAACCTCAGTTTACTTAATACGCCACAATTCTCCTGGCATATCCACTTACTAGTGTAGCCTCTCCTAACCCAACCTCAGTTTACTTAATACGCCACAATTCTCCTGGCATATCCACTTACTAGTGTAGCCTCTCCTAACCCAACCTCAGTTTTACTTAATACGCCACAATTCTCCTGGCATATCCACTTACTAGTGTAGCCTCTCCTAACCCAACCTCAGTTTACTTAATACGCCACAATTCTCCTGGCATATCCACTTACTAGTGTAGCCTCTCCTAACCCAACCTCAGTTGTCTTAATACGCCACAATTCTCCTGGCATATCCACTTACTAGTGTAGCCTCTCCTAACCCAACCTCAGTTTACTTAATACGCCACAATTCTCCTGGCATATCCCCTTACTAGTGTAGCCTCTCCTAACCCAACCTCAGTTGTCTTAATACGCCACAATTCTCCTGGCATATCCACTTACTAGTGTAGCCTCTCCTAACCCAACCTCAGTTTACTTAATACGCCACAATTCTCCTGGCATATCCACTTACTAGTGTAGCCTCTCCTAACTCTACCTCAGTTTACTTAATACGCCACAATTCTCCTGGCATATCCACTTACTAGTGTAGCCTCTCCTAACTCTACCTCAGTTTACTTAATACGCCACAATTCTCCTGGCATATCCACTTACTAGTGTAGCCTCTCCTAACTCTACCTCAGTTTACTTAATACGCCACAATTCTCCTGGCATATCCACTTACTAGTGTAGCCTCTTCTAACTCTACATCAGTTTTACTTAATACGCCACAATTCACCTGGCATATCCACTTACTAGTGTAGCCTCTCCTAACCCAACCTCAGTTTACTTAATACGCCACAATTCTCCTGATTAGCACTTCCAACTCATTGTCTTGTGCTTTTATCTTTCATGAATAAACTCGGTCAGATATACCTCTATTTCTGATCCTGTAAAGCATAATATATTTCCTCTACATGTAACAAGTCTTCTATACTCCATACTTACATGTGAAAGCATGTACATAGTTCATAAAGAAGGCGACTCTGCCAGTCGCTTACTTGTCATAACCATTACTGTAGACGACTCATTGGTTCACTCTCAGTGAACTCACACTGCCAAAAATCTATGGTTTTCCTCTTGTAACTTCTTCCTACCATTTATTCATATGTATAATCGTACCAAGCTTGACCATTAATGTATCATTCAAATACTTCTCTTCTCTAGGCTGCTTAGTCAACAAAATTCTCATCATTTATTTGTCGTGTCGACTTGGGATCTCTGATTTTACTACTCCTGTAATTTTTTATCAATATGATGGATAAATGCAAAACCATACTTACAGGTAGTTCTCTGAATCTCTCCCGAAATACACCCACTACTATAACTATAAGAAACCTTAATCATCTTCTACTCGTATATCAACATTACATTCCTTTCTCTTATTAATTTAACAAGATGTCAGTCAAATATTACAAGGTGTTGCCTTTGTTTTTGGTTACCAGTATGAGAACCATCGTATAAACTTAGAGTAGCTGTCAGTTTACATATACCAGTAGCATAAAGTGCACAGATGTTTCGTACTTCGTGAACTTTCTCATGCACAATGTGCAACTATGAGTTACGCTTTTGTTTTGTCTGTCATTGGTGGCTTGATTGACAGCTCTCGACACCAGTGTCAACTAACTGTGTAGCGAACTTGAGTTTTTAATTATTAAATGTGAGAATTATCATTGCGTTTTTCATTCACGTTATGTTAAGCCAGCTTTGTGATATAGAACTGCTGACATCATCAAATCTATCTGATCCACTAACAGAACTGCTGACATCATCAAATCTATCTAATCCACTAACATAACTGCTGACTTCATCAAATCTATCTGATCCACTAACAGAACTGTTGACATCATCAAATCTATCTGATCCACTAACAGAACTACTGACGTCATCAGATCTATCTGATCCACTAACAGAACTGCTGACGTCACCAAATCTTTCTGATCCACTAATATAACTGCTGTCGTCATCAAATCTATCTGATCCACTAACAGAACTGCAGACTTTATCAAATCTATCTGATCCACTAACAGAATTGCTGAATTCATCAAATCTATCTGATCCACTAATAGAACTGCTAACTTCATCAAATCTATCTGATCCACTAATAGAACGTCTGTCTTCATCAAACCTATCTGATCCACTAACAGAACTGCAGACTTCATCAAATCTATCTGATCTACTAATAGAACTGCTAACTTCATCAAATCTATCTGATCCACTAATAGAACGTCTGTCTTCATCAAACCTATCTGATCCACAAATAGAACTGCTAACTTCATCAAATCTATCTGATCCACTGATAGATCATCTGACTTCATGAAACCTATCTGATCCACTAACAGAACTGCAGACTTCTTCAAATCTATCTCATCCATTAATAGAACTGCTAACTTCATCAATTCTATCTGATCCACTAAAAGAACTCCTGACATCATCAAATCTATCTGATCCACAAACAGAACTGCTGACTTCATAAAATCTATCTGATCCACTAACAGACCTGCTGTCTTCTCTATGGAAGTAATGACTTACTACTTACTTACTTAGTCGTTTCCCTTCTACCGTGAGGTGTAGATGTTTGGAAGAGAGAGCGCCAGACTATCCTATCGGCTGTCTTCCTCCTGGACTGGTTCCATTCTAGTCCTCGGTCCTTCAAAGATTGTCTAATGTTGTCCTCCCAGCTGACTTTGGGTCGCCCTGGGGGTCTAGATCTCTATCTCTTTGTTTCCAATGCTTGTCGTGGTAGCCGATCTTCTCCCATTCTGCAGACATGACCAAACCATCTTAGTTGGGAATGTTCTACTTGGGTCTGCAAGGGGGAGGGATTTTAGGCCTTGACGTATCGTCTGTCTTCTTTTTCATACCAACCTCTCTCTTGCTGAGGAATCCTCGATTTATGGCCTGAAAAAGTCTCACAGCCGCTGCTTTTCGAGTGGCCAACTCTTCTTTGATGCCTCCCTTTCGGTCTATAATAGCTCCGAGATATTTAAAGTGGTCGACTTGCTCCAGGACCTGTTCTCCCAGCTTAATCTGATGTCTTCTTTCTTCTCGTGATATCACCATGGATTTTGTTTTAGAGCTGCTTATGACCAGGAAGTAATGACACCAGACAGAAATCTAAAATGTGACATTAAGTAGAACAATTTACCACCAACATTTGTTTTCATGGGTTTAGGGAAAATGATTAAACAGCACGAACAACACAGTCAGTAAGAAAACGCACAAAAATTGTCTATTTTTATAGAGAAAATAATAAAATTTACAAAATATTGACAGAAAAAAACCACAACAAAAGTGCTGTAAAATAACAGAAAAATGTCAACAAACGTCCTGACATGCAACAAATACAAAATAATGCCCTAACAAAGGCTCTTAAATCAGCTTAGTATTTCACGAAACACATTTATATTCAACTGACCAAGGTTTTGGTTAAGCCAAACAAAAAGAAAAAAGAGGAAACAATCCTAGCCCTAACACATCTTTCTTTCTTTTAACCTTAACACATCTTTTCTAATTTTCTGTATGCACATTCCTATTTGTTTGCGTGTACGCACCATCTTGTTTTTTGTTTTAATTTGTTCAAAAATATACTTTTATGATTGTGTTTCCTTGGACATCGTTGCTACCTTATAAACGTGTTATAGAGCAACATAATTAGACCTGTCCCCACTCGCCACTCCCCACTCAGAGTACAGCAAAAAAGAGCGAAAGAAGAAATTAGATAATGAGGAAGAATTAAGAGAGGGAGAGGAGAGGGAAGTGTTGTTAACAAAATTAGAGAAAGAGAGGGAGAGAGAGAATAAAGTAAAGTGTAGTTAACAAGGTGGGAGTGAGAGGAGAGTGAGGTGTAATGAGGAAGATGAAATAGAAAGATGGGTTATAGTGAAAGAGTGTGTTTATCTGTAGACGCCATCTTGTTTGTGTTTATTTTCCGTAAAAGCTGTAATGACCGTAATTAAGTTGTTTATTGTCTTCACAATTTCCAGCATGGATATGATCTAACCACAACTTCCAGTCCTCAACCCCATACACGTGAGCTCCACTAGATCCAGGACACGTCGCGGTAGTGTATGTGCACATGCCATCATCTTCGCTGACCAAGTGACCTACACTGACCTGTTTACTACATCCGTGTGGGTGTGACACTATAATGACAAGACGTCCATCATGTCTGTCGTCTTGTGTAGACAACTGTCTCTCCTCTTGATTAAACCTGATAATGGGGTACTTATCTCGTATACGGCACCATAGAACACGCCAGTGTCTCACCATCTTGTCAAGTCTGTCTGCCAGGTCCAGGTCATGGAAAACATATGTCATCCAACACCTGTCTCTCTCGATGTCACTCTCCACATATGGCATACCACTGAGTGTGACGACACCGCGGCGGACATCAGGTCTACCACCTTTATCAAAGAAGAGATGACACGTGGTGTGTGCTCCCTCCAGGTTGTCGTAGACAACATGAACCGCTGTGACAATGACAACGTGAGCAAACTTTGTTTTTGGTGTAGGAGAGTTCAGACATTCTGTACACAAACAGGTTTTATTGTTGATGAACCCGGATGAGGATTTCCTCACACGAAACACCCACCCCGTCCCAAACCTCATCATGTCCCTACCCCTGTCCCCGTAGAACGGGTAAGGCTTGTCACTACCAGGAAAAGTCTCAGGTCTCTTCTCACTGACATACTTGACTGACACGCGGACAGTTAGGTCTGACACAGCTCGGATATACTCTACTAGATCGTTGTCATGGTAACCAGGTGGTAGATGGTCCACATTAAATTGGTCTACAGGTATAAATTTCAGGTGACCTGGATTCTTCTTACAACCAACAAGATGTCGGTGAAGATCTGCCTCTCCTCCATAACTGACCTCAACTTCCCACGGACCTGGTAGACAGATACAGATATCATCATCAACATAACATTATCTCTATAACTTTTATCATTAACTTACAATTACATCATCATCATGTGTCAGATCTTTAACCATTCCTACAAACTTTTAAATACATCATCATTATGTGTCAGATTTTTCTTCTTAACTTCAAACGTACATCATCATCAAGTGTCAGATATTCCACCTTTACTCCAGACTAACAAATACATCATCATCATGTGTCAGACCTTCCAACTTTATTATAAACTTACAAATACATCATCATCATGTGTCAGATCTTCCAACTTTACTCCAAACTTACAAATACATCATCATCATGTGTCAGATCTTCCAACTTTACTCCAAACTTACAAATACATCATCATCATGTGTCAGATCTTCCAACTTTACTCCAAGCTTACAAATACATCATCATCATGTATCAGATCTTCCAACTTTACTCCATACATACAAATACATTATCACATGTCGCATCTTCAACCTTTACTTCAAATTTACAAAAACATTACCATCATTTATCAGTTATGCCACCTTTATTTCAAACTTACTAATACATCATCATCATGTGTCAGATGTTCCACGTTTATGTACAACTCACAAATACATCATCATCATGTTTCAGATCTTCTGCCTTTACTTCAAACTTGCAAATACATCATCATGTGTCAGATCTTCCAATTATACTCCAAACTTACAAATACATCATCATCATGTGTCAGACATTCCAACTTTACTCCAAACTTACAAATAATTCATCATCACGTGTTAGATCTTTAATCTTTACTCCAAACTATCAAATACATCAACATCATGTGTCACATCTTTAACCTTTACTTCAAATTTACAAAAACATTATCATCATTGGTCAGTAATGCCACCTTTATGTCAAACTTATTAATACATCATCATCATCATGTGTCCGATATTCATTTTAACCTCAAAAAACAAATACATCATCATCGATTGTCAGATCTTTCAACATTGCTATAAACTTTCAAATACATCATCATCATGTGTCAGATCTTCAAATTTTACTCCAAACTTACAAATACATCATCATCATCTGTCAGATCTTCCATACTTTACTCCATACATACAAATACATGATCATCATGTGTCACATCTTCCAACTTTACTCCATACATAAAAATACATGATCATTATGTATCACATCTTCAACCTTTACTTCAAACTTACAAATACATCATCATCATTTGTCAGATCTTCAACCTTTACTTCAAACATACAAATACATCATCATGTATCACATCTTCAACCTTTACTTTAAACTTAAAAACACATCATCATCATGTGTCACTTTTCAACCTATAATTAAACTTACAAATACATCATCATCGTGTGTCAGATCTTCAAACATAATGACGAGTGTTCCTTAAATTCTGTTGAAAGGGAGCATTCTGAGAAAGACCACCTAAAAACTAGTAGGAGAATCCTAAAAATAGGAACATGGAAAGTTAGAACTCTAAACGGAGAAGGAAAGCTTGACAATCTTATATTAGAAGCAACAGACATGAAACTCGATATACTGGGAGTTGCAGAGGCAAGACTTTTGGATACAGGCTACATAAAAAGAGACCAGTACACGCTTATACACTCAGGCGGAGAAAAAACATGAAAGAGGGGTAGGAATGTTGATAAAGAAGGAGTTAGAAAAATACGTATGTGGATACTGGACACACAATGACAGAATGATGTTACTAAAGATGAGAGCAAAGCCATTCGACATATCAATCTTACAAACTTATGCACCAACTAAAGATCACAGCGAGGAAGAAATAGAAGAATACTATGAAGAGCTACAACACACACTTAAACCAGTCAAATCAACAGATGTGTTGATAGTAATGGGTGATATGAATGCAAAAATAGGAAAAGGAAAATACAAGAAAATAGTAGGACAGTATGGATTAGGGACAAGAAATGATAGAGGAGACAGACTTATCCAGTTCTGTGAAGAAAACCAGCTGGTCATATGTAACACCTTTTTTGAACACCACTCAAGGAAATTATACACATGGAAAAGCCCAGGAGACATAACACGAAATCAAATCGACTATATCATGATAAAACATAGATTTAAGAACAGTGTCACAAGTGCAAAGACACATCCTGGCGCCGACATAAATTCAGATCACAATCCAGTCGTCATCAAAGTAAATATAAAGCTGAAAAGAGCAGGAAACAGAAGACAGGAGGAACCCCAGATAGAAATATCAGCGCTGAAACAACCAGATATGAAACAGAAATATTTAATCGACGTCAAAAATAAATATCAACAGTTATTGACAGAAAGCATGGAGCAGTATAGAAGAGAAAACCCAGAAGAAAAAGCAACCGCAAAATGGGAATGCTTAAAAACAAGCATACAATCAGCAAATGAGAATTTTCCTAAAAAGGAGTCTAAGAAAAATCAAATTTGGATGACAGATGACATCTTGAATAAAATGGCCGAAAGAAAGAAAGCAAAAAACACTCCAGAATATAAAACAATAGACAATGGCATACGTACTATGTGTAGAGAAGCAAAAGAACGGTGGATAGAAACAAAATGCAAGGAAATAGAAGATTTGGAAGCAAAGCACATGACAAGAGATATGCATGAAGAAATAAAGAAATTATCAAATCGGCCGCGGTTTGCACAAGGAGGAAGCTGTATCAAGAACAAAAATGGTGTAATATTACTTGATGAGAAAGACATATCAAACAGATGGGCAGAATACGTAAAAGAATTATTCGAGGACAACAGAGGTAAAAAACCATCACCAGATTCTAATGAAGGCCCAAACATTCTCAGATCAGAAGTAGAGAATGCCATTCATATGATACAAAAAGGAAAATCAGCAGGTATGGATAACATAAAAATTGAAATGATAGAAGCTCTGGAAAGCTTTGGTATAGATACAATCACAGAAATATGCAACGATGTATACAATACAGGATATATACCACACGACATGAAGACATCAGTTTTTATAACATTGCCCAAAAAACCAAATGCAACAGAATGTTCAGACTTCAGAACAATCAGCCTGATGAGTCATGTAATTAAGATACTGCTCAAAATCATACAGGAAAGAATAAAAAGTAAAGTAGACATCGAAATCCAGGAAGAACAGTTTGGTTTTAGACGGAACAGTGGAACAAGAGAGGCAATATTTTGCCTAAGAATATTAGCAGAAAAATATACAGAGGTCCAAAAAAGTATGTATATGTGCTTCATTGACTATAAGAAGGCTTTTGACAGAGTCCATCATGAGAAAATATCTGAATGCCTCGAAGCCATAGGTATTGATGGAAAAGATATACGAATACTCAGTAACCTTTAATGGGAGCAAACTGCCACAGTAAGATCGGGGAGGAATTATTCACCATACATAGACATAAAAAGAGGTGTCAGACAAGGTTGTGTGCTGTCCCCCTGCCTATTTAATTTATACACCGAAAAAATTTTCAAACAGATACAGGAAATACCAGGACTGAACATCAGTGGAAGATCAATAAACAACCTTAGATATGCAGATGATACCGTGTTGTTAGCTGAAAGCGAACAGGAGTTACAAGAACTAGTGAAGCAAGTGAACAGTATAAGTCATGAATATGGACTCGACATTAATATTGAGAAAACAAAAACTATGATAATTAGCAAAACAGATGATAAACCCACATTAAAGATAAGCGTAAATGGGAAAATCCTGGAACAAGTCAAGAGCTACGTATATCTTGGTCATATAATAACAGAAGATGGCAGATGTGAAACAGAAATCAAGAAGAGAATAGGAATGGCCAAAGCTACATTCAACAACATGAAACATATACTGACATCCAAACAGTTATCTCACAAATTAAAACTGAGAATCATAAAGTGTTACATATATTCTGCATTTCTGTATGGTGCAGAAACATGGACGATGAATAAGCAGTTGGAAGAAAGAATTGAGGCTCTTGAAATGTGGATATATAGAAGAATGGGGCGTATCTCATGGAAAGAGATGAAAACAAATAAGGAGGTCCTAGAAAATCTAGGTATGAAAAGAGAACTAATGAGAGAGGTCAAAGCTCGGCAGCTAAAATACTTTGGCCACATAAAAAGGCATAACACCTTGCAGAAGACCATAACAAAAGGGAGAGCTGAAGGCAAACGTGCAAGGGGAAGACAGCGCTATAAGTGGGAAGATAACATCAAGAGATGGACAGGAAAGAGTCTATCAGAGTGCACCACCAAGACAAGAGACAGAAGACGTTGGAGATCCATTACAGCCAACCTTCGTTGTGGAGATGGCAACTGATGATGATGATGACTCCTTATTCACACACCCACTCCACAACCTTTTATAAATCAAACCAACCTACGTGGAGAATTTCCAATCAAAATATCTTTATTTGCAACATATAGGTTCCATAATTTTCCAATAGGATGCATTTTTCAAATCTCCATTACATCTCCATGCTTCCAGACATTGACTCAATTTATGTCTCAAAGGTATATTTATTACCTCTTCTGCAGACTCTTGCTTAATCATATATAGTCTGCCCACAATTTATCCTCCTTTTCTTCTTCTCTACCTTATCTCTTGTATCTACCCTGTCAGGCCTAACTCATATAAATGCTTTAAAATCTTTTCCTAGTTCACATATAAAATCAAATAATGTCAGATACAGCGGTTGTGGAGTCCTCATACTTACTATTCATTGAGAGAGTGCATGAGTTGTCTCATGGTTGTAAATGTTGCAAAACCCATGTTCATTTATTCTTGTCTATGACAATTCCTCATCTGCTTTATATGACAGCCCATCTAGGCTATCTGCTATTAAAAAGTTATCCACTTTGCTTATAATCGTAGATCATTTTCAAAGTCTCAGCTTCTTATACTCTCCCTAGCTTGAGAGTGTCGTTACCCTTTGGTAACGCTTTGACCATATTGCTGCAACAAGTTTCTTTTTTCATAAGGGTCATTAATAAAAATCAAAGAGTTCTCTTAACGTAATGTTACAGAATTCCATTACTTATCACCTTCCTACTATCACCCCTATGAGCTAGTCTTATGCTTAAAACACAGTTCAATAAACACAGTTCATACTGATCTCCTGAATTGCTACCGATAATCCCTATAAAGCTATCTACATGTTCTGTGTGAACAGCTGTCACCCACAGGTTCGTTTCTTGAGAGCCCGGCAATTACATGTCTTGCCACTTCAATTTCTCAGCCAGGACTAATTTCTTTTGTCCTTCAAATCATTGTCCCATGATCCGTTTTTGTTTTCCAGTCAATACGATTGGTCCTTCGTGTTTCCTACTCACCAATCACAAACTCACGCTTAGTTCCCCGCTGGCAACTCAGTGAGTTTTGTTCCATAATTGTTTACACCTACTAATTTTTTTCTCGTGCGTTAGCTTGTCTTCCTGACTCACACAACCTGTAACGGGCGTTAATTATTTACTGTCTCCCTTGGAGGTTTTTGCTTTAATGCTACCTTCCCTTCTTTAATGCTTACCAGAAAAACATGATATGCAAATTTTCTACACCATAATTGTATACTCATAGAAACTAACTAAGTGTAAATCAGTCTTGTTTTCAGTGGCTTAGAATATAAAGGGTTCTCTCCCTTTCCCTCCAAGCACAGGTGTACTACTTTTTATCTCCCATCTTTAAGATACATAGCCTGTTTTCTAGACTACTCAAATTTTCTGAACTATTTCTTCCTACTCGTTTATTTTAACAACACACATTACTGTTCATCTGAACCTTAACTCCAGCGCAAATAACGCTGTGAAAACCCAACGTGCCTTTGGCTAGGATCATGTGTCTAGACACAGGGACCAATACAGTGACATTCATGTGTCATTAGGTCCTTTGTGTGAGAACACAGAAGATCACTACAGTGACACAAGTTGTCATTGGGTCTTCTTGTGTTGGGACATGTGGTCTTGACCAGAGCCGGGTTTGGGCGGGTACCAATGTGACTTCATGCGAGGAAAAAATATGCGACCTCATGCGAGGGAAAAAAAAAACATTTGTCAGTTATGCCACCTGTACATCAAACTTATTAATACTCATCACCATGTGTCAGATATTCCACCTTTACTTCAAACTTACAAATACTGTACATCCTCATCATATGTCAGATGTTCCACATTTATGTCAAATTTACAAATACATCATCATCACGAGCCACATCTTCAACCTTTACTTCAAACTTACAAATACATCATCATCATGTGTCAGATATTCTACTTTACTTCAAACTTAAAAATACATCAGTATAATGTGTCAGATCTAACTTTACTCCAAACTTACAAATACATCATCATCATGTGTCAGATCTTCCAATTTTACTCCAAACTTACAAATACATCATCATCATGTGTCAGATCTTAAAACTTTACTCCAAACTTATAAATACATCATCATCATGTGTCAGAACTTCAACTTTACTCCATTCTTTCAAATAAATGATCATCATGTGTCTCATCTTCAACCTTTACTTCAAACTTACAAATACATCATCATCATTTGTCAGATTTTCCAACTTTACTCCAAACATACAAAAACATCATCATAATGTGTCAATGTGAGCAACCCTGAGACCATATCAGTAAGGAATCAGCAACTGGTATAGACAGACACCTTCACATACCTAGGATGCATAGTAACACCAGATGGAGGGGCAAGCAAAGACATCAACAACAGAATGAACAAAGCAAGAACAGCCTTTTTTAGCCTAAACAACATCTGGAAGTCCTTCCAATACAGCACAAGCACAAAATTAAGATTATATCAGAGCTGTGTGCTTTCTGTGCTTCTCTATGGTGCAGAATGCTGTAGAGTTACAGAGAAGGAAAAGTCGAAATTGTCCTCTTTTCACACAACAAGCCTAAGAAAAATTCACCGAATCTTTTGGCCGAATACCATCACCAACCAAGATCTGCTTACTCGGAGCAAGCAAGAGGACATGCACACCATCATAGCTGGCAGATGCTGGAGCTGGGTTAGCCATGTCCTCAGAAGAGACCCCAATGCCATCACATGAACAGCTATGCTTTGGACCCCTGAAGGAAAACGAAAGAAAGGCCGACCAAAAACAACTTGGCGGAGGACTGTGGAGGCTGAGATGCAAAGAATGAACCAGAGTTGGGGCACTGTACGAAGGATGGCCACCGACCAAGCAAAGTGGAATCAATTTGTTGTTGCCCCACAAGACGCCACAAGGCGTGATGGCGACTGACTGCTTTGACGGTCGGCGGCTAATGATCAAAGAAGAAGAATGTGTCAGATCTTCCAACTTCACTCCATACATACAATTACATCATCATCAGCAGGGCATGATGGTATAACGTTAGAAATGGTTAAGTGCATAGGGGCATCAGGCGACCTATTACTCTTAAGGGTCCTACATGCAGCGTGGTGCAACAAAACCATACCAAAGGACTGGGAGATTGCCATCATAACACCAATTTTCAAAAATGGTGACAATCGACAATATGGAAACCATAGAGGCATATCCCTTCTCAGTGTCCCTGGTAAAATCTGCTCTAGAATCCTAGAGCAGAGACTCCGACGCCTAGCTGAGCCACAATTGGATAAGGTCCAGTGCGGATTCCGAGCAAACCGAAGTATTCAAGACCTTATCTTCACACTCAGACAGCTGAGTGAAAAGGCCCTTGAGTATAAGAGTGAGATCCATGTTTGTTTCATAGATCTGGAAAAGGCATTCGACAAGGTCCCCTGGAGCAAACTTTGGGACTGTTTGGCAAGGAAGAACATTCTAGCACCTCTGATTACACTGGCTAACAAAAAAAATTTTTTTTTTCTTTCTCTAACATTTCCATGTTTTTCTGGTCAATTTTAATGCGCTGTTATTAAATCTGCAAACCGTTTTTCTCTATCAGGTCAGGATCTCTAGAAATACGCAATTGAAGTTTTTTAACAACGCATACAGTATTACAACATCATTCGTCAACAGACTTTGCAGTCGACTTTCAATGGCATGTGGTACATCGCGATGAAGCATCCAACAATAATCGGCAAGCATGGTCACACTCCACCGTCCTTGATAACGTGACTCCATTACGGCGATATCTTGATGGAATCGTTCTCCATATTTATCGCTGACTTCACAGTCAAGATGCGAATCGAGCAAATGGATTTTGAGGACATAATTCTGTATGCATCTATGCACTGCTTAACAATATGCACATAGTCGACAGATTTGTGATTTCCCAGAAAGTTATCGACGATCGATAAAAGTTCAGTAACAGTTCTCGACATTGTTTGTCTGCAATCCTAATCTGAGGTCCTGGAATTCCTTTAATCTTTGGCTAACTTGCGAAACTTTTCTCGAAGATAAGTGAAAGCTTTGCTCGATCTAACAACCTTCTGAGCCCCAACTTTATATGTAACTGGTAAAATGATGCTATGGCTCGTGTATTACATCCTGCATACGATCCCTGATACAGCAGCTGTCCCATTCACCCAATCTGCATGCCCGTGAGAATTGCAATGACCTTTAGGTCTCCACAAATCCGCCATGTAGTCATTGTACTTTAGCCAAAAGTATAGCCATATTGTCAGAAACAGACTGGAATTGTGAAAATAAATTTCCGTTATGCAATAACACGAGACTAGTCTTGGAAGAGTCGAGCCATTCGTTGACTATGTGCTCATGAGCACCATGACCGTTTACATCTTTGCAATAGCAAATGTCATCATCCATCTCAAAGTATTGAACAAGTTCTCTGTGTCTATGACGAAATTTAGATATCGGAGTATTGGGCGCTAAAAGATTCCATTCTTTGAGTCGCGAACCGAGTAATTCCGCTTGTAATTCACGTATCTAGACTGAAAGTTCTGAATGGTTAAAGGTGAACACCATCATTCACAGGTAGAGAATTAGTTTCTAAAGCAGGTAAACTAAATGGTTCATTCTCGTCCAACGGATATTGTTCTGGTGGAACTGGGATCGGACACGTGATTGGATCATGAGGCACTGGTTTCGAAACCGATTCAATATTTGTATAAACCAGTTTTTTCTAGAGAAGTGAAACCATGGCATTTGTCAAGCAGAAGTGAAGTCGTTCACGCCATATTACTGGCACTCCAAAAGGCATCGAATTATGCTTCGGCGATTTTCGTAAAACCTGCAGAAAACTGCTCTTCCAATCATCAACTTTCGAGCAATGTTATAGTATGTAAGGAACACGATCGCCGCACACGTAACAGAACAGCCGAAGAGAGTGGAAAAATTGTCATGCATAGGTTTTATTAATTTTTAATAAGTTATATAGTAAAAATGAAACTGAGCAAATAACGGTTTCCCAAAAATATATTTATTCACAAATATCTCAAGAACCCGATGTGATAGAGATAAACGGATTTCAAATTTGAAATCAGCGCAAGAAACTGACCTAAGAACACTTATTCTTATATAAGAAAGAAAAATGTTGTTTGTCAGTGTTATTGCTATACAGAGCTTCTACAAGTCTTGCAGGAATTATGTGAGGACAGCAAACCATAAGTCAGAAGAGTTCAGGACCACCACTGGTGTAAGAGAAGGTGATATCCTGTAACCTTGTAATTTCATACTCCTCATGGACGATGTTATCAAGTCATGTAAGGAGAGAACAAGAAAGTATTCAGTGGGGTACTGGAAGATGAGACAGGTATGTATTTCAGAGCTGGCATTTGCTGATGATGGTGCCCTGATTGCTAAATCAGAGGCACATCTCCAATCCAACCTGCAAGTCTGGAAGGAAGAGCTGGAGAAGAGAGGGATGGTCATAGGTAGCTCTAAAACAAAATCCATGGTGATATCACGCGAAGAAAGAAGACATCAGATTAAGTTGAGAGAATAGGTCCTGGAGCAGGTCGACCACTTTAAATATATCGGAGCTATTATAGACCGAAAGGGAGGCATCAAAGAAGAGTTGGCCACTCGAAAAGCAGCAGCTGGGAGACTTTAGCAAGAGAGAGGTTGGTAAGAAAACGAAGATGGCTGTATACCGCTCCACCTGTGTCCCAGTCTTGACATATGGATGCGAGTCATGGGCAAAGACTACAACCCACAAAAGATCCAAACCTCAGAAATGATGTATCTGAGGAAGGTGGTTAAAGTAACAAGAAGAGACATGGTCCACAACCAGACGATACGTCAAGGCCTAAAATTCAACCCCCTGCAGACCCAAGTAGAACAATCCCAACTAAGATGGTTTGGCCATGTCTGCAGAATGGGAAAAGATCGGCTACCACGACAGCATGGGAAACAAAGAGCCAGGGATCCAGACCCCCAGGACGACCCAGAGTCCGCTGGGAGGACAACAATAGACAATCTTTGAAGGACCGAGGACTAGAATGAAACCTGGCCAGGAGGAAGACAGCCGATAGGATATTCTGGCGCTCTCTCTTCCAAACCTCTACACCTCACGATAGAAGGGGAACGACTAAGTAAGTAAGTAAATTAAACATGAAACTATTCATTTTCAATGTAAAGATAGTTTTTCGCCTACTGGGATTAAGATTAATTCTTAGAGAGGATAACAATTCTAAAGATGGGATGATATAATAGTAAGATGAGGACACATAAGTATGTGTCGGGAAACTCCATACTCAGAGGATATTTGTTTTTCTTCTTCTGCTATACTAGTTGGAGGTACCAAATGAGAGTACTATTTCTGGAAATGTGAGGGTATAAGTTGCCTGAAGTCGACACTAGACACCATCATCATATGGGTCTTAGAGACGCTGGACCAGCTTTGCAGTTACTCCCTGATTCTACTTGGAACAAGCTACATTTTTCAAACTTGACCAGTGACAAGTGTGATCCAGTCATCTATCTGCAAAGAACCAAACATCAACTGGAGCAGAACAGACAAACTTATTGGCAGCTGAGTAGAATTATAAAAGCTGGCAAGTGAACTATCCAATTTTTAACGCCATATCATCACCCACTGATGATCAATTTTTCTTAAACAGAGCAATACAATAATAATAAAAGGAATTTCGCTTAATTAACTAAGCTGGGAGCTTCTACGAGCTAAAATTTTATTAAATAATCCTTCACAAAAGTGTCGACAAATCCTAGAGTTAACGTGCTCAGCCAATGCAGCATTGTCCTAGCTTTTCTTAATATCTTATGGAAACTATCTTGAGGTAGAAGCATCATTATCCTTCTATCTACAACTCTGCCAAGAGTAATCTTGTGCGACGGTAGACAGCCTTGAAGACCCACATCAGTTACTCTTGAGCTTTGGCCACTGATGGACCACTACTGCAGAGCTAAGGGAGGCAGCCCGTGACAATCTGAAATATCTGTCTATGTAAGCATCTATTACATATCTGAGACATCTCTTTACGTAACCATCTATTACATATCTGAGACATCTCTTTACGTAAGCATCTATTACATATCTGAAATATCCCTTTATGTAAGCATTTAATACATATCTGAAATATCTGTCTATGTAAGCATCTATTACATATCTGAGACATCTCTTTACGTAAGCATCTATTACATATCTGAAATATCCCTTTATGTAAGCATCTAATACATATGTGAGGTATCTCTTTATGTAGGCATTTAATACATATTTGAAATATATCTTTGTGTAAATATTCAAAACATTTCCGAAAAAATGTCTTCATGTCTCTCTGATGATCATAAATATTACCACACTACTGTCTAAAAACAACTAACACTTCATTATTCATCGGCTTAAAATTATTTAGTATATAAAAACATAACAACACCAAAAACAACTAGAAACACAGACTTTTATTATCAACATAAAAACATTTAGTGTAGTAATACACAACAACATCTGCTTACTTAGAAGGGAAACATACAGACTTTTATAAATGTCTGCTTACACAGAACAGAACAAATGAAACAGTAGGTCAAGGTCACCAAAATAGATCTGAATGGAAAGAAATAGACAAGTTGCAGTGGAACACGACGTGAGAATAAGAAACTCAAGTTAGATAGGACATACACTAAGAAAACCACTTGTTAACATCACAAGGAAGCCTTGCTCTGGAAACCCTCAAAGTAAGAAAAATGTATGAAGACATCAAATAAATTCCGAGTATAAGGGAAAAACATGAGTGGGATAAAGTAGACGTGGAGAATTCTTGAACAGAGGCCACTGAAAGAAAGACTTGACGTGTTTGTTTACTGAATACATAAATAAAAAATAAATAAAATGGTATGAAATCAGTTTTACAAGTTAACGGTACACAGGAAAAACAGGACGTTTCGAGTTTTACCCTTCGCCAGCCACAGTTACGAGCAGGTGACAAAGACAAGAATTACATATAGGAGCTACAAATATATATGATGATGAGGAACACACCAAATGAGCGAACCATGCAGATGGAACAACGGTGCTAAGCGAAACGAGAACAATAATCCTGTAAGAAAATCGTAAAACCAGACAGACATATCGAAACAAGAAAATAAATAATCAACGAAACAAAGACAGGAGTGAACAACGCTATTGAAAAAAGTTAAAAGGTCACTTAGCTCGATCCCGGAGTGAAATACTTAAGATGGCTGTCGAAATGAGCGTCATGCGGAAGTGACCAATGAACTAATGACGGCTAAAATGATACAAAAGGATACGAAACGAACCAAAGCAAAAACAAAGATAAATCAGAAAAAACAACGACAGAAGAAATAAAGAAGTATGAAACAGAGAGAGAAGCCACTAGAATCTATGCAAGATGATGCTGGGCACTGAGGCCCTCATGAGATAAAACACCCATTTGAAAAATAAAACGGTTCTTAAACGAAAAGCGAGTACGGTCATCACCGACACATGAAAGGAGAGCAGTGACATGAATATCAGAATTACCTGAATGGTCAGGCCTACTGAAATGAAGTGCCACCGGTAAAGATTTGCCATGATAGATGTCATTTAAGTGCTCACGAAACCTGTCTGCCAAACGTCTGCCAGTTTCGCCAATATAGGTAATGCCACACCTCTTGCAAATGATAGCATAAATCAGGTTTCTGCATTCGCACGTAAAAGACTCTGTAATGTCAAATTTACCGTTCGGAAAAGAAACTGACTGAGTTTGGAGTACACAAGGACAGGTCTTACATATGTGGCGTTGGCACGGTTTAGTACCAAAGTGAGAACCGAGGACTGGTTAGTCTCATGCGACTGTGTACAATAATATCCCTAAAATTCGTATCCCTGCGATATGCCACCAGAGTGGTATCACGAAACATGTCTCTGGTATCAGGATCAGCGTGGAGAATAGGCAGATGACGAAACATAATTTTTTTTTCCGCCAAACAGTGGGGGTGGAAAGGTAAGACAAGTTTGAGTCTGTCAGATGTAGTAGTAGGTTTGTTAGTAAGTGTCACCTGACCAGTCATGTGACAAATACGATTAAGAGCATCAGATAATACTAGATTGGGATAGTGACGTCGGCAAAAAAACGCGAGCTTGATCTAGTTCACGAAATCATCTTCATCATGACATACCCGACGTAAGCGTAGAATTTGAGCAAAGGGAATGGAATCTTTACAGCTGAGAGGGTGAGAAGAGGTGTAAAGAAGAAAACCATGAGCGTCAGTAGGTTTATAAAAGACGGAAGTAGTAAGGCCAGTACGAGTAATATTGACAATAAGGTCCAGAAAGTTAACTGAAGTGGTAGAAATTTGAGAAGTGAACTTTATGGCAGGATGGAAATTGCCAAAATAGTCAATGAATCTACAGAGGTTAACTTCAGACATGTCTGTGACTCCAATTCCATCGTCAATATAGCGACGGTAGAACTCAGGTAATGGTCCATCGTAGCATTGAAGCACCAAATATTCAAAGTGACCAATGAAGAGGCAAGCATAACTAGGGCCCATTTTGGTGCTCATAGCAACGCCACTAATTTGATTAAAGAACTGACCATCGAATTCAAAAGAGTTGAGAGTAAGAACCAATTCCGCAAGGCGAAGAAGAGGACCTGTGCTAATAGTAAGGTCAGTGCGTCGGTCGAGAAAAAATGGTAGTGCATTGAGACCATTAGAATGTGGGATAGAGGTATAAAGCGAACAAACATCCAGAAGAATGTTTACTGAATGGTTGTGCTAAACCTGAAGTTAAAAGTTAATGAGTCAATATACAACAATAACAATGGCGGCTTTCTTTAATGAGCTGTTGAGCTGCAGCACCCCCTGTAAAAAAAAAGGACTACATACTGTCTCTACTAATAATACATAATCCAGGACTGCCATAGTGTCTCTACTACATTATAATACATAATCCAGGACTGCCATACTGTCTCTACTACATTATAATACATAATCCAGGACTGCATACTGTCTCTACTACATTATAATACATAATCCAGGACTGCATACTGTCTCTACTACATTATAATACATAATCCAGGACTGCATACTGTCTCTACTACATTATAATACCTAATCCAGGACTGCATACTGTCTCTACTACATTATAATACCTAATCCAGGACTGCATACTGTCTCTACTACATTATAATACATAATCCAGGACTGCATACTGTCTCTACTACATTATAATACATAATCCGGACAGATCAAAACATACAAAAAATTGAGGTTACACCGGAAGCGTTAAATAAAAAAAAATTATTCAACACCGTATTGTGGTAAGGGCTGCAGACGATGACAGCTGAAGTGACCTTGACCTCTTATAAGCGAATGCTTGTTATACACACAGCATGCGGCCAACTGCCATTTGAATGTTTTTAACTAGAGCTGCAAGGGAACACAGCTCAAGTGGAAATTATCTCTAATTAAAGGGAAGTTACAATGACAATTTTAAACACGAGAAACAGCAGCATACATGTCTGTGTAACCTGGTTTGAGACTCGGGAAGCTGCTACGACTGACAATGATTACTCCTAGTTGCAGTAAACTTTTAAAATAACTTTTTTTTCAGAACTTCTTGACAGATTTTAGATGAGATAAGATACTAATAATTTGTGTCTGGGTTGATATTTGACATGGTGGACACAATTTGTGAGTGTTATGTATAGTATTTTAAATGAATGAACAGTGCAGCACCCCCAATGACAACCCCCTGGAACCTCCACTGAACAATAATGACATTCTTTGATTTTCTAATCAATAAATAAGTGTCACCATTAACAAGCAAAAACCTCTATCACTGCTGTAATAGTCTTTAACATCACAACCATCTGTATTGAAGCATCAACAACAACAAATGAGTGTCACCACAAACTAGCACAAACCTCTAACTATCACTACTATAACAGACTTTAATATCACAACCATCTGTACTTGTAACATCAACAAAACAAAAACAATGTGCTCATAGCGTTTTGCATCAATTACATAACCAATAGGGCAACATTAACACTTTCATATAAATTATATGAACAGCAATAGCAACAACAACTATAACAACATCAATAACCAACAACAACAACACCAAAACAACAACTACTACAACAACAACTACAGCAAAAACAAAAGCAACAACAACATTACCATCAACAATATCAACTACAACAATAGCAGTAACAACAACTACAACAGCTACAAGAACAACACCACCAACAACAACAAACGCAACACCAACAACAACAGTAACAACAATGACACAAACAACAGTAAACACAACAACAACTACAACAACAGAAAAAAAAACAACAACAACAACACAAGCAACAACATCAACAACATCATCAACAACAACAACAATAGCAACAACAATAAAAGCTACAACTATAACGACAACAAGAACAGAAGCAACAGCAACAATAACAACAACAACAACAGCAACAACAATAATACCTACAACAACAGTAACACCAACAAAAACTACAACGACAACAATAACAACAAACTACAACAACAGCAACAACAACAAGTGTAACAACAAAAACAATAATAATAACAACAACACCAACAACAACAGTAACAATAACAACAATAAATGCAATAACAAAAACAACAAAAACCACACCTTCAACATTAGCAACAACAATAACAGAAAAAGCAACAACAACAGCAACAACTGCCGCAACAATAACTACAACTGCAACAGTAACAACAACTAATACAAAAACACCAAAAACAACAATGAGTTACAACAACAACAGCTACAACAAATACAACATTAGCAACAACAAAACCAACAACAACAACAACACCAACAGCAAAGTCAACAACAACAACACCAACAATAACAAGAATGAGTAACATCAACAATAACACGAACAATAACACAAACAACATGAACAACATCACCACCAGCAAAAAAAAACAACACCAACAACATCAACAACGATTGTAACAATAACAACACTGACAATAACAGCTACAACAACAACAACAGCAACAACACTAACAATAACAACGACAACAAGAGCAAAACAACAATAGCAACAACAACAACAGCAACAACAACAGCTACAACAACAACAGCTACAACAACAACGGCAACAATAACAATAACTAAACAATAAACAGCAACAACAACAGCAAAAACAACAGCAACTACAACAGCAACAACAACCCAAACAATAATTTCATCCAACAACAACAACAACAGCTATAACAACAGCCAACAACAAAAACTACAACAACAACAACCAACAACAACACACCTTGTCTTTCCCGTTCCTGTCTTGCCAAGGTCACAGTCTCCATTTTCTTGTTACCTGAACATACATAATTTTTTTTGTTATTTCAAATATTTGTAACATGTTGTCATTAATTTTAGATAGATTAGAAGATATTTATGGTCCCGTCGGAGCAGAAGTGATAGTGGCAAATATGTGAGAATAAAATTGTAAGAAATAGATTCCGCGATAGAATAGTTTAAGGAAAAGATCTGTCTCTGGAATGAGTAGTTTCTCTAGTCCAGACTATCTATACGACTAAAGTTTAGTATAAGACAATCTAGTACCTCCCTATATCTAGAAATATAAGTTAAACTACACACAAACACTCAATTATGTGACAACAAGACACACAAACGTGAAAAAAATATTGTTAATGGGTATGGGTCTAACCAACAAACACAGTTAAGTTCTTTTTTGTTATTTATTATCATTAAACTTTACAAACATCAAACATATAGAGAAATCAATAAAATCATGTTTACAGACATATGAAAATAACCAAATAAGTGCCCTGCCCCTTGTTGAGAAAGGATCCTAATAGAAGTTAATTACCCAAAGGTCAAAGATTAACCGTAGGTTACAGAATAGACTGTGAAGAACAAGGTCCCACTAAATTACTACTCAGTAAAGTACCCAAGTTTAGCGAAATTAAAAAAAAGGGAAGTTAGTACAATGATTGTAACAAAAAAGAAAATATTCTCTCTGTCTCTGTCTCTGTCTCTGTGTCTCTCTCTCTCTCTCTCTCTCTCTCTCTCTCTCTCTCTGTGTCGTACGTGGCCACAAACAATCTCGCTTCCCCACTCGTGGTGTTAATATTCCTTTAAAAAATTACAATAGTTCCTGAACCTGTACTCTCAGGTGGGTTGCCCAAATATGGCCCCAGTCCAGCCTATATATCGAATAATAATTACAAGGTGGACGACACATTTGGTGGTTTAATTTTCCCTAGATAAAACAAGTGTCACCGCAAATAGTTACTGAAGCAAAACGTGCTCTGGACGTTCCCATTTGCAAACGAAGAAAAACAATTCCAGTATTGCGAAACATCTGGTTGCTAAGACAAATGTTACAATATGTAAAAATGATGATTATGATAAATCCTATCGGCTGGCTCTATGGTGAGTGCCGGTTTTGAAACAGCGTAGTTTTCTGGATCACCCCGTTGCTACGGCTGTCAAACGTCAGGAAAATATGTTCTTTCGTATGCACAGTGAGCTGGAAAAATTGAATAAATAATTCTGCGTAAGGTACAGTCCAGTTAAGATTTAATATTAATGTTTATTTGTCTCTTGGGGCCAACCGGTTTATAAAGGAACTTGGGACTTGTAAGCCACGAAGAAGAAAACATTAATCCTTCACTGAATGAAGAAAGAGAACCGAACTAGCCAAAAATCGAAGTCCCAAAATAAGAAGACCTCTGGCCGCAGGGTTTTTGATCAGGTACTATATTAGGAAGAAAAGAACATTTATGAAAAAAAAAATATGCTACGATCCTATCCACACGTAAGTTTTCAGCTATGGCATGTCGGGAAAAAAAGGATTTGCGCCCTCCCCCGTTATTGCCCGCGAGAAAATGAACAGCGCGCAAAGTCGATTATTATTTAATTTATCCATACGCGCACTTTAACAATTATCGCCTGTCATTACTAGCTATAGATTGTCGGCATTTGATGTTTTGTCACATGATATTAACACTAGTCAGTTATAAAATTTCACACAGTGAAATATACTGCGAATTCTAACCTGTCACTCATCCGTCACGCGTAATAATATCAGTCAAGCTAAACCGTATCTTCTTGTGTAAGAAAGTGGGGTGTTGGAAATTACATTACACTGAACAACTGGCAAGAAAATATCTACGCGTTTTGTTATTTAACTAGTTTTAAACGCTTGGGAATTACAGTGAATTAAAATGGTTAACTAACACATTTTAGTTCTTATATAACACCATGATCTGTATATATACTGCGTTCTATCCAACTCTGTTATCAGAGTCGCTCAGACATTTTTTGGATAATCTAAACACGCCGGACCAGAACCATTTCTTCGCTAAATGTGTTAAATAGTCTCTTGGGGATTTCATTTTGTCTTAAAATCCATATTACGCGAAACATATGAGAGAAAACCGGACTGATTTTAAACGCGACGAACTGGAACGGACTACGGACTACGACTTACGAAACATGGAACACAAGAAGTATGAATGGGAAGAAAGAGGAGCTGGTGGAAGAGATGAGGAAAGCCAGATTAGAACGTCTGACTTTAACAGAAACCAAGAAATAAGTACAAGAAGTTATGGATCTCGATGGCGACACGCTGCTCTACAGTGGTGTCCCCAAATTAGAAAGAGCTATAGGTTGCGTTGGTTATATTCTGGTCCAAAACCAAAGGGATAATATCAAGGGATGGAACTTTGTCTTGGAACGCATTATGGTCCTAAAACTGATAGAAGGAGAAACCATAGTCAACCTTGTCATTGTGTATGGGCCAAATGAAGATGAGCGAGCAGAGGTCAAGGAGGAATTCTTCAAGCTGCTTCACAGAACAGTGGACGACAAAGAAAACGAATCCACCTGTGCACCTACTGGAATACTCTGCCCAAACTACTCATCTGAAGCACATGCCTTAAGCATTGCCGCACAAATAATAAATACAACAATAAGCCAATGTCAGCATGTTTTTTTCCTTACTGACGCCATGTCAGCTCTGCAAGCTCTACAGTGGATACCATGACACTGTGGCATACCAGAAACGAGAGAGCAGATATGTTAGCAAAAGAGGGAGCAACGCAGGAATAAACAGAACAAACCATCACCTTCCAGGAAAAGAAGACCCTTATTAAGGCCATTAGAAAAGTCGACCAACAAAGAGACTACTATCACTAACTTGATCGAGCAAAAACAGATGATCCTGTTCCGTATTAGAACAGGACATAACAGACTTAACAGTCACTTATACAGACTGAGATTGGTCCAATCACCACTGTGTACATGTGGACAGGCAGGACAGACAGCCAAACATATCCTGCAAGACTGCCGCATGCTTAGTCAATTGTGGACTGAACATTGGCCTACAGAGACGGACATCCACACGAAGCTGTTTAGGAGTATTGAAGAACTTTCAACCACATCAAGATACATCCAGAGAACCAGACTTCTTGTGTAGACATTACAAAACAACAGCGAACGAGAAGAAGAAGATCTAATACACATGTGATACATTTCTTTGATTAGGCATTTAATACATATTTGAAATATATCTTTATGTAAATATTAAACACATATCCGAAAAATGTCTTTATGTATCTGTCTCTCTGATAATTATAAATATTACTACACTACTGTCTAAAAACAACTAACACTTCATTATTCATCGGCTTAAAAATATTTAGTACATTAAAACAAAACAACACCAAAAACAACTAGAAACACACAGACTTTTATTTTCAACATAAAAATATTTAATATAGTAATACACAACAACAATAACAACTAGAAACATTCAGACCTTAATAAATGTCTCCATCGTGCAAAGGCACAACAGACCAATCACATGGTTTGTCTTAAAAACCAAATTATGTGCGAAACATAAGAGAGAAAACCTGACTGATTCTAAAGGCGATGAACTGGAACGGACTACGGACTACGACTTACGGAACATGGAACACAAGAAGTATGAATGGGAAGGAAGATGAGCTGGTGGACGAGATGAGGAAAGCCAGATTAGAAATCCTGACTTTAACAGAAACAAAGAAAAAAGGAGAGGGAGTTATGGATCTCGATGGCTACACGCTGCTCTACTGTGGTGTCTCTAATTCTGAAAGAGCTAAAGATGGCGTGGGTTGTATTCTGGCCAAAAACCAAAGGGATAATATCAAAGGACGGAACTTTGTCTCGGAACGCATTATGGTCATAAAACTGAAAGAAGGAGAAACCATAGTCATCCTTGTCATTGTGTATGGGCAACATGAAGTTGAGCGAGCAGAGGTCAAGGAGGAATTCTTCAAGCTGCTTCAAAGGACAGTGGGCGACTGTCTAGATGAAATTATCATGCTCGGAGATTTCAGTGACAGAGTTGGAAATGACTATGCTATATGGGGTGTAGTTATCAGAAGATATGGAGAAGATACTCTTAATGACAATGGAAAGCGACTCCTTACATTCTGTACTGAACAGAATCTGATCTTTACAAACACAAAGTTCCCCGATAAGCGCATATATGTATACACTAGATGTGAACCAACACAGAATGAGAAGTCAGCGATCGACTATTCCATAGTTAGGAAGAGCTCATTCAAGTATGTCTGGGATGCTAGGGTGTGGAGGAGGCCAGAGATTGGAAGTGACCACTACTTGTTAACAATTAAAAGAACAACTAAAAGAGTTACTTGGCCTAGGAACTGCCTAACATCACCCAAGAAGCTTAGTAAACGAACAGGGCAAACGAGCATTAAGACCTACAAGCTGAGAGAGCCAGAAGTGAAGACCTGATATCAGGGGCTTATTGGTACAGCAGTGAGAAACACAGAACAACAACCTGATGACCTGGAAACACTCTGGTTGACATTCAAAGACATCATAAAGACAGCTGCAACAGAAGTATGTGGTGAAGTTCGACTTGGGAACAATAGAAAGAGGACACCTTGGTGGCCAGATGTTTAAGAGAAAATAAGAGATAAGAAAAAGGCACGAAAACAATACTTTAGACCTAAAAACACAGCAGGAAAAAAGAGAAATTATGATACTCAGAACATAAGCAAAGAACAAGGTGCTAGCAGCAAAACAAAAGTCATGGGAAGAATTTGCAGAAAAGCTAAAAAAACGATGCGCAAGGAAACCAGAAATTGTTCTATAAAACCTTAAAGAATATGAGGAAGGAAAAACAGTGCCTTCTTAAATTTTTAAAGGACAAGCAAGACAAAGTGCTTACTGCCCCAAAAGAAGTAATAGAAAAATGGAAATACAGACTGACCTATATGTAGGTAAACGTCTAATTTGAGGACAATAGACGTCGTGGTACTGCCTTCTGATCCTGACAGGTTGAAGAAAAATATCGGGTTAAACCTTGCTTAGTTGAAAATTGATCGAATTTATCTGTTTTGCCTTTTCATTTTAATCAGTTTACACTAACTATATTGTTTGTTACATTGTCTTTATTTCAACGTGTCTGTTTGATTGTTTGTTTATTTATTTGTTTTGTTAATGTTTTTTCTTGCATACCGGAGACGAGACAGTTGCTGTACATTAATGTGTCACTTATAGTCTGGGACGTTGACCATATTGCCATAATGATTGTATACAATATGTCTGATTGTTGTTGTTGATAAGAGTTTTGTCACATCAGCTATAAACTACGTGATAGTTTCTATGTCCAGACACTTTTAATTATCAACTGGGGAAATCTGAGATTTCGCGTGGTCTTTATCACAATAAGGTTTTTTTTTCTGGTGCTTACAAAACTATTTTAAAAATAGAATAATAACACTTTAGACATAACACTTTACTCCTGATATGTTCAACCAAGCTGGACTGGTCTGCGTGGGTAGGGGTCAGACAAAAGCTGGTACTCTGGTCCTCCAGGTTGGGGGTTTTAGCACAGGGCCGACACCCCTGTCTATGTAAAAAATCGCACATGTTACCGAAACAACAATAAATGGAAAAACTTTGCTGCGGGACGGACATCCGGAGTCTCAGACTCGTATGACTGACAGTGGTGAAAGCCGAAAGGAAGCCACTGGCATGAAAACGGTTGCCCCGACCGCAAAACACGAAACCAGAATTGGTTTTTGGAACGTCAGAACTGTGAATGAGGCAGGATGCCTAGGAAAAATTCTCCGAGTCTTTTGGCCGAGTGCCATCGCCGGTCAAGATCTGCTTACTCGGAGCAAGCGAATGGACATGCACACCATCATGGCTGGCGGACGCTGGGGCTGGGTTGGCCATGTCCTCGGGTTAGACCCCAGTGCCATCACGGGAACGGCTATGCTGTGGACCCCTGGGGCAAAGCGAAAGAGAGGCCGACCAAAAACAACATTGCGGGGGACTGTGGAGGCTGAGATGAGGGGAGTGAACCGGGGTTGGGGCACTGTGCGAAGGATGGCCGCTGACCGAGCAAAGTGGAATCAATTTGTTGTTGCCCTACAAGACGCCACCAGGCGTAATGGCCACTGACTGCTTTGACGGTCGCCGGCTAAGGATCAAAGAAAGAAGAAGAAAAGAGACATAGAAAAAAGGTCACATAGAAATAAAAATCAACAGAACTGATTTAAAGAATATAAAGATAAGCACGTGTAGAGATGTAGCCAGTGTCTAGAAACACGGTTCTAACTTCAATACGTCTGCAACCGAGTTTGTCCGATGTGACCTTGTTTGGAACCGAAGTAGTAAACACGGTTGTTGTGTGTATTGGGGGCTGGGGTAGAATCGTGTAAAACAAATAAAGTAAATACGGGAAAATGAGACAGAGCACAGAGAAAATGACCACACGAGGAAGGTCAGGGACAATAAAAGTCAATGTTATTAGCATACATCTGACATATATACCAGTTATTACTACTGGCAAGGAAGAACATTCCAGCACCTCTGATTCATGCTACACAGAGCTTCTACAAGTCTTGCAGAAATTATGTGAGGACAGCAAACTGTAAGTCAGAAGAGTTCAGGACCACCACTGGTGTAAGACAAGGTGATATCCTGTCACCTTATCTTTTCATACTCCTCATGGATGATGTCATCAAGGCATGTAAGGAGAGAACAAGAAAGTATTCAGTGGGGTACTGGAAGATGAGACAGGTCTGTATTTCAGAGCTAGCATTTGCTGATGATGTTGTCCTGATTGCTAAATCAGAGACACATCTCCAATCCAATCTGCAAGTCTGGAAGGAAGAGCTGGAGAAGAGAGGGGTGGTCATAAGCAGCTCTAAAACAAAATCCATGGTGATATCACGAGAAGAAAGAAGACATCAGATTAAGTTGGGAGAACAGGTCCTGGAGCAGGTCGACCACTTTAAATATCTCGGAGCTATTATAGACCGAAAGGGGGGCATCAAAGAAGAGTTGGCCACTCGAAAAGCAGCAGCTGGGAGACTTTTTCAGGCCATAAATCGAGGATTCTTCAGCAAGAAAGAGGTTGGTAAGAAAACGAAGATGGCTGTATACCGCTCCACCTATGTCCCAGTCTTGACATATGGATGCGAGTCATGGGCAATGACTACAACCCACAAAAGCCAGATCCAAACCTCAGAAATGAGGTATCTGAGGAAGGTGGTTGAAGTAACAAGAAGAGACATGGTCCGCAACCAGACGATACGTCAAGGCCTAAAATGCCATCCGCTGCAGACCCAAGCAGAACAGTCCCAACTAAGATGGTTTGGCCATGTCTGCAGAATGGGAGAAGATCGGCTACCACGACAAGCATGGGAAACAAAGAGCCAGGGATCCAGACCCCCAGGACGACCGAGAGTCCGCTGGGAGGACAACATTAGACAATCTTTGAAGGACCGAGGACTGGAATAGAACCAGGCCAGGAAGAAGACAGCTGATAGAATAGTCTGGCGCTCTCTCTTCCAAACCTCTACACCTCACGGTAGAAGGGGAACGACTAAGTAATTAAGTATTACTACAACAAGCTTGGGCAGACGTCAACGCTTCAATAAGATGACAGCAATCTTGTGAAATCTGTGAACTCACGAGGTTCTATCAATGATACCTTGTACTGTGACTTCCTGTGACAATGATCTGATCAGGGAAGATAACTGACAAACACACGTTATTAAATTTGTATTAATACTTTCATTTTTATTTAATATAGGCACCGTGGAAAAGCCACGTCTGGCTCTAGAATTCAGGACAGTAATTTGTCATATAATATAAACATTTAACTTCCACAAACCGATTGAAGTTGGCATAATGAATAAAACTAGAAATAATAAATTAGGAGGTAGTGACTAAATATTAACACGCACAAAACCATTGCAGAACTAAACAGACTAATACGCAATAGACAAAAGTACAAGCACTCATCTTCTGTTATGTCACAGTGATCAAGTGCGATGTGACAATTCAATGCAAGCTTTCATCATTTGTAATGAATCAATGACCAAGTATTATATGATACAATTCAAAACAAGAGCTCATCATTTGTCATGCCCCAACGATAATGTGTTATGTGAAAAGTCAAAATAAGAGGTCATCATTTGTCATGCCCCAACGATAGTGTGTTATATGACAAGTCGCCTGTTAAAGAACGACACAACACTAGATGAATCATCAAGGTTAATACTGTTTTAATTTGGCATCAAACGTAAGGCTATTAAAGCTGGACGTATGAGATGATTCATCTGTCGTGTTTACAACCAGCGAGCTACAGGGACAGTCAGTAGTCACACTCTTCGACATATACTGAGGGAGACTGATCACCTATGCGTTTGCCCGGAATGCAATTATGTCGATTCTGTTAAACAATAACACTACAATCTACTTCATATCAAAGATGCAATAGTTAAGGAAATCCGAGAAGGTGAGAATGACAAGAGGATGTAAAACGCAGTGCAGCAAGTCCAACAAAACCAGTTTACTACATGAGCTTTACAAGGTCCTTGACATGGAATGAGATATGGCATATGGCGCTTCTTAGGCTCGGCTTCATTATCAGATCAATGTATGATCTTCTGCCCTCACATACAAACCTTGTAAGATGGGGAAAGTCTGATGATTCTCAGTTCCCTTGTGCCATGGGAAGCAAATGCTAGAATATGTGCTCTCAGCTTGCAATGTGTCGTTAAGGTTAGGACGATTCACATGGCAACACAACCAAGTACTAAAAAAGCTGCTGCTACACTAATCCTAGTAATGCTGAAGTTTAAGGGGAAGTACTACAGTGAAAACTAACTTTTGTTCTAATAACATTTTCAAATTTTTTATGTGCTCAATAGACACAGTGTATGTCCATGAACCAAATTCCAGAGTTTATTTTGTTAAAAAATATGTGGTTACCATGGTAACCAAAAAAACATCCACCATATTGGATTTTGACCACTTTTCGAGAGCTAAAAACTTATATTTCCCATTGACCAAACTTTATCACATTGCACACACATGTTGTGACTGACAATTAAAACAATTTGTCACATGCTTTTTTTGATAAGTTTAAAATTCTATTTTTAATTATTTTTTTAAAAATTGCACTTTATTTGTATGAAAAAAAATGAAAAAAAAATATTAAAAAAAATATATCAAAGCAAATTACCAAAATATCAAAAAAGCATGTGACAATTTAAAGGTATATATGTGTACTACATGCATGCCAAATTTAAGACTGATCTATTAGATAGTTTGTAAAAAATAACATTTTTTGTTAATAAAATGTTAGTTTTGAGAAAAATGCATTTTAGTCACCGAGTGACTTGTCTTGTCCAATATGCTTCATTCTGGGGGGCTGAATGTGTTTAAAATCCTTCAGGACTATATGCTGCACATCATTCAGCTTCTTGCAGCTCCTTCTCTCGCCTATATCTTGCCTAATTTTTCTTCTTTCCTTCTACATGGTAACCCAAAAAAAAAAACAACCGCCATATTGGATTTTCACCAATTTTCAAGAGCAAAAATCTTATGTTTACCATTGATCAAACTTTATCAAATTGCACACACATGTTGTGACTGACAATTAAAACAATTTGTCATATGATTTTTGTTATAAGTTTAAAATTCTATTTTTAATGAGTTTTTTAAAAATTACACTTTATTTGTATGAACAAAATGAAAACAAAATATTTTAAAAAATATATCAAAGCAAATTACCAAAATATCAAAAAAGCATGTGACAATTTAAAGGTATATATGTGTACTACATGCATGCCAAATTTAAGACTGATCTATTAGATAGTTTGTAAAAAATAACATTTTTTGTTAATAAAATGTTAGTTTTGAGAAAAATGCATTTTAGTCACCGAGTGACTTGTCTTGTCCAATATGCTCCATTCTGGGGGGCTGAATGTGTTTAAAATCCTCCAGGACTATATGCTGCACCTCCTTCAGCTTCTTGCAGCTCCTTCTCTCGCCTTTATCTTGCCTAATTTTTCTTCTTTCCTTCTACATGGTAACCCCAAAAAAAAAACCCCGCCATATTGGGTTTTTCACCAATTTTCAAGAGCAAAAATCTTATGTTTATCATTGACCAAACTTTATCAAATTGCACACACATATTGTGACTGACAATTAAAACAATTTGTCACATGCTGTTTTTGATCAGTTTAAAATTCTATTTTTAATGATTTAAAAAAGAAAAAACTATATTTGTATGAAAAAATATTTTTTAAAATATTTTTTAAAAATTTATAAAAGAAAATTACCAAAATATCAAAAATGCAGATGTGTTACTTTAAAGATATAGATGTGTACTACTCATGATTATTTTGATAAGTTTAAAATTCTATTTTTAATGATTTAAAAAAAAAAACTATATTTGTGTGAAAAAATATTGTTTAAAATACTTTTAAAAAATTTATAAAAGAAAATTACCAAAATATATAAAATGCAGATGTGTTACTTTAAAGATATAGATGTGTACTACATGCATGCCAAATTTGAGACTCCTCTGTTAGATAGTTTTAGAGAGAAATCGTGCATTTTCGGCACAAATTTGAAAATCATAGCATGGGGGTAGTGCCGACAATATGCTTTTTTGATACATCAAATGCATTTTTTATGTTATAAAACTTTGCTCAATCGATTCCTCGATGATTATTTAATAAAATAAGCTCAAAAGTAAAAAATCGATATTTTGTACGTAAAATCCAGTTTTCATTGTAGTGGAGCCCCTTAACAGCAAAGCCAGACCAAGTACCTTATACACGTATTTTCTGTAGTCAGCAAAATCAGCATATGCCAAACAAAATCTCAGTTTACCCCCCATTCTTGATTGGAAATAACTGGGAGATGACAGTAGATCTACCTGGGCGAGGGACATACCCAGACTGGCAGATGGCAGTAGATCTACCTGTGCCACGGACACACCCAGACTGGGAGATGGCAGTAGATCTATCGTGGCCATGGACATACCCAGAAATTATTAGTAGATCTAAAAGAGACCACAAATAGTACTAAACTCCTCATCGGTGTATCAGATTATAATGACTGAGATGACATTGCCAGTTGAATCCAGATTAGATGAGCGACACTCGCTGAAACTGGGTAAGTATAATGACTTGGTCATGGGCTTGAAACTACAGATTCACAACGAAATTCCTAGCGGTAGAAATGGGTACAAGAGGTCTGGCGGCTGTTTCAGTGTCGGATTACTACTACAACTATTGGGTGTAAAAAGGACAGTCAATAACAAGAGCACAGAAGAGGCTAGGTGAGACTGTAGAGGGCGTTGTGTTGACTGTGGAACAATCTCAACGGGCTGTGGAGCTCCAGATAATAATTCATGCACATCATAACGATTGCTTTCATTCGTGCTTCAAGCTGACAACATGGATAAGACCAGGAGTGAAGATGAAAGCTGCAACAAAGGTGGAGTGGGTTCCATTCCTAGCGCAGGCTGAATACACAACAGGAGGCTGACACTCGAGAATCATGACCCAAGTGGGCCTGCCTCAGAGTGTACAAGAAAATAAAGGGCCGAAACATTTGTCCCATAGGGGTACAGCTACTGATGATAAGATTGCCTCCTGTTGTAATACACTGTAACGGAGGTTTCTATCATAGTATTTCAGTATCACATGTTCTAGGTCTATATTTGTGATATTTGTGAATGTAGACAGATCACATGCAATGACTGAGTACATTATACTCTGTCAGCATAAGTGATCTTAGTGAATATAGACAGACCACTTATGCAATGATTGAGTACAGCATACTCTATGTCAGTATAAGTGATCTTTGTGAATATAATACTCTTATAAAGCATTTAAGTACCACATATTCTAGATCTATAAAGATAACCGTTGTAAATTCAACATTTCTATGTAGTATTATGTACCATATTTTCTAGGTCTAATTAGATGATCCTTGTAAATGTAACAAGTGTTTTTAGTATTATGTAGCAGATATTCAAGGTCTATAAAGATAATCTTTGTAAATGTAACAATTGTATGTAGTATAGTATGTACCACATTTTCAAATTCTATAAAGAAGATCCTTGTAAATGTAACAATTTTATGTAGTTTTATGTACCACTTATTCTAGGTCCATGTAGATGATCTTTGTAAATGTAATAATTGTATGTCGTATTATGTAATAATTATTCAAGGTCTATAAAGATGATCTTTGTAAATGCAAAAATTTTATGTTGTATTATTGTTGATATTTGCTGTCGTGTGTAGTAAATATTGTTAAATATAATAAGACGTGGCTGGCTGTCATACATTCTCACGTTATGAAGTTTAATCACGAAGCCTGAACACACTGTATAAAATCCGACATGTTTAATCCGCCATCTTAGATGCAGGAGGTAGGAAGAAGCAAAGCAAAAGAGTTTCCATAAGGGCAAGTAACTCTTAGTCGGAAACAAACTAAACGTCGAAACAGATATGTACACATCAACATCCCCCCTTCTTTATGAGTAAACAAAATCATTCATCCAAGAGGGTTTCTTGCGATCTCTTTGAGGTCTCTTAGGGCAAGATGGTAGGAGAGAATGTTCTTTGCCAGCTTTCCCAGGACTAGAAGTAGCTGGAGTTGAAGGATCAACTTCTGGAGGATTGGAAATGTTCACTTCACTAGTGTTTTCCGTGTCTGGCAAAACAACCTGTTGCTCGGGTGGAACTGGAGAGGAGAAATCAATTTCCAGGTCCGCGGGATCCGGTGTGAAGTGTGTTGTTTTAGGTCTTAGATGAATTCTGTTTCTGATATATTGACCTCCGTTCTCCCCTTCAACTAAATAAGATCTTTTAGAGAGCCTCTTATCGATCCTTCCAGGTTGCCAGTTTGGTCGTTCAGGGTCTTGATAGTAGACTGGCTGGTGAGACAACTTGGGCAAATCATGAGCAGTTTTATCATAGTACGTCTTCACTGATCTGTCTCTCTTGCGTCTACTTTCAGTAACTCTTCTGTGAGATGCAACGGGTTTCACTGCAGAAGGTATCAGTGTACGCAGTTTCCCGTTGAACAGTATTTCTGCAGGACTTTGATCAAACCCTTGTCTTGGCGTATTACGAAGTTCAAGTAGTGCCTCATTGTTACGGTAGTTCCATTGCAGTCGTCTGCTATAGGTTGGCAGCGTGCAATTTTAGGGGTTACAGCATTTAATATAATCTAAGGTAAATAATTCTTGGACAATTGAACGCTATCCACTCAAGCGAATTATGACGTGGTAGCGTTGATAGGTCACGCACCGTGACTAAGATACGGAACCCTTTTGTATTGACCGTCAAGCTGTAAAGACGTGTCTTTTCTACTTCCAGTGTAGGGCATAGTATTGCCGCACAGATATGTTTTATTCAAGTATGGACATGGGTCAGTCCATGATTATGGTGAAGCGATATTATGAGTAAGGTTAGTACGTAATTGAATTCAGGGAAGGATAGATTAACAGTCCATGATATTTATTATTGCCAAACTCATAGACTCACTGTCGGCCGTTGGAACCCCCAACCGCGCGTGCAAATAGCTATGCTGTTCTGTCTACATTGATTCGTTTTTCTGGACAAGGACTGAGAATATGATATGGATCCAATTGTACTCAAATATTCAGATGTATGCTTTTAATGAATAATACTCGTGATGTCTTCAGATGTATTAATGTAATTAAATGTGGGACTCAACCTCAAGGACATACTCACATCAATCACGTTAGGTTTGGTTCTTCATATTGACAATGTTGATGTTTATACATGCACGATGAGCTCTTACCTTACGAAGTTAGTTATCTTCAAGAATTATAAAGAAATTCGTAAGGAAATATACCGTCTTCTTAGACAATCAGCTAACCAACCATTAACTAACATTGAATAAACAAGGTGAATGTTTAATAACCAGCCAATCGATCTGAACTGGAAGAACCAGGCTTCAACAACTGGTGCCCATTGTTTTGGGATCGAATCGAAATTTCATTCATTCGGACAATAATTGTTTACGTTCAAGGAATATCACGTGATGTGCTCAAGTATGACCTATTATGCATAGTTACTACTAAAGGTCAACCCTACGTCATCGTTTTTTTTGAGTTCCAGCCAAAAAGCCAGGGTGACAGACGGTGAAACAGCATCTTCGACAAACGAAACTGAATTAAGATGAAAACCCTTTTGTCGATCAATAGTCAATTATGTTGAAAAGAAGCTTACGATACTTGGCTACACCGTGGATGCATACTAGCATGGCCCGTGGAAAATAATCGAGCACAAAAAGATAAGTCTAGTTCCAACCTTTGTCAGTTATAAAACACGGTGCTGGGTCCATTTCGTCATTTATACAGGCATGTCTATTCATTTTCATGTATACATGTTATATTTGCTTCCACCGTTTGTTTTTGTTACTAATTAGTGGGCGGTAGGTGGGAATCAGAATTGATCCTTATGGCTTTTCGAATGTCAAGGACAATTCTGATTGTTCCGTAGGGCCGTGAATTAATTGCATTTCGCGAAGAACTCATCGATGACATTGCCGATGACTGTTCGTTCGGACTTGCCATTAATTGACCTTGCATGTTAGGTGTTCAGTTCCGTGAAAAAAATGGTGTATGTATTCTAGTGTATTCAGTTTCATTTTTATTGAGATTTGTATAATTGTTAGTAATCTATCTTGTTAATCCTGACCTGGCTATCTTTATGTTCATTTATATGTATGATAATAACTGTTAAATGAGTCCTGTGACGTCATTATTCGTAGTGTCCATATTTTTATCTTGCCTTGGTTATACTTGACCTTTCTGCATTTACGGTTAGTATACTCAGTTCATAAAATCATTTTTATTTGTGAAATGTCACTTTTGTAATCGTTCTGCTGTTTTGTAAATCTTTGGTTGAGGAATTGTATTGTTTTGTTCATCTAATACATTGCTAATATAATAATGGTATTATAATTTGATTAATAAGATTATTGTTAAACTCTCTTTCTTTGTGTAGTTGTTAACTCATACTGGCTACTAGTTGTTGAATCATGCTTTATTTGCTAAATGATGTGAATGTCCACCAGTGGATAAATGTAGATGTTGGGACTGGTGTAGTAAAGTGTAACGATTGTCAACTCATCAAACCCAGCACAGTTTTGGTCATACAGGTCATCTTGTCCTGGAACGTGATGAGGCTCCGACAAGAATGTGAGTGTAAACAATGAGTGTGTATCTGAATGTCAGTACGCGAATGGTAGAATGATTCGATAGAGTTGACAGGTTGGTAGTACATCACTCATACTCACACTGTTCGAATTCAAGAAGTACTGGAACTACGGTGGTCTTTTTATAACATTTAATGGGACGCACACTTGGACAGTAAGTGTATGGTTACAGGAACAAATGTCGACATAGACAGCATAATGTTGATCACAGGAATATCATCTTAAGTTAGCATTCATGCTTGGCAAATATCATAATGGAGCATTCGTAAATAAGCATTCAGCGTTCCATCATGTAAATCATCTGGCTTTACTGACTGGGCACGTCAGACCATAACCAATACATAGGAAGGCTCCTAGACCTAACCTCGTCTAGCGAATATTCCTTCACGTAAAGTTCAATATATATATATTTCATAATATAGGAATCCCAGACATGGGTTCTCACATGTAGCAGTGATCTCTTGGTTCATCGAGCGATAGTACAGGCATCCCTTTTTCTCACTCGATAAATACAAAGTATATGAATTTCAACATGGCTGTTCTCTCTCTCGTGAGCTTCACTCACTATAGAATATAGACCAAAATTAGTCATTCATTAAATGTCCTCATTTCTTCATAGCTTCTCTCATAGAGGTAATTGAATAATATCATACAATCCAGTGCTGATACATAGGAATGTCTTCTTCCTTTGAATGGATATTCTTTTTTAAAAGTACCACTGTGCATCTGCTTATCAACAACGATGGCGAAGCCCAAGTTCATAATAAATTGTGGTTTTACCTTTTTATGCGAAATATAACTTTGCCATTCCTTGGCAAAAGAGAATAAACACTGGGGTAAAGTACATACAACATGTCTAAATGATTATCACTTTTCCCCATCCATATATAGATCACTATTTCGGCAAAAAGCCTGCTACAACAAAACTCGGCATCCTCACAGGATGACAGCCATGGATCACACACCCCTTGCTAGCGATACTTCCGCTGCATAGCCTTTGACCTTTTCTAGCGACAACCAAATTAGTTCGACTTAGAAATGCAAAGATATCCATATATAAGACAGACTCGTCCTACTCATACAAACACTACGTATAAATTCAGGCCATAGATATACTGAAGCAAGAACAATCTATTCCTACCCAGCCACAGAATAAATCACAGTAGGCCTAGAGTCGTCTGCGGAGTCCGATCGAAGATGACAGAACTATTTTCAAGGGAAGCAACCCAAAAATGACTTCTCCTTAAGCACTTAAAAAAGGAAATACTTTGCTTACAAAATATTTGCGAACATAATAAGAATATAAATGTATTATATTGCAAGATAGTAAAAATTGCCCTTTACAGTCTTACCACACCTCCCGGGAAAAAAAAAATAAAATTTTTTTTTAAAATACATCTAGGAGCACCGTAGAATAGGCTCACAACGCAAGAATACTGCGCAGATGAAAATATCAGGAATAACTATAATTCCCAATATGACCGGTGAGAATATATATCTCAAAATCTGAGAGAAATTGTTTCCCTACGAATAAATGTTTCCAGGAAGGTGTGATGTACGTATAATACAATTCTGTTAATTATACAATGCATACCAAAAATTCACACTACAATCTTAAATTTATGATTTATGAAGAAACAATCATCAAAGAACAGCGGTGAATTAACATCAATAAACCGCTAAGTAGCGATACCATCATTCTATTATTAAATTACAAATGTGTATCTTAGTAAAGAAACAAAAAATAACTGTTGTAAAGTTATACATATTAAAAAAAAGATCCAATATTTAACAGTTAAGTGGCATCATGTGGGCATCTGGACAGAATGTCCGCCATCACATTTTCTGAACCACGGATAGCTCGTACCGAAAAATGAAAAGGTTGAAGAGCGATTGCGTATCGAGTTGATCTCGAGCTCTTCAAGTTTTTACTTTGGATAGCCGTAAGAGCTTTTTGGTCAGTTTCCACTACGAAATGCGCGCCCAGAAGGAATCTTTGGAGTTTGAGAATTGACCAAACCATTGCCAATAATTCACGGTCTAAAACCGAGTAATTCCTTTCTGCAGCATTAAGTTTTCTGGATATGTACATTACAGGATGCAGAGTTCCAGAGTACTCTTGCATTAGTGCCGCTCCAATCCCAGTGGATGAAGCGTCACTAAGAAGAACAAATGTCTTATCTGTTGTAGGTAACACTAAAATAGGTGGTGATGAAAACATAGTTTTGATCTTCTCTAGTGAAGATTGGCATTCATGAGACCAGTGAACCATGTTACGCGACCCTTTCTTTAATAGTGTAGAGAGAGGTGCCATGATAGAGGACAGATTCGGAATGAAACGTCCATAAAATTGTATGAGACCTAAAAGACTTCGCACTTGCTTTTTAGTCCTAGGGATAGAGATGTTAAGTATCTTAGTGATATTATGGTCTTCTGTCTTCAAGAAACCGTGACCTACTCGATGGCCTAAGAAAGCAATTTCGCTAAAGCCAATACAAGCTTTAGATGGTTTTGCTGTCAGGTTATACTCACGCAGAGTTGATAATAATTCAACTAACCCTGAATAGTGATCTTCCCAAGTAAAAGACAGATGTCGGCTAGATAAGCAATGACATCTGACCGATACGATAGGATTCGACGCATCATGCGTACAAATGTAGCTGGTGCGTTCATAAGGCCGAAAGGCATAAAATTTCATTGGAAAAGGCCTCTGGGAGTAGAGAAAGCGGTAAGAGGTTTGGCGCGTTCGGATAATGGAACTTGCCAATATCCTTTAGACAAATCAAGTTTAGTGAAAAAATGCGATTTAGAAAGACGAGTAAGTAACTCTTCTAGTAAAGGCATAGGTTCAGCATCGAACTTCGTAACTTGATTCAATTTGCGATAGTCAACGCAAAGACGTATGTTATTGTCTTTTTTTCGAACAATAACCATCGGCGAAGAATATGCAGAAGTGGATGGTTCGATTATTTGTAAATCTATCATTTCATCCAACTCCTTTTCAACCTGTGTTTGGAAATGTATAGGGATAGGATAAGGCCTAACCCTAATTGGAGTATGTTCAGTTAGAACAATGTCATGCTCAATGACATGAGTTTGTCCAGGGATGTCAGTGAGGACATCCTGAAAAGTTTGTAACATAGACGAAACTTGTCGCCGTTCTCCTAGAGACAAATCAGGAGAAACAGTAACGTCTTTCCATGATTCACTAGAATGAAGTGGGATCATTGGAAGCGGGAGATTAACATCCGAAAAACTTGTTTCCTCATCCTGTATTACAGACAGTGATGAGTAATGACCATGTTTGACATGAGAATCGTCCGTTGCCTGGAAAATAGGCTGTAGATAGTCAGGACGTTCATGGAACTCCGTAAGCATATTGATGTGGAAGGTTTTATGCTTCCCGTTAATATCAACGATGTAGTCAACATCTGAAATTTTCGATATTATATCGTACGGACCTTTCCAACTAATAAGGAGTCTATTTTCACGACAAGGTAGCAAAACAAATGCTTTGTCACCAGGACAAAGTTGTCGTAAAGTTCTCTTCTTATTAGCAAATTGTCTTGCCTTCTGCTTAGCAAATTCAGAAGAGGACGTTGCCAATTTGCATGCTTCGATAATCTTTTGTCTCAGCGCGATGACATACTCGTAAGAAGATTTTGTGTCATCGTCAACATTGTCAGCTGTTATAAGATCATGCAGCAAAGACATTGGGCCGCGCGGTCGCGCGCCAAAGACAAGTTCAAAGGGCGAAAACCCTGTATGTTCATTGGGGACCTCTCTGTACGCGAAGAGGGCCGCGGGTAAAACCCTATCCCAATCCTGAGGATGATCCTCAGTTATCTTCCCTAATAAGTTTCTTAAAGTGTTCTATTTAGTCGCTCGACCATCCCATTGGACATAGGATGATAGATGCTACTCAAAGATCTCTCTATCTGTAGAGTAGACATTACTTGAGACATGGTATCCGATATCAGTTGGGTGCCATGATCTGATAATATTTCTCCGGGGAATCCCAGCCGAGAAAATATAAGCCAAAGAGCATCTGCAATGTCAGCGGTAGTAATGCTCTTTAGAGGGATAGCCTCTGGCCAACGTGTGCACATGTCTACACACGTTAAGATAAACTGATGTCCTCTAGCAGATTTGATCTTGAATGGACCAATGATGTCTATCGCCATTTTCTGGAATGGACGAATAGGAATATCTGCAGCCTGAATAGGCGCAGCATGACGAGGACCTTTGGATTTGACTTCTTGACATACTTTACAGGATCGACAATAGATCCGTATGTCCTTGTTCACAAAAGGCCAAAAGAAAGCCGCAAGAACTCTTGACTTTTGTACGGGAAAAACCCATGTGACCAGCACACTGAGAGTCGTGTGCATGTTGTAAGATCTTAACTCTCAAATTCTTGGGTACAAGAATCTGAGAATGACTTGACTTAGTGGAGTCTTGCACCATACGTACAAGTACGCCATTCTTCATTGTAATCCAAGATTTACAATTTGAATCTTTATTCGGATCACCTTTTGTTACAAGAGTGAAGAATTTCTTAAGAGTCGGATCTTCTTCTTGTTGTTTTATAAACGAGTCACGAGAAATTACCAAGGGATCATCTTGGTTATGCACTTCATTATCTTCAACAGATGAAGTTTCAGGCATATTGAGAGCTTGAGCTCTAGTGACTACTGCATTAGCAGATTGCATATTTTGATTTTCCAAACGGAAATTTGCTCCGGAGTGCATTCTTTGACTCCGTGAATGCGACCGATGATAAGATCAGCGATCGGATCCGGCAAAAGACATGCGTGTACATCTCCTGTGAAGAAAGGAGTAGCAATCCTAATGATAGCGGTAGAGTATTTCTCTATGGTGCCGCCAAATGTTACGCATTTGACTACTTTGCCTGTAGAATGAGAAGGATCTATGAGTGACTGCCTAACCCCAATAGTTGTGCATCCAGAATCAAAAAGTACTGAGACTGGATTGTCATTTACTAAACCTTTGTGTAAGACAAGAGAACCTCTCCCATCATGCGCGATTGACGCAGGAAGAGCGGGAAGAGGATGGCCACAGCTTAAAGTAGACACTGTGGTTGGCTCAAATAATGTTTTGCATTGGGGGCACTGAGATGCTCTCCCAAAATCAAAAGCGGCACATGCCATATTATTAGAGTCATCATTATCTTTATTTTGTTTATAGGCTTCGTGGGACTCTTGCTGTGCAGAGTTCGCCTGGTAATGAGCTTTATGTTTTTTGAATTGTGCTCTACCTCTGTTATTATTGCCTCTGTACTTATCATTGTTTCCACTATTATAACCTCTACTCGGGTTTGAATCATAGCTCCTTTGGTTACTATCATCATATTCATTATAATGAGTATCTCGGTAATTATGATCCTGTTGTCTCCATGAAGGAAAACTTGGATAGTTTCTAGAATGACTTCCTTTGCGAAAGTTCCTGTAATTATGACCACCCCTGAATCGAGGGCTGTCAGCTCTTCTCCAGGTATTCGAAGAAGAACCCTGAAATGATTGGTTACCTTGGTTCTGATAACTGTAATAGTTACCTTTTTTATTAAACCTATTTTGAGGTCCTTGGAATTTGTGAGAGTGATTAGGGTTGTATGGTGTTGCAGAAGCAACTGGCATACCTTCTTTAACCTTACTATTGCTAATAGCTACGTCCGGATGTGCAGTGACGTATTGGGTACAATACTGTTCCATTTCTTTTAGAGACTTAGGTTTACGCTCATGTAAGAATTCGAGGAAAGGTTTATTTATACTTGACATAATCTTGTCTCTGAGTATCAAGTCCATAAGGGCTTCATAAGTCTTTTCTGTTTTGGATAGCTCAATCCAACGATCAAATGTAAGACGTGTTCTTGCAATGAATTCTGAGAATTCTACACCTGCCTCAGGCTCCATTGTCTTAAACAACTTCCGATAACCCTCTTCAGACAACTGATACTTCCTTAACAAGGCTGCCCTAATAACATCATAGTTATCTTTGTCAGCCTCTTCAACCAAACTTAAACTAGTCAGAGAATCACCTTTCAGATTTTCTGATAACTGGTTAGCATATTGTGATTTGTCCACATTATGTGCTCGACACGAGCGTTCAAATCTGTTTAGCCAGAATGTTATGTCATCACTGGAAGGGTTGAACGCTGGTACCTTGACCTTGTAAGTAAAGGGTTTACCATTACCACTAGATGCTTGATTAACATTACTTATGTTTGTTAACTTTAACTTTTCTAACTCAAATGCTAAAAGTTCTTTTTGGTGTTCATGTTCTCTTATTGCTTTTTTTTCTTGAGCTTCAGCTTGTAATCTTCTCTCTTCTGTAGCAGCTTGTAATTTTTTCTCTTCAGCAGCAGCCTCATCTTTTCTTTTCTCTTTTTCCATTTCCATCTGGAATCTTTTTTCATCAGTCTGTATCTGCAATTTCTTTTGCTCATCCTCTCTTTGTAATTTTTTTTTCCTCAGCTGCTAATTTCTTTTCTTCAATCAATGCTTTTCTTTCTTCAGCAGCAGCAGCAAGTTTTCTCTCTTCTGCAGCTAATGCTTTGTCATATTGAGCAACTGCCCATTGTTCTAATTGCTGACCAGTCATATCAAGAGCCCTGCCTTGTGTGATAAAATAATCTAAGGTAGACATCTTGTCTAATAAGATCAGTAATTTGCAAAAGTAAATAAATTTACTTTCTTAGTCTAAATCAAAGACCTTGTATGATAACTTATTAACCTGTGGAAAAATAGTACTTAACTATCCCAATCACTGTGGGAAACAAGCCTTACAAAGGTCTTGTATAAATCCTTATATAATAACAGCTATAAGTTGCTGGTTCACTCTATAATATAAGTGCAGTGCACCAGAAATAGTGTTTTATATCATCAACTGTGTACCTTTAGTAATAGCAATTAACTATGAGTTGCTTCTTGTACATCAATTTATATGATCAACTATATTTTAAATAGTGTATGTCGATCAGGCACAAAACAAAACAGTTATACAGAAGAACATGAAAACATTTGCGGAAATGAAATAAATCAAATGGGAAAAACAATAAAAGATAAACCGCAAGAGGATAACAAATACAAATAACGCCACAGTATATAAATATAAATTGAGAACAGAACTGAAAGATAGAATAGGGTAGACCAACAAATTACAAACAAATCAAAACAAACTAAAGAACAGAGGAATATTACAAAAACAACAATGAGTACAGACTTCACAGCTAACACTAATAGCAACAGCTGTCGCAGCAAATTTTCAATGAAGAAAATTGCACCTATAGAAACGCACACATCAGACCCTCTATTACGTGGGATACTCTGCTGTGTGACACCGCCCAACCGAAACAACAACCCGCTGGATACAAACAAATATCACATATAAATAGTTAAACATAAATACATAAATGCATAAATAGTATGGCAATATGATGTAAATAGAGTGTTGCAGAAAGAATGTGTTGGAATGAAGGCTCAGTTACACTGCCTAATAGTACAGTACTGTGGTACTTTATTAAACAAATACTTCTGGTCTAATTATTTTAAATTCAACACAGAAATAGAAGCTCCATCGTTGATTTGAATGATAACAATCAATGTAGGACTTCTCAGTTCAATAACATTTTCTTTCGCAAACACTGTCAAATATTCTCCAGTCCTGATGTGTAATGTTCTATGTTTCAACCAAGCTCGCTGTGTAACACTGTCAGTTGTATGGCAAATGTCCAACGAACCAAATGTCAACAAACCCTGACCTAGTTACTGCATACTCTCGACAGGACAGGTCACGCTGACATCACTGTAGAGTTGTACTGCTGATGTATTTGTGTGTCGTAACAGACCCCAAGGAACGTCTGGTCTCAGTAGTTTACTTCTCAATATGGTCACTGTGCAGGTTGACCCAGGAAGCTGGCACACCAGTTGTTAAACTCTCTTTCTTTGTGTAGTTGTTAACTCATACTGGCTACTAGTTGTTGAATCATGCTTTATTTGCTAAATGATGTGAATGTCCACCAGTGGATAAATGTAGATGTTGGGACTGGTGTAGTAAAGTGTAACGATTGTCAACTCATCAAACCCAGCACAGTTTTGGTCATACAGGTCATCTTGTCCTGGAACGTGATGAGGCTCCGACAAGAATGTGAGTGTAAACAATGAGTGTGTATCTGAATGTCAGTACGCGAATGGTAGAATGATTCGATAGAGTTGACAGGTTGGTAGTACATCACTCATACTCACACTGTTCGAATTCAAGAAGTACTGGAACTACGGTGGTCTTTTTATAACATTTAATGGGACGCACACTTGGACAGTACGTGTATGGTTACAGGAACAAATGTCGACATAGACAGCATAATGTTGATCACAGGAATATCATCTTAAGTTAGCATTCATGCTTGGCAAATATCATAATGGAGCATTCGTAAATAAGCATTCAGCGTTCCATCATGTAAATCATCTGGCTTTACTGACTGGGCACGTCAGACCATAACCAATACATAGGAAGGCTCCTAGACCTAACCTCGTCTAGCGAATATTCCTTCACGTAAAGTTCAATATATATATATATTTCATAATATAGGAATCCCAGACATGGGTTCTCACATGTAGCAGTGATCTCTTGGTTCATCGAGCGATAGTACAGGCATCCCTTTTTCTCACTCGATAAATACAAAGTATATGAATTTCAACATGGCTGTTCTCTCTCTCGTGAGCTTCACTCACTATAGAATATAGACCAAAATTAGTCATTCATTAAATGTCCTCATTTCTTCATAGCTTCTCTCATAGAGGTAATTGAATAATATCATACAATCCAGTGCTGATACATAGGAATGTCTTCTTCCTTTGAATGGATATTCTTTTTTAAAAGTACCACTGTGCATCTGCTTATCAACAACGATGGCGAAGCCCAAGTTCATAATAAATTGTGGTTTTACCTTTTTATGCGAAATATAACTTTGCCATTCCTTGGCAAAAGAGAATAAACACTGGGGTAAAGTACATACAACATGTCTAAATGATTATCACTTTTCCCCATCCATATATAGATCACTATTTCGGCAAAAAGCCTGCTACAACAAAACTCGGCATCCTCACAGGATGACAGCCATGGATCACACCCCTTGCTAGCGATACTTCCGCTGCATAGCCTTTGACCTTTTCTAGCGACAACCAAATTAGTTCGACTTAGAAATGCAAAGATATCCATATATAAGACAGACTCGTCCTACTCATACAAACACTACGTATAAATTCAGGCCATAGATATACTGAAGCAAGAACAATCTATTCCTACCCAGCCACAGAATAAATCACAGTAGGCCTAGAGTCGTCTGCGGAGTCCGATCGAAGATGACAGAACTATTTTCAAGGGAAGCAACCCGAAAATGACTTCTCCTTAAGCACTTAAAAAAGGAAATACTTTGCTTACAAAATATTTGCGAACATAATAAGAATATAAATGTATTATATTGCAAGATAGTAAAAATTGCCCTTTACAATTATAAATGAATTTGATTAATTTTTATGAAATTTGATGATGACTCAGGAACTTTGCATCAATTTGCAGTAGTGGTTCAAGACACTAGCGATGCACTTTGGATATGATGACTAAGGCATAATAATATAATATATATTGATAATTAAATATAAATTTATGGTCTGCCTTGAATATGACAGGCATATTACATGTTCATTAGTACATTTTCCCAGTACTACATTCTTAACTTAGAACATAGCATTGATTGAATATTGAGGGATAATACCAATAATTATTAGGTCATAATATTTTATGCTTGATTTTTAATTCAGCATCTTAAATAAATAAATTGTAGAACTATTTATGTTTTATATGAGTAGGTACATATAATATTTTTACAAAATATTATATATTGGTGAAACTTACAACTGGTAGTTGATTATATTGAGTAGTAATTTATTTTACATATATATATATATATATATATATATATATATATATATATATATATATATATATATATATATATATATATATATATATATATATATATATATATATATAGAGAGAGAGAGAGAGAGAGAGAGAGAGAGATAATTGAATAAAAGAATTTGAAGCAGAAATAAGGCGTATTGAGGAATTAGAAGAAGCTAAAAGGATAATTGCATTGGGGGAGAATAAAATGCAACAGGAATTATTGGATGTAAATGAGGAGATACGAGAGGTAGATAATGTTGATAGTGAGTTGGATAGAGTTGATTCCACTTTAAGTACAGATTGTACACATATGGCTCAGATTCATGAGCTTAAATCTGAGGGTTTGAATTGGAGATTAAAGGTTGATACCCAAGAAGCGGTATTTCATGATTTAAAGAAAACCTCGAAGGAATATATGAATTCTTCAAATAAGTTAGTCGTTAAAGAAATAGGTGTTAATGGTATGGTATCAGATAAAACGTCTAGGTCGGACATAATGTCTGTTCTGAGGAATCTCCTCCAAGAAGGGATTAATAATGGTTTTCAAGGCCAATACCTTGAAGATTTTGTATTAGATAATTTTTTATGTCGTACGGCATCCGATTTGGCAGATTTTGTGGATGTTAATTTTTATTTTGTCCCACAAATAATAATGGCTAAGGACATAGCAGACTTACTAGGTGGAGTGTTTCGTACTTTGGTGAAACGGTACACACACGTCCAACATGGTTCTATAGTGAATAATATTTGTAATGCTATTCTCTGCGACAATGATCATGATCAACAAATACATAATACACGGAAGGAGCAGGAAAGAGTGACTATTTTAGAAACCATTGATGAGAAGAAAAGAGAAGAAGAGTTATTGGTGATTATTGCCAGTCAAGAAAATACTATAAATGACTTGCGAAATGAGGTGAGTTTACTAAAATTTCATACCAATACTGATAATTCGAGATTAAGGACACAGCAAAAAGGTGAATATGAGAAAAAGCTGTCAGAAATGAGATTTGAAATTGCTGGGTTGAATAATAATCTGTCGGTGTTGATAGTAGATCTTACTAAATGTCGTAGTCAGAAGAACGAATTAGAAACCTCATTAGAATCCAACATTGAAAAAAAATAAAGCATTGGAGTCTGAGGTTGAGAAACTCAAATTGAAAATTTCGCAAGATAATGCCGCAGCCTACCAAAGAAAACTTCATGCACAGGGTGCACACATTCAGTCCTTGCTATCTGAAGTTGGTCGACTGAAAACAATGGATCAGGCTAATGTAGCTTTAAAACTAGAAACTCACACACAGGGTGTTAAGATTCAAGAGCTTACTTCAGAAGTAGCTCGATTGCAATCAATTACAAAATTATTAGATAATAAGATAGATACTGAGTTAAGAGCAGATAGTCATACAGACCAGGCCATCCAATGTGAATTGATTCTCACTGATGATGTGCAGTTAGGATCCATTTACTATGATGAAGAACAATATAAACAGTTCTGTCTAAATAGGGGCATTAAATCTAAAATTAAAATAGAAATAAGGAAAAATGATATTGCATCATTTGATGACAATAATATAATGGATGTATGTCATACAGATAATGATAAATTTTCTGAATTTTGTTTTAGACAGGAAAAAAAGTTGGACGACGAGTTAACCTCAGTGAAACAGCTGCTTAGTGACCATATAGGTAAAGTGAAATCTTCCATGCGTGACTTGGCATTATTGCGTGAAGATAATAATACACTTATGGTTGATTCCCATAGAAGTAATGAGACTTGTATGGATTTAATAGATGAAATGCAATCAGAAAATGAAGACGAGAATACGGAATCTGGTATTGGTGTTACTGTATCTACATCGAGTGATGATTGTCTCATGGATGACAAGGTTAATTCATTAGAAACGTTACTCCCAGCTGAGAAACATAGATATGCTGACCTTGAAAAGGAAACACGACAACATATCTATGAACTGTCAACAGCATTGATCAGACTCGATTCTTCACAGGATAATGAGAAGAATAAAAACACTAACTTGGATAAAATAAATAAGAAACAGAGGCAAGAGATTGCTTCCCTAACTTCTCAAAGGAATAAATTAAGAAAGAGGGTCGATTGTCTACTAGATGTACTGGCAGGTAAAAATATATTGATGAACAACAGAGGGGATAAACATATTTTACGACATGCAGTCAGTACTAAGTATGATACTAAGGTGTCTACACACCCGGTGAGGATTATTAGATCATTCCGGGGGAAATATACTTTCCCTCGACAAGATATTACTTCTAATTCTGAAAATAGATGTTGGCGACAGGATCAGCTTACAACTGATCCTAAGAGAGTACTAAGAAGAGTAAGATCTTGAAAAAAAATATTGGAGTTAAGAATAATGTAAAGAGACCAAATAAAATTAATACCAGCACATGGAAACAAAAGAATGTAGTTCGTTCTTTTGATCCGTCTACGACTACATGTGCTACAAATACATCACTACAGTGTAAGGGTCTCTATACTCAGGCCCAACATATTATTTCAGTCTATAGAAATAATTATACTTATATGAGGGACATACATTGCAATGTACGCCAAGCAACCAAGGTTGCACATCAATCATTTTCCCATGTTAGTGACAATGGTCCTACTTATATTGGGAAGGGTGCATATTCTCGCACCGTGTTAGTGCGCAATCTGCCACGAGATACGACATGGCAGGCACTTGGCAATTTTCTCAACTATACTGCAGACGTTAAGTTTGTGCGTCTGTTGCCACATACCAATAGTAGGTATGGTGAGGCGTTGGTTACCTTCGGCAACAATAGAGATGCTCGAATGGTGGTCGAGCGTAATAATGGTGTTTATTTTCATCACCATTCGTTAAAGTTACAATTAGTACCTGATTCTGCATCACGCAGATAACAGGTTACAGTAACACTGTTCGTCACATCTTTGATGACTCAGCATAGTCAGTCATCATCATTTTTTTCTTTCTAGTAATCTATTCGTACATATATTAATTAAGGTAGACTCTTCTATTAGGTAACATTTTTGTTATCTTGTCTACATGTCACTAGTCTAATCTGTCAGTTATTCAGGAAGAAGAATCTTCTTTTCCTGAGGTACAGATGGCGTTACCTGTACCTATAGTACAACCTACTGAATCTTGGCGTGACGTAACCATCTCTTCTTCGGTTACACCGCTACAGCATCATCAGATTGCTGATCTGTTACAATCTTTTCCAGATGTGTTGACCAACATACCTATTCGCACATCAGTAATTAGTCACGACATTACTCTAATTAAGTAGACAAGACATCATTACATATATCGACGACATATACTTATTTAGTTCGTCATTTGAGGAACATTTTTCGGGACTTAAATATGTTTTGGACACATTAAGAAATAATAATTTAACTGCTAAACCTACAAAGGTACAAATAGCGTTTCATGAAATAACTTTTTTGGGACATGTTATTGGATCGGGATATATCCAAACAGTTCCTAATACGGTTTCCAAAAATTTTAAACTTATCAGTTCCTCAAACGAAGAAGCAAGTTAGAAGCTTATTAGGATTAGTCCAATACTACAGCAGATTTGTACCCAACTTGTCATCTATCACGGCTGTCTTGTCATCATTGTTAAAAAAGAATATGCCGTTAAAGGTGACATGGACCGATGACTGTAATAGAATATTTAGGAAAATACTTGATATTTTTTCACATCCACCTATTTTGAGACTACCAGATGCTTCTAAAAAGTTTATCCTTCGTACAGATGCTAGTAATTACGGGATTGGCGCTTCTTTGCTCCAGTATCACAACGATGTCCTCCATCCGATTTTATACGTTTCACGAAAGCTAAAGACGGCAGAAACAAAGTACTCTACTGTCGATAAAGAGTTGCTGGCTGTCGTGTGGGCCATCAACAAATTGGAAAAATTCCTCCTGGGTGCGCCCTTCGTGATCCAGACCGATCAAAAGGCGGTGGCATCTCTACGTCGTGCTAATCACAAAAGCCCGAAACTTACGAGATTTGCTATCCTCCTGCAGCCATTCGAATTTAACATCGAATACATATCAGGCTCAGAAAATATCGTTGCTGACGCACTCTCCAGAAATCCTTCGGATGTCGACATATGAACACTAGAACTAGTCGAACGAAATTAACGAATGCAAGAGACATATGATTCTTATTTACACTAGGACTTCGGTTAGTGTCCATTCATGCTACAACTAAATGCAACAGATGTAAGAAATGATACTTGACGTCAAATTGGACAAAATTTGTTACGTGACATTACTGATTATGACGTGATGAAGATCTACATTTCTTCCGAATTAAAAACATTTGAACATTCTGTTTTCCTATGGAAATTCACAGGGATAATAACTACGTATGGATCGTCATACCCATAATTAATTATTTTCTAGTTATTAGTTGAATTAATAAATACATTAAAATAAAATGTGAGAGAAAGATTAAAAAAATGAAGTATGAAAAAATGAAATAAAGAAAAGAAAACTCACACAATTCCGAGACAATATTCATAGATCTAATTATGAATGGTATAATTATATTGCATGGTTGATAACTTTGTTGACATATTACATACTATTTCATTATTTAGTTAGTTAAGTTAGACAGTTAGTAACTACTCAACACACATAACTATATTAATTGATAGTTTTTTTTTTTACTTTACGTTACTTGTCTGTACTTCTCATTGGTTCTTTTCTTATAACATTTTCTTTCATTTTCTTTAATTAGATGTTTAATAACTTCATTCTTAATACACACTTACTATGATTTAATCTTAATTAGTTAGATTAATCCTGACATGACATTTCATTACGACATACTTTAAGTTAATTAAATAATTAGGTATTAATATTTGACATTTTCTTTTAGTTAAAATAACACATATGTGTAACATGATTATTAGTATATTACATGATTGTTAATTAGTCGACATGACCACGACACTTTTCAAGAAAGAACATCGTTGACCATATATCGGGTTTTTGTTAAATCTTTCAGATTATTCATAAAGATAGGTTTTGAAAAAAAAATCTATCTAATAGATTTTTTCCCCGGTTGGCAGGGAATTGTTACGGTAGTTCCATTGCAGTCGTCTGCTATAGGTTGGCAGCGTGCAATTTTAGGGGTTACAGCATTTAATATAATCTAAGGTAAATAATTCTTGGACTATTGAACGCTATCCACTCAAGCGAATTATGACGTGGTAGCGTTGATAGGTCACGCACCGTGACTAAGATACGGAACCCTTTTGTATTGACCGTCAAGCTGTAAAGACGTGTCTTTTCTCCTTCCAGTGTAGGGCATAGTATTGCCGCACAGATATGTTTTATTCAAGTATGGACATGGGTCAGTCCATGATTATGGTGAAGAGATATTATGAGTAAGGTTAGTACATAATTGAATTCAGGGAAGGATAGATTAACAGTCCATGATATTTATTATTGCCAGACTCATAGACTCACTGTCGGCCGTTGGAACCCCCAACCGCGCGTGCAAATAGCTATGCTGTTCTGTCTACATTGATTCGTTTTTCTGGACAAGGACTGAGAATATGACATGGATCCAATTGTACTCAAATATTCAGATGTATGCTTTTAATGAATAATACTCGTGATGTCTTCAGATGTATTAATGTAATTAAATGTGGGACTCAACCTCAAGGACATACTCACATCAATCACGTTAGGTTTGGTTCTTCATATTGACAATGTTGATGTTTATACATGCACGATGAGCTCTTACCTTACGAAGTTAGTTATCTTCAAGAATTATAAAGAAATTCGTAAGGAAATATACTGTCTTCTTAGACAGTCAGCTAACAAACCATTAACTAACATTGAATAAACAAGGTGAATGTTTAATAACCAGCCAATCGATCTGAACTGGAAGAACCAGGCTTCAACACTCATATCCATCTGTATTGTCCTGAACAGTCTTTCTCATCATACCCTTGATTAGTTTCACAGCAGATTCAGCTAATCCATTGGCTTTATGATGACCTGGTGCCGATTTAACATGAAGTATTCCCCATCTAGCAGTAAATGATCTGAACTGTGCAGACGTAAACTGAGTACCTTGGTCAGATACAATAACTTTAGGAACACCATAACGAGCAAAATGAGACTTCAATTTCCTGATGACTAACTGTGCTGTCATTGTAGGTAGAAAGTCTACTTCAATGAAGTTGGAAAAGTAGTCAATCAGAACTAAGTAATATCGGCCTTCTATAATAAAGATGTCAGTGCCAACTTTCTCCCAGGGTGATAAACCTCTTGAGTGTTGGTTTAAAGGTTCTTTAGTATTCCTTGCCTTCGTTTCTTGACATTCTGGACAACTGTCAGCTATCTGTCGAATCTCAGCCGTCATGCCGATCCAAAACAGACAACTTCTGGCCCGGCGCATCATGCTGTCAAATGCAAGATGAGCAGCGTGTAGCTTCTGCTTAATTTCAGGCCTCCGTGCTTTTGGGATAAGAATACGCTCTCCTTTAAGTATTATGCCTTGTTCTGTTGTCAGAGTATCACAAATGTCGAAATAAGGCATAAGCTCAGCTGGTACATCAGACTTTCTTGTAGGCCACCCATGCAAAATGGTCGACTTCAACTTCTGAAGTACGCTGTCTTTGAGAGTTTCAGCTTTAATCTTTTCCATCATCACATCTGGTATTTCAGGTAATCTTACAGGTGCATCAGCTCCTGCATTGCTCTCTCTATCAGCTAAGGAATCCAATGTGACATTATGAATACAAACTCTGGACAGTATGTCGGCTATAAGAAGATCGGAACCTTGTACCCATTGGAATTCAAAGTCATATCGATGGCTGCGCATCAGTAAATTCTGCAGTCTTCGAGGAATTTGACTCAGAGGTTTCTTAACGATGGCTGCCAAAGGTTTATGGTCGTTGATGACTGTAACTTTCCTTCCATAAGTGTACTGGTCAAAGCGTTCCAAACCATATACAACAGCTAAGAGTTCCTTCTCAATTTGAGCCCAGCGTTGTTCTGTTTCAGTTAGAGCTCTTGAAGCAAACTCTATTGGATGACCATTTTGTAGGAGGACAGCCCCCAAGTCCTTAGCTGCTACTATCAACTTGAATACACAAGGATTCATCAGGATCATAGTATGCGAGTACTGGAGTAGAAGTAATCAGTTTCTTGACTCTCTTGAAAGCTTGTTTACATTCAGCAGACCAGTTAAAGGGAGTATCCTTACGGGTAAGTTCTCTTATTGGATGAAGAACTTCTGAAAGATTGTTGAGAAACTTTGCTAGATAATGTATCATGCCTCAAAATCTTCGAACCTCATGACAGTCCTTAGGAACGGGCATGTTTAGTATTGTCTCAACCTTTTTCTTGTCTGGTTCAACTCCTCGAGCAGTAATAAGGTGACCCATGAAGGTAATTTCTTCTTTCTTCTCTTGAGCTTTAGCGTCATTCAGTTTAATGCCTTTCTCTTTACACCTCTGTTTCGGTACTTTGAGCTTCAGATCATGGTCCCTAATTGATTGCTGTCTGTTTGATCCCAACCTGCAATAACTATGTCATCAGCAACATTGATGCAACCATGAAGACCTTCAAGAGCTTGTGCTAGATGCCTCTGGAAAATTTCACTGCTTACATTCAACCCAAATGGTAGTCTTGACCATCTGAACCTACCATAAGGTGTAATCATTGTTGTAAGTTTATTAGACTTCTCATCAAGTTTGATATGCTAGAATGCTTCCTTGATATCCAGCTTTGTGAAAATCTTGGCATTATTGAGTTCAGGCAATACATCATCCAAAGTTGGTAATCTGTAATGCTCTCTCTGCAAAGCCTCATTCAGGGGTCTAGGATCAATGCATATTCTTAAAGAACCATCAGACTTTTCAACAACAGCCATTTGGTTAACCCATTCAGTCGGTTCCTCTACTGGTATTAATATACCTCTGTTCATTAGATTTTGAAGCTCTGGCTTTACCTTGCTCTTAAGTGAAAATGGTATTTTCCTGCACGGCAGTGCCTTTGGACGAATATTAGGATCAATATTCAACACAGCTTCACACAGGACACCTAGATGGTTATTAGATTTATGATCATTATCTGAACTGTCAGTAACCACCTTAGCAATACATTTGTTTGTGTTGACTGTCACAAACTGTAGATCCTGCAGTGTGATGTTGCCCAGCAAACATGTGAATCTATTTTTCACAACAGTAAACCTTATATTGTGTTTTGTCCCAGTCTTAGGATTCTCAGCAGTTAATAGAACTTCTCCCAGTGGAGTCATCTTAGTACCGTTCCACATAACAAGCCTCTGTTTAGTGGGTAACAGTTGTTCTTGCATCACAAAGCGTTGACAGATTGTATTCACATCAGCTGCTGTGTCTAGCTGGAATTTTACAATTTTTCCATTGAGAATGAGTTGTGCAGATGTACAAGCTTTGCTAGACTTCACACAAGCAAGAAAAACTTCAGAATCTTCCACTGACTCTGTGTGAACAGTGTGAACTTTCTTGAATTTAACTTTGAAATGGTTTCTTCCCCCACAGTTTGAGCAAAACTTCCCCCATGCAGAACACTTTTTCTTAATCAATAGATGTTTCTGTCCGCAGTAATGACACTCCTTTATAGGTTCAAAGTACCCATTGTCAGTGTTACTTTGACAGGCTTTACCAGCAGCATGCCTAGTGTCTCTCTTGGGAGGTTTATGGTTGAGTGATTTTTTCTGTACCTTTTCAACCCTTGCTTCAGAAGGTTGTACTGTATTACTCATCTCTCTTATGTCGTTTCCAGTTTGCTCGAAGACTCTGCATATGTGAATGGCTTTCTTTAGATCGAGGTCAGCTTCCCTCAAGAGCTTCTTTTGTAACCTTTTGTTAATAGTAAAGACAATTTTGTCTCTTATCATACGATCCTTGTCGTTAAAGTTGCACAAATCTGCCTTAGTTCTCAGCTCAGTTACGAAGGAATTAAAAGGATCTTGAAGAGGTGTGTTCCAGAATCTGAAGGTATGTAATACTTCATTGCTTCGTGAGCTACAATGGTTCTGGAGCAAATCGAGAATTTTAGTAGGATTAGAGTGGTCTCCTTCCTCTGCCAGTTGATCAAAAACTTCAACAGCTTGAGGTCCAGCACAGAGTAGGACGATGGCCGCCCGAACAGGATCAGGCTAAGAAGCCACCTCTGATGCATGCATGTATAGATCTAACTGTTGTCTCCATTTACGAAATGTGTCTGGTTCGACGTTATTTATGTCTAGGCAGGGTGGTAACCGAAAAAAGGGCCGTTCTGCCATGACAAAATGTCTAACAATGGTATGCAAGCAATAACATACCAACAGAAGAGTTAAACTTGGTTGGTTTCTCACCTCTAGTCTGTGACGTAAGCACACGTGTCAGCAGAATAGTTCGAATTCTGTAAAAAAACACCGCTGCCAGCATGTTGATATTTACTGTCGTGTGTAGTAAATATTGTTAAATATAATAAGACGTGGCTGGCTGTCATACATTCTCACGCTATGAAGTTTAATCACGAAGCCTGAACAAACACACTGTATAAAACCCGACATGTTTAATCCGCCATCTTAGATGCAGGAGGTAGGAAGAAGAAAAGCAGAAGAGTTCCCATAAGGGCAAGTAACTCTTAGTCGGAAACAAACTAAACTTCGAAACAGATATGTACACATCAACAATTATGTATCACATATTATAGATATATATAGATGATCTTTGTAAATGTAACAATTTTATGTAGTATTATGTACCACATATTCAATGTCTATAAAGATGATCTTTGTAAACGTAACATCGTTATGTAGCATTATATACCATATAATTTAGTTCTATAAAGATGACCTTTGTAAATGTAACAATTTTATGTAGTATTATGTACCACATATTCTAGGTATATAAAGAAGATCTTTGTAAATGTAACAATTTTATATAATATTATGTACCACATAATTTAGGTCTATATAGAAGATCTTTGTAAGTGTAAAAGTTTTTTGTAGTATTATGTACCACATATTCTAGGTCTATAAAGATTATCTTTGTAAATGTAACAATTTTATGTAGTATTATGTACCACATATTCTAGGTCTGTAAATAAGATCTTTGTAAATGTAACAATTTTATGAAGTATTATGTACCACATATTCTAGTTCTGTAAAGAATATCTTTGTAAATGTAATATTGTTATGTACACTGTTCAAAACAAGAAACGCATAGCTATTCGAGGGCGCGTTTTTATGAGTTTGTAAGTAAAATTTGGTGCTAGGGTATATAAAAACCAGCCTCAAATGTTCTTTACAGTGTCAAATGCACGTGTTGACCTGAATTGCGTTCGTTTTTGTAATCGTTACAACGCAGTGGTCAAGTGTTTATGACGCAATTTTCGACCACAGCTCATGTTGCGCGCACGTGAAAGCAACAAAATTTGGGGTGAACACTATTCACTGACTACGCAACTGAAACCCTATAAAAGGATAACGCTACACACAAAATAAATTCAGTTCATTTTCAAGCAGACATTTATGGCGTCTCTATCGATAAATTTAAGGAACATTGCTATTGGCCGACTGCATGCAGGCGAAAGTCAAAGTCAGGTTGCCAGACATCTAAACGTGCATCAGAGTACCATCAGTCGACTTTGGCACCGGTTCCAAGCCACTGGCTCAGGTGAAGACCGGCATCGCAATGGACGACCCAGAGTGACAACAGCAGCGGAGGATCGCTTTATTCGGTTTCGTCACCTCAGAGACAGGTTTACAACAGCTTTCTCAAACTGCCCAGTCATTGCCTGCAGGACGTCATGTGTCTGATCTAAACTGTCCGGAATAGACTGCATGACGCTGGACTTTGGGCACAACGACCTCACCGAGGACCTGTCCTTACGCGCCTCCATCGCTAAAATCGACTTCTTTGGGCCAACCAGCATCGTCCCTGGGCAGCTGACAATCAATGGAGACGTGTCTGGTTTAGTGACGAATCTTTCTTTTTGTTGCAGCGTCATGATAGACGGCGTAAGGTCTACCGTAGGCGAAATGAACGTTTTGCCCAAAATTGTGTTGATGAAGCTCCGCCGCACGGTGGTGGAGGTGCAATGGTGGGGGGAATGATCAGTTACAACGGACGGAGTCAATTGTTGCACATTGAAGGAGGCTTGAATGCGCAACGATACGTCAATGAAATTCTTCGACCTCATGTCCTTCCACTTTTGGCTGCCCAAAGGTCTGTGTTCAACAGGACAACGCCAGACCCCATTGTGCACGGTTGACCACGCAGTTCCTGACTGCCAACAACATTCTCACCCTTCCCTGGCCATCCCTGTCTCCAGACATGAGTCCGATTGAGCACCTGTGGGATGAGCTGCATAGACGTGTTTGTCGCCGAGACGTTGCTCCAGCCAATCGTCGTGATCTGTTCCAGGCACTCCAGGAAGAGTGAGCAGCCATCCCACAGGAGCACATCAGACGTCTGATCGCATCCATGCCCAGGAGATGCCAGTCGCTGATCGATGCAAGAGGAGGCCACACACCATACTAACGGGAAAGCCCGTACGCCAAAAAACTCTCGTGACCCAGATGCAAAACAACTGTCAATTGATTGGTTGAACCTTAAGGTATTCTTGTGTGCAATTTGAACAATTAACTCATTAAATTTAAAAAAGTTATTGAATGTCAAAATTATGGCTATGTGTACGCCTTCAGTAGCTATGCATTTCTTTTTTTGAACAGTATAGTATCTGAGTACAAATATGTTCTAGCTCTATATAGATCATCTTTTTTTGAAAATCCACTTTAATGCAGTATTTGAATGTCAAATTTCTACAGTTGATGTATTTATTTGTCATGATTGTTTCTGTCATGACTACCTCTTACTACCTGACAGGTTTTATTATTAAAACTGTGTACATTCACATCACTTTTTTATATTACTTCACATCATTGTCATGACTACCCCATCCCTTGCCCCCAAAATTAACACCATCATCTTACACTTTTATAAAAGATTGTACCAATAATTCTGGTATGAGATAAGTACTCACTGTCTGTGTCCATATATGAGTTCTCACTGCCTGTGTTGTTAGGTGTTTCTACACAGTCTTTGTTTATAGGCATTGTCTTACCGTCAGTATTTGTAGACATTTCCTCACAATCTACATAAGTAGATGAGAAAAAAGCAGACACTTTCTCACTATCTACATAAGTAGATGATAATAAGGTAGATATTTTCTCACAATCTACACAAATATACTAGACAAAAGTTAAGGGCCGCCATTCAGTTTAGACAAGGTTTATATAATTCTTCGTGAGCATGGTCGATTTTCCAAATGTCCGGTAGCTTGAAATCTCTCAAGAAGTCTCTGAATTTTAGAGTGGGACACTGCTAAACGTCTTGCAGCATGACGAACAGATTGACCATCCTGAATCCATGCCATGGCACGACCACGGTCTACAGTGATGAGACTTCTCCTTGGTGGCATGGCTAATGCAGTGATCATTTCGACCACTTGTCATACTGATTTATTGCATACTAACGATGAACACTCTTTACCGATGATCATTTTCCACGTGCATTCAAATTCAACTCACTTGTTCACCTTTTGAACTAGTGGGGCGTGTTGCAAAAACCACGAGTTTTTGCAGCAACAATGGCAATTTTCACGTGCGGGTTAATGTGACCCAGTTTTTGGACATTTAAAAAAAATTAACCTAGTGCACACAGAATTGTATACACATTTCTCTGAGCTCAGTTTTAATGACATTTTCACTTGTCTTTACAGTTTGCCAATCAATTATATAAACCTTGTCTAAACTGAATGGCGGCCCTTAACTTTTGTCCAGTAGTATAGATGATAATAAGGTAGATATTTTCTCTCAATCTATATGATAATAAGGTAGATATTTTCTCACAATCTATATGATAATAAGGTAGATATTTTCTCACAATTTATATGATAATTAGGTAATTTTCTCACAATCTATATGATAATAAGGTATATATTTTCTCACAATCTATATGATAATAAGGTAGATGTTTTCTCACAATCTATATGATAATAAAGTAGACATTTTCTCACAATCTATATCTTCTTTTTCCTCGTTCGTCCTCAAAAGGACGTTGGTTGCGTTGTGTCTGTTTACGCCGGAGCTGCGATATATATGCCTTTCGGCTGACACATCCGACTTCAGCACGGCATTTTTTGGGACCAGGCTTGCCTTCCCTCTTCAATCCCTACTCTCTCAGCCAGACTGCAGTGATGCAGCCTGTTTCCAGGACCACCACGTGGAGGTGGAGTTGGGTCTTGGTCAGCTCTGGTTCGCTGACCCTGACGGAAGCTGTCAAGCTATGGATCGCTGACTGCATTCTCTATTGCTGCATCTTTGGGTCCCACAATCTATATGATAATAAAGTAGACATTTTCTCACAATCTATATGATAATAAAGTAGACATTTTCTCACAATCTATAGGATAATAAAGTAGATATTTTCTCACAATCTATAAGATAATAAAGTAGACATTTTCTCACAATCTATATGATAATAAAGTAGACATTTTCTCACAATCTATATGATAATAAAGTAGAAATTTTCTCACAATCTATATGATAATAAAGTAGAAATTTTCTCACAATCTATATGATAATAAAGTAGACATTTTCTCACAATCTATAGGATAATAAAGTAGATATTTTCTCACAATCTATAAGATAATAAAGTAGACATTTTCTCACAATCTATATGATAATAAAGTAGACATTTTCTCACAATCTATATGATAATAAAGTAGAAATTTTCTCACAATCTATATGATAATAAAGTAGACATTTTCTCACAATCTATAAAGTACCCTTATAAAACCCTTTAGCTCCCCGAGGAGTATAAGCCTTCAACACACACATGCCACGTTTTCCTGTCCTGTGCCATCCACTCAAGTTCTTTCCATGTTTTCCTCATCATTTTCCCCTCTGTTTCCAGTTCTCTTCTCCAAGTGCTATTTGGTCGACCCCTGCCTCCCTTTCCTTGTGGATTCCATAACAAGCACTGCCCTGCAATGCCATCAGCAGGTCTTCTCATTATGTGTCCCATCAGCAGGTCTTCTCATTATGCGTTCCATTATCAGGTCTTCTCATTATGTGTCCCATCAGCAGGTCTTCTCATTATGTGTCCCATCCATCACCAGCGTCTTCCTCTCAACCCTCGCTCCATCGGCACCCGTCCAGCTCCTGTCACCAATGCCACATCCGTGACCCTGTGACCCTATGCTCCAAGCAAGCCCCCATTTATAAAAGTCTGTAGCTTTCTGGTTGTAGTTTTTGTTGCTCCCCATGTCCCAGAGCCACACCACGTGACCGACCTTGACATTTGAGTTGAAAATTCTTACTCTCGTGTTGGACCTGATTTCCCCCACTCTCCATACGTTTCTCAACGCAGTGAAAACCCCTCTTGCCTCTTGTATTCCTATTTTGATATCACTGTCTGTCCCTCCAGCTTTTACTATATTACTGCCAAGATCACAATCTATATAAGTACATGATAATAAAGTAGATATTTTATCACTATCTATATGATGATAGGAAACTCTTTACAGAGCGATACAACAGGAGGCAATCTGAGCATCAGAAGCAGTCCCCCCTGTCCGACAAGTGTTTCGGCCCAGTATACTCCGTTACACTCTAAGGGTAGCGGGCCCACTTGGGTCATGACTCCCAAGTGTCTCAGCCTCCTGTTGTCTTGCATCAACAATGAACACTTTTCACTTGGTAGCAACTTTAAATCCACAACTCCACCAGCTGTGGAGGCAATTGTGAAAGTAACAAACAGAAGACAAATTATTCCGTTCATTCCGTCGCATCCCACAACTAGGGACAGACACGGACACACCTACGTGAAGCCGACGAGGCTAGCCACTGCGCGCAAGCAGCTGAAATTCTTTGCGCAACAGCTCTTATAATATACGCCTCCTGTTGTTCGTTAGTCACAGCCCTTTCATCAGTACGGTACACCGAAAAACTCTACGTGGTGTTTTCTGTACCGCAGAGTTTACTGTCACGCTTTCCATAGCCTTATGGTATATGAGGTCTGTCCATTTTGGCTGGAATAACACCTGGACGGCTTAGTGGTTTAATAGCGATTATATGTACACTGGCGGGCAAGTCCGGACACAGTGGACTAATCACCTGTTTGTCAAACATTTTGATTTCATGTTTTGCCCAGGAGCCGTGTGCTCTTTCGGTCATCTCTACACTTTGTTTTACTGGATGGGGGGGGGGGGGGGGGATAGAAGAGGTTCTGATTATGAGATGAGATGAGATTGCTTTCCATAGCCTTTCCTATATAATTAAGGATTCCGTTACACGACCACTGAGGCATATTGGGAATATGGTGTTGTTTCCAGATGTAGACATTGGCTTGCGTATATTTATAACATGCTTTCTTTCTTTGATCCTTAGCCGCCGACCGTCAAAGCAGTCAGTGGCCATTACGCCTGGTGGCGTCTTGTAGGGCAACAACAAATTGATTCCACTTTGCTCGGTCGGCGGCCATCCTTCATACAGTGCCCCAACTCTGGTTCATTCTTTGCATCTCAGCCTCCACAGTCCTCCGCCAAGTTGTTTTTGGTCGGCCTCTCTTTCGTTTTCCTTCAGGGGTCCATAGCATAGCTGTTCTTGTGATGGCATCTGGGTATCTTCTGAGAACATGGCCAATCCAGCTCCAGCGTCTGCCAGCTATGATGGTGTGCATGTCCTCTTGCTTGCTTCGAGTAAGCAGATCTTGGTTGGTGATGGTATTTGGATTTATAACATTAATGGTCACAAATTGCACAACTGAGCGATCATTTTCTCAGTTGAAACATATTAAAAATCCCAACAGAACAACTATGCGACAAGACAGACTGGATGCCTTGTCTCTGCTATGTATAGAAGCAGATTTTTTACGTCAGATTAGTTTTGAGGATCAAAGACTTTACAATTAAAAAAAAAAGTACGAGGAAACCTTTTAAAGTATAAATAAATTTATAAATAGGCAACAATAAACATTATTTTGCACATTTTGATCCGTGTATGATGAAATGCTTTGTATCTTCAAGGTTAGAATCTATTTTTTCAAAAATTTACCTTCATGTACTTCAATAGAAAGAATCATTGTCAATAAATTTGTATATTTAATTTTTTTTCCCCTTACAACAATTTTGTTTGCAAAGTAAATTAAAAAAAGTGTTGAAAATTTGCATTTTTCTGTTGCCCTAGATATAAGAAAATAATTTGCTTATATTGCTTACTGCTATTTAGTGTTAAATGAATAACGATAAAAAATTAGATTATATTTAATATAGTTATATTTTCAGTCTCTTGTTTGACGGTCAGCACTTATTGAGTATTAATGTATTGTCAGTTACACAATGGAAGGGCCATGGGGGCACCATTGTTGAGCTGTGTTTAGGGCATCAGTTGACCTTATTCCGGCCCTGGTCACATAGGTTTAACAACAAGAGACAGTCATTTTATGTCACACAGGTTTAACAACAAGAGACAATCATTTTATGTCACACAGGTTTAACAATAAGAGACAATCATTTTGTGCAACAAGGGTTTAACAACAAGAGACAATCATTTTATGTCACACAGGTTTAACAACAAGAGACAATCATTGTGTGTCACACAGGATTAATAAAAAGAGACAATCTTATCCCCACATCTTATTCAACTAATCAACATCAATGTCTTAACTTTAAAAAAAAAGTTATTCATCAGTGCTGAGTGTAAACTTACAGCTAGAAATTCTTATACATATTTCAGTCACTGAAGATATGTATCACTTAGTTAGTCCTTCCCCTTCTACCTTGAGGTGTAGACGTTTGGAAGAGAGAGCGCCAGACTATCCTATCGGTTGTCTTCCTCCTGGCCTGGTTCCATTCTAGTCCTCGGTCCTTCAAAGATTGTCTAATGATATTTATTACTGAAATATTACCCCCCCCCCCCCCCTCCCCCAATTTATTTTCAGTGTTTACAAGTAAAGTACACAAAATAATGTTGAATTTTCTTACCTTGTAATTATTTCTGTGTTGATAATGTCGTCCTCAATATCGTTGTAAAATGTTTTTTTTCGAAAATGATCGTGACTTCTGTGAAGGATACGAGCTGATTGCGTTATGAGCTAAAAATAAACTATTCGGACTTTCCAGATGACGTCATATGTAATAACAAGTTTTCCCGATTCTGACAATATCGGTCTCACAATGGCTTTGGCGTCAGCGTTTCTTAAATTGTAGCCAATTGATCACGCAAGTGTCTATGTATTGCAGGGGATCCGAGTACATAACGTGTCGTCTATGGACACCTTGAGGGTACGTGGATGGCTTATAGGGGGCCCGTGCACTTAACCTGTTGTCTATAGACCCCATGAGGGTCCATTAATGGATAATAGGGGAGTCCGAGAACTAAACGTAACATTTAAAATGTAAAATTGTTTATTATGTTTTTATGTACATTTTGTTCTAACAAGTCGAGCAGACTATTGTGACCTTTGGCTCTAAAGCAGGTTTTTTTCTACCTATCCCAACGGACTCACTGTTAACTCACTTACTCACACCTAAAACACGAGAACAGTGACCATAACTCTCTCTGCCAAACATCACGCATAAATCCTTCACACCAGTGAACATAACAAACTCACAACAATAAATAACCTATACTCCGTCCTATTCCCTACCCACAATATTTACAGTTACTACTGTTACACAACAAAGAAACAGTTATAAAAATAACAACAACTATAATAATTACAAAAACTACAACAAATAATAGTAAGAAAGTACAGTTGAGACATAAAATAGAATCAAGATATTGTGAGAGTCAACATGTCAGTAACAGAAAGAAAGTACAACTAACTAGCCAGTCACTGAGATCGTAAGTGTATTTCTTGGCGATAGACAGACAGCGGGGAAAATGAAGAATAATCAGACTATGAAGACGATGAAGAAACCAAGAACTACTTATTCGGAGTAACCAGGAAGACATGCACACCATCATAGCTGGCAGACGCTGGAGTTGGGTTGGCCACGTCCTCAGAAGGGACCCTGATACCATCACAAGAACAGCTATGCTATGGACCCCCGATGTAAAGCGAAAGAGAGGCCGACCCAAAACAACTTCGCGGAGAACTGTGGAAGCTGAGATGCAAAGAATGAACCAGAGTTGGGGCACTATACGATGGATGGCCGCCGACCGAGCAAAGTGGAATCAATTTGTTGCTGCCTTACAAGACGCCACCAGGCGTGATGACCGCTGACTGTTTTGACGGTTGGCGGTTATGGATCAAAGAAGAAGAAGACATTATTGAGAAAGAATAAACAGGATTTCGACAAAACAGATCAGATACAAAAAATACAGTAAAACTGCGTATAATATGTGACATGACCTTGAAATTTTGTTTCTTTTTTATATGAATGAAGAAAAATATCTAGTTCAACCTCTGATGGGTTATAATTAGGACACAGATTGTTTTCAATTCCAAATAATATGAACAGCTGCCGATATGAGAAAGCGGCATCACACTTGTCAAATCATTGTAAATAGGGACAATCACAATTGTGCTTATACGTTAAATGTTTAAAAAAAAAACAGAAAAAAACAAAAACAAACAAACAAACAAACAAACAAAATCAAGAAGAAACTCTGAACAAGAACAATATTAAAGTGGAGGGTGTAAAAACCTGATTGTTCCAGTTATATAACTGACTTCAACAGATATTTAATTGACTTTCATCTGTTAAAAGTCATATGCATTGTAAGAACAGCATCAGACCTTCACATTCCCAGCCACTATATATTAACATTTGTTCGTGTTAAATATTGTTTGACTATATTATGCAGATCCCTTGAAAATGAACTTCTCATTAGATTCGAGAAATATTAAAAATCTTTTGACCAAGCATGACTGAGCCCCTCTTATAACCAGTAACTGAGATAAGAAAACATATGAAGATACTAATAGCAGAATTGTTCATGTGTGACAACTAACCGAACCAACTGAGATAAGAAAACATATGAAGATATTAATAGCAGAATTCTTCACGTCTGACAACTTACAGAACTAACCGAGATAAGAAAACATGAAGATACTAATAGCAGAATTGTTCATGTGTGACAACTTACCGAACCAACAGAGATAAGAAAACAAGAGGTTGGAGCGTGACTGGTATGACTCTTGTTACCATTTCTCTTTTTACTGGCTGTTGATAGGGTCATGGCCTCAGTAATAAGCTAGAAAAACTGAGTTCAACAGCTTGACGATCTACAGTTTGCCGCTGACTTCCTGACCCACAATCATGATCAGAAGCATTAACAACAAACAAAACACAAACACTTCATAAAATATTATAATATTACGTCTAAAAGTTCACAGAGAAAAACATAGTTTGTTATAGTACAAGCAGCAAATTCTGCTCTTAAAGAAGCATTCCCACAATATGAGAACACTTCATATATTTTGTTGTTATGACCGTATTTTGTAATCGTGTCAGAAATGGGGAAAGTCAATTCTTACACTTGAGAGTGTATCTCGTGACAGTCTGGCGTGGCAGTATATGTTATTATTAGAAACGAGACAGGACTTTACTGTTCTATCGGCTGTCTTCCTCCTGGCCTTGTGCCATTCTAGTTATCGTTCCTTCATCATCATCATTCCTTTTCGTTTCCTGTGGAACATAGGGCAGAAACAGTTGCTCTCCATCGATTTGTATTCTGTGCTGTCTTTTTCAGCTGTGCCCAAGTCATTCCAATTTCCCTAGCCTCCTCTTCAACAGTTCTTCTTCAATTTCTCTTTGGCCTCCCCACTCTTCTTTTCCTCTGTGGGTTTCTGTCAAGGGCAATTCTGGCTGTGCTTGATTTTTCTCTTCTGAGTGTACGTCCTATCTACAACTACTACTACTACTACTACTACTACTACTACTACTACTACTACTACTACTACTACTACTACTACTACTACTACTACTACTACTACTACTACTACTACTACTACTACTACTACTACTACTACTACTACTACTACTACTACCACTACCACTACTACTACTACTACTACTACTACCACCACTACTACTATTAGTACTACCACTACTACTACTAACACTACTACTACTACCACCACCACTACTACAATTACCACCACTACTACTACTACCACCACTACTACTACTACTACAACTACTACTACTACTTTTACCACCACTACTACTACTAATACTACCACTACTACTACCACTTCTCTTACTACTACTTCTGCTACTACTATGACTGGTGCTATTACTGCTACTACTACCACTATTACTAATGTTCCTTCTACTACTGCTGCTACTACTGCTCCTACTACTACGCTACTATTATTACTACTTTTTATACAACTGCAACTGCTACTACTACTACTCTGACTACTACGCTACTACTAATAGTACTACTACTACTATTACTACTACTACTACTACTACTACTACTACTACTACTACTACTACTACTACTACTACTACTACTATAACTGCTACCACTACTACTACTTCCACTACTACTACTACTAGTACTACTAGTTCTACTACTACTACTTCTAGTACTACTAGTACTATTACTACTACTAGTACTACTGTACTGCTACTACTTCTAGTACTACTACTTTTACTACTACTATTACTACTAGTTCTACTACTACTTCTAGTACTACTAGTTCTACTACTACTTCTAACACTACTGTACTACTACCACTTCTAGTACTACTACTTCCACTACTACTAGTAGTACTACTAGTTCTACTACTACTACTACTAGTACTACTAGTTCTACTACTACTACTAGTACTACTGTACTACTACTACAACTACTACTACAACAACAACAACTACTAATACTAGTAGAAATACTACTACTAGAATCACTACAACTACTACAACTACTACTAGTACTACTGCTACTACTACCACAACTACTACTACTACTACAACTAGTAGCTACTGCTATCGCTACCGCTACTGCTACTGCCACTGCTACTACTACTACTACTACTACTAGTACCACTACTACTACTACTACAACACCTTGTACATCTACGTGTACTACTGCTTCTATTCTTGCTACAACCGCCACTACTACATCGTCTGTATTTACTACTTCTGGTACTTCTTCTTCTTCTTTGATCCTTAGCCGCCGACTGTCATGGCAGTCAGTGGCCATCACGCCTAGTGGCGTCTTGTAAGGCAACAACAAATTTATTCCACTTTGCTTGGTCGGTGGCCATCCTTCGTACAGTGCCCCAACTCTGGTTCATTCTTTGCATCTCAGCCTCCACAGTCCTCCGCCAAGTTGTTTTTGGTCGGCCTCTCTTTCGTTTTCTTTCAGGGGTCCGAAGCATAGCTGTTCTTGTGATGGCATCGGGGTCTCTTCTGAGGACATGGCCAACCCAGCTCTAGCGTCTGCCAGCTATGATTGTGTGCATGTCCTCTTGCTTGCTCCGAGTAAGCAGATCTTGGTTGGTGATGGTATTCGGCTAAAAGATGTGGTGAATGTTTCTTAGGCATGTTGTGTGAAAAGTGGACAATTTCGACTCTCCAACTTTCCGCACCATAGAGAAGCACAGAAAGCACACAGCTCTCATATAATCTTAATTTTATCCTTGTGCTGTACTGAGACGACTTTCAGATGTTCATGTAATAAAGTTACAGAAACAAAAGTCAACAAAAGTAGTCAAGTTTATTTACATGATGTTTTTAGGAATGTAATGATACTTCAAGTAGAAAGGTTTTAATCTATCCTGCCTTGCCACTACAGTAATCAAACTTTTCATACAGTCATTTCTATGTTGATTATTTACATATTCGACCTTTCATTCCTCGGACCATGGGTTCCGGTTAACTGTCCCTTTTTCTGTTTTTCTTCTCTGTCATTACTTTTTCTGCCCAAACTGTTTTTTCCCATTTCTGCGTCAAGAACGTTGAACACTTCTAGTTACTGGTTTCTTTTGTTCTTTTCTGACGATAAAATTTCCTGGACTATTTCTGTGTGAACTGGTTGGTTTATCTCGTATGATAAAGACTGGCCTAAACAGCCAGGGTATGACTATTTCTACCAACTGTTCTTGCTACACACTACTAAACTAACCATTCATACTTGCTCTGTGCTTGAAAAAATAATATTTGTCTTGAGCCCACTGCGTGGGTGCCCACTTCGTGAGAATGGAAAACACACATCATCAAAACTTTATCTAAATTGCTTCAGGCAGCAATTCTCTCTACAAAGATGACATTTGAGTCTCCAAGGAACTAGACAACCGTACATCTCTTGTGAACACAAGAGCCAACAAAAACTATGGCTTGTTGTCTACGATCTTTCTTGTGGTGCGCACCATTCTAACATTTTAAAAACATGGGAGAAAACATTCTCAAACTTTTTTTTTTTTAACAACCTCTATTGGGTTCTGATTTTGTACAACATCGATATTATTTACAAAACTTTTAATATTTACATAGAGGTGAGAGCTAAGGAGGTACAGATAATTAACAAGGACTCAATGAAAGCAGGAAGGGTGGGTAGGATTAATGATTCGTGTAGTGCTTTTATTTACAAATTATAAAGACTAAGAACTGATTATACTTGAAATGAGATGATTTGTGAAAGTTTAAACGATACATACAGTGCGCATGGCCTTGACATTTGTGTCTTGTGTTACAGTTGTTTGCAACATTTTATTGGCAACTTAGGCAAGGAGTAAGCATAGAACAAACCCGAATCGTTTATTTGTAGCCTCTCAGGTGATGTTATTATTCCATTTCAGTGTCAAGGTTTTAAATCTGTCCTATTAACTCTTGTGTTTTTTTTTGTGTTTATTTGCGCACATATTTTGTAGTCGTACTGTCTGCCTTCATGTACTGCTTTGTTCCTGCAAGTCCAAACTAGGTGTCTGAATTCAGATGATAGAGATAATAGTTTGAGTTCTGTCTGTATCGGTGTCCTCGGTAAAGTATTAAGCATGATGGCTCGGTACATATTGGGTGTTTGCTGTGTATTGGAAGCTATTATTCTTTTTAATTTGTTTATGGTAGGGAAAACTGTGCTGCATGTGTAAAACAGGTGATCTTCTGTTTCCTTTATATTGTCACTGTATAACTTGTATTTTGGTGGTGTTATCTCTGCCTTTATATTGTCACTGCATAACTTGTATTTTGGTGCTGTTATCTTTACCTTTATATTGTCACTGTATAACTTGTATTTTGGTGGTGTTATCTCTGCCTTTATATTGTCACTGTATAACTTGTATTTTGGTGCTGTTATCTCTACCTTTAAATTTCCACTGCATAACTTTTATTTTGGCGCTGTTATCTCTACCTTTATATTGTCACTGTATAACTTCTATTTTGGTGCTGTTATCTCTATCTTTATATTGTCACTATATAACTTGTATTTTGGTGCTGTTATCTCTGACTTTATATTGTCACTGTACAACTTGTATTTTGGTGCTGTTATCTCTGTCTTTATATTGTCACTGTATAACTTGTATTTTGGTGCTGTTATATTTGCCTTTATTGATTCATAAGCAATGGATGTCATATTATAAAGTAGTCTAGTTGAAAGTATATTGACGATACATTTTTATTAAATGAAGACGTGGACATCGACATCATGGGTGTAGTAATCATCAATTGCAATAATAGCAGTAGCAGTTCATAAAGATACGTTTCAAGGCAGAAAATACATCATTAATACACAGGATCAAGATGGATGATGACCGATCTCACTAACCGTCACTATCTCAAGGGTGACGGAAGCTCTGCGGCAAAAGGCCTATATAATCTTAGTTTCTATTACAAGACTGGTGTAATATATTGGAGGACTTCCATAAAGATAATGCGTTATGATCCGATAAACTTCTTAGCAGGAATTTGGACGCATTAACGACACGCTATAGCTAGATGTGCCGAAGCTCTGTCAAATACTTGCAAAGGACAAACTGAGTATCTACAGGATACTTGAAAAGAGCCAGTTCTGACAAATATATATATATGCTCCACATAGGGAGATTTCATAGTATAATTTAGTGTCTTCCCACAACTTGGGACCAAGACATATACCAATATTCCTCGAAGACGTCTGTCTATCTCACAGGACCTTCGGATCTGCCTCCAGAATAATAGCTGGATGGCAACAAAACGACGCAACAAGCCGCGACATTCTGTACAAAACTAGTGTACGACGGCACGCAAACAATAACACATATAATTAACTTAGATGCGCTCACATGTGCGTCTACAAAAGACTAGACTTAACTCCCACGTGAAAAGGACTTAACATGTGTATTTGTCTACTGCGCTGTACATTCTGTTCTATCCCTAGATATTGTCTGCTGGGTATCTCATGGATCGTCGTGTTGTCCTAAGTAAGCCCCTTGGTAAGTGTACTGTTTGTATTGTTGTAACTGCTCTTGTAAAATATGAACGTGTGGGTTTGTGCTTCTTCTAACATGTTTTCTTGTTTTTTTTTTTAATTTCTTGTGTATAACTGTAGCTAGGATTTGTGTTCTATCTCTTATCGTGTTCTTTAGGATATTTCAAAATTGTGCGACGTTTTTTGTGGATACGTTCTGCGTATATCCTTGAATGAGTTGCGATATTTGTTCTGTGTAGAATGCACTTTTTAGTAGGTTGTTGTTAAATTTCCAATGTGGGGATATCATGAATTTCGTGTGTGTGTGTCCCGTATTTAAAGTTGTATAATCTGCCAGGTGGTCCTTAAATTTAAAGGTGTTTTTGATATGGCAAGCTTTGTGTACAGTATAGCAACCTGATGCATAAAATCTATCTAATCTCGAGGCCCGTCTAAGATAAAGGTTTGTCCTGTCTTGGTATGTGTATGCTTGTGTGTGCGGTTCTATTCTCCAGTAAACGTCCAAAAGGTCATTCTCGTCTATCATAGATTGTAAACGTCGTAGTTGCCATGACCTTTCGTGGGTCATTCCCTGTACTCGCGATTCTATGGACTTCTTTGATAGATCTAATTTAGATAATACATAATTAAAATCCCCGTCCAACACTATTTTAACTCCTTTATAATACCTAGCTAAAACGTCATACAATCCGTCATAAAACACAGGTTGGTCAGATCTTGTCGCGGGTGCGTAAACGTTGATGAGTGTATGTATGTTTTGTCTGTTATGTTTGTTCTGTCCTTATAATTTGACAGTTCTGTCACCACTGTCTGTCCTATTGTGTACTGCTTCCCACTCCACAGTGATCTGCAGAATGGCCAATCCCGTATGTCTAGTGCCGAAGCTAAACCAACGGTGTCTTAATCCTAATTTTGTTACTAACTGTTTGGTGTGGGTGACTGAGGTAATATTTGTTTGTTGTAAAAATAGAAAAATCAGGTTATTGTTTGTGTATTAGTTTTAGGACAGGTTCTAATTTATTTCTTGATCTGTTAATGTTGAGAGACATTAAGGTTGGGCTCCACGACATACCAGTAAAGGGAGGTTGACCAAAACTACTTTGCCCTATGGAACTGAGGATTCAGTCAAAACGCGAGTAAAAACGCGCTGTTGGGCAGTTTTGTCATAGAGGGAAGGAGTGTTTGTTGTCTTCTAGTGACTTGTGTCCATGTTGTGGTGTGACTGCTGGGACTTGTGTCCATGTTATGGTGTGACTGCTGGGACTTGTGTGCATGTTGTGGTGTGACTGATGGGACTTGTGTGCATTTTTTGGTGTTGTCACCGTTTGGTTTGCTCAAAGCATTATTTGTGCTTCAGGCAAGGTTAATATGAACGCTTAAAAGCAGGGTACCACGGGGCTTGCCCAGACATTATAAATATTTGCCACAGTTTGGGGTGAATATTCAAAACAAGTTCACGAGAAAACGTAGGGGGTCAGATAAATAAAACGAGTGTTCACTAACAGCTCAGCTCACGGTTAACAGAGCGTGCGTATTTTCGCATGAGTTGTAAATCAAAGGGCAACCAATCAGAGTACAGAAAAACAAGTTAAGTTAGCGAATCAGAGTATGGGTTGAGTGGTACAAGGGAAGAATGACCAGAGGTCATTAGGGCAGTACGATTTGAGAAACTGAAGTGGCAAGATGTGTTTTGCCGGGCTCTCAAGATTTAACTCTGTGGGTGTACAGAAGTTTTCCCCTGAAGTAATATAGATATAGCATGAGAAATAGTAATATTCCGGAGATTAGATAATGCTGTGGATAAGAAGTATAAGTTAAGAATTAGCAGTGATAGTAAGAAATGTGATTTTGTGAGGATTCTGTGTGTTGACAGTAAGTTTGCTCTTGACTCATAATATGCATGAACAATAAGTATGAATAAGAAATATTTCAGAAGTCGAGATGAGATGCTACAAGGCTAATAACTCAGTTGACTAAGTAAGAGCTTTATAAGAAGAAATGTTGCAGAAGACACAAGAAAAACTGCTACAAGGTGGATAACAATTGGTTAAGTAAGAGTCAAGAAAGAAGAAGACAGAGGAGAATATCAATATGATAGCCAAACTGGGCTTTTGAATAAATAAATTACAAGTTGTCGTCAGGGATAAGTATGACGAATAAGAGATTGGAGAATAATGACGTTTAAGAGATTACCCAGGTGCTCTCACATGTAAGTATATTTATGCGACTGCAGATGTATTTGAGTATTGATTCATGAACACGATTTATAAAATGAATGTAACTGAGGTACTAGAGATGAACCTGACAGGATTAGTCAGAAGACAATAAAGTTCCAAGGAGTTTTGAGGTAGATTGAGCAAACTGGAATAGAGCTTAAGGATGCTAAATAAGTACTTTGAGATGAGATAAGCACAAAGGGGATTAAGTGCCTACACGCCTTGAGATGCAGAATATGTATTTGAAGCACTTATTTATTTGAAGCACTTATGATATGACTGCAGGGGTGCTCTATATAAAGAAGTACCTGCATTTTTGAAGAATATATGTATTATGTAAATAAATGGATTTTGTTTTGCAAGAGAACAAACAAACTGGTTGAGTCTGTCCTTGAAGGTCGTTGTTGAATGCCAGATTATTAATCACTACAATAAATCCACTATACGAATCAGTCACTGATTAACAGCAGAGAAGGTTACGAACGAGTCGAGGGTTGAAGGAATGGAAGTAGTTCATCTAAGAATTGTCAACTCTGGCGGAGAGGGCCAGTACCCATACACTACTAACATAAACTTGGAAGATATACGAAGAAGACTGGTGTGAGTCACACAACTAGGCCTGCCATCTGTCACCTAGTACTATAGTGACCACCGCTGTCAAATTTAGTATAATTGGCGCCGAGACCAGCCCTTCTCGAGTGACATGGCTACATCACAAGGAAATATAGTGTACCAACAACAACAGCAACAAAAACAACAACAGCCGATATTTGTTCCACCACCACAGGAGCAAGAACCAACAATGGCCGCTCTCAAGAGTATTACTGAGACGTTGTATAATGTTGACTTATACGCAAAATATAAACAGATTAGATCAGTGATAACCCCATTTAAAGGAGACTCGAAAGAATTCAGAAGATGGATGAAAGACGCAGACAGATTTGCTACTATGATAAACGCAAGCACAGATACGGAACGAAAGAAGATACTATATTTCTCATCTGACTCTCTCGTTACTGACTTCCTAAAGAGACGTGATAGTACATATCCAACTGAGACATATGAGAAATTTAAGAAAGATTTAACGAAACGCTACAGTGACATTACTAATAAGGAGGATGCGTGGTCATTGCTTCGCCGCATCAAACAACAATGTAACGAACCCATACCATCTTATGCAGACAAATTATTAAATTTGGCAGAGGAGGCATTCCTGAATGGGTTGACAGCATCACCAGACCTAGAGAACCATCTGGTAGGAATCTTTATTGACGGACTGTTAGGCAGTAGTATAAAACTGCATATTATTCGCAAGGATCCCAATACAATAAATGAAGCGATCCAGATAGCGATTACAGAGGAAAATTTTAAACGAGATTTAATCAATGTATTAAGCAGGAGCCAACAGTTGAGTCAAAAATAGAACATGAGCCGATGGAGATTGGACATTCCCGCTCGCGTTAGCTTCGCCCAAGCCGGACGGAAAACCAGGGACATGTAAATACAAGTTATCCTCGACATTTTCCAAGACAGCAGAGCACACAACAGGTTAATATCCCTACTTGTTTTAATTGTGGTTTTAGAGGACACATAGTCCCTGAGTGTCGACAACAACATCCTCGCCTACACCAGCAGAATTACAACAATATGGTGTCATACCTAACACCTTTTCCTCAAGAGACACCGCAGCAACAAATACATTCCATAAATATTACCCCAGATCCTAGTTCATGCTTGATCAAGATTCATAACAAAAATTATCGCGCCCTTGTGGACACTGGCGCTTATATAAGTTTGATTAGAGAAAAGTTATACAAACAAATCAAACACCTTGTAACTTTTCGACCTTTAAAAACGTTTATGGCATTAGTGACAGGAGAATCTGTGAGGTCTTGTGGTACAGCATATATCAAGTTCCACATAGGACAACAACAGATTACACATCCCTTTATAATTACACGTGGGATGTCCAGGAATTTCATTTTAGGTAGAGATTTTCTTACCTCTCACAACGCCAGGATATATTTCAACCTGAAAAAGATCAATATTAATGAGGAGTACATATAACTACAAGACGATATACACATAGCATCTTTGGTGCGGTTGACAACTCCAGTCACGGTACAGCCTAACACACTTGTGATAGCTAGAGGACGAATCAAGTGTTCTAATTATATTGAACCAGGACAGACAGTACAAATTGAGCCTTTGGAGAATGAGGACATAAATGATGAACCCCTCATGTTTGTTACTGAAGGTATCGCACCAGTTTCATCCTCACGTGATTTTCCGGTCTTGATTATAAACACGTCGGGACAACGTACAACGATACACAGAGGTACAATAGTTGCTGAAGTACAAAGATCGTCCTTGACTGCTACCAAGAACAGTAAGATATCCGAAGTTAGTCAGAATCGAAACCATTATTCCCCCGTTCCACGAATATCCCAAAATCATACCCCAGGTCACCCTACCGACTCTGGCAAAAAAAAGTCACTGGCAAAGTGTGGTAAGATCCGCGATTAACCCGATCAAATAGATAAAATATTATTGTTTATAAAGTCTAAATAATGTTTGCATAAAATAGTGGAGTTGTAATTAGCTTCGTCGCCCACGCCCACAGTTTGACAGCCTTAACGCAAATCGAAGGGTACTATCTTTTTCTATTCGTCCTTGAGAGTTAAATATAACATTTTGAAAAATCAAGGCGCATTTTTTCTAAGACAGAGTGAGAGAAGAAAAATAAACGGAGGGGGAAGGAGAGACGAAAAAATGCTAACATCGACACGTGTTGGTTTTGAAACACAAATTGTAACGAGCGCGTAGTATTGGCTTTTGGCAGATTTGAAAAAAAAACGACGAGAGACACATGCATGCCTCATTTGATAGTCACGCAGTTGAAATGTATAGCCACTTAGATAGGGAGACGGTAGTGTATAAACACACAGACAAGCTTTCATTTCCTGCCAAAAAATCGTAATTTTCTGACGAAACACAGACGGTTGCTTCATTTTGAATGAGAACGGTAGAGGAGGGAAAGGGTAGTGGATTTATAAAAACAGGGAAAAATATGAAAATGCAAACGACAATGAAGATGACCATAAAACTTATATAGAGTAATAGAGTATAATCGCCTGATCCATAGTATGTTTTAATATACAAAATCGCCCAATTAATAACCAAGATATTGACAAAATAAAATATATGTTCGGACGGTGTGACAGACGGACTGAGAAACTTGCTCATTTTATCCATGACATTTTGGGTACGCGTTGTTGAAAAGAGGCAAAAGAGGGTAGTCAAATCCGATTGGTTAGCATAGGAGTAAGGGAAAAAGGTTATTGGTTGGCCCAAAATTAAATATATTTTTGCAGAATAATAACGAGGACAGACTAACACATAGTTGTTTGGCATTTTTTTTTTAGATTTCAATTCAAAAATTGGTAGTCGCATGGTCTCATGATAATAAGGAAAACTTTGAAGGCTTGACGCCATTTCTAGAAAATCAGTCTCTTCATACGGACGATGTGAACAGAATTGTCACCTTTTTAAATATTAATAATAAAAGTGACAGTCTGGACAGCTACTGAACTGTGTGAGCCATACTCATATGTTGCCAGTCATCGTACCTGTGTATATTTCATTGATTTTGTGGTGAGGAAGAATTTATTAAAAATTTTTATTAAAATTTGATGTGTGAGATACTGCTATTGGGAATGTTTTACGACTGTAAGTACTTAGGTCCCTAGCAGACTTAGGCAGGGCCTTTGGGGTTGTTCAAAACAAAATGAAACTCATATGAGTTGTATAATACTACAAGATTTTCTAGATATGGGGAAAGAGTAATCCACCATATTCTATGGAAGAGGATCATTGTTGAAGTGACAGAGGCGTTGTAGCCATTAGGCGAGAAGAATAGGAACACTGGTATGAGTTGTTGCATCAGATGAGAATGGTTGTAATGGGTTGGTCAGAGAGATCTGACCCTTTTCTTTTATTTGAAAAGTACCTGTATTGTTTGTGGAAATGTTAGCATTAATAATATGTAAAGAAGGAACCATAACCTTCTTATTTCAGGGTTTTTACTGACACTAACTTTGTGCCAGACTCCTGGTGGACTGATCTTTGTGAGAGAAGCTGTTATCTTGCTGGTACACGCTCTCTACCACAACCACCACAGTCATTGTGAAAGAGTGGCTATATTTATTTTAAGATTTTGCTGGTACACGCTCTCTACCACAACCACCCCATGCAGTGGAATAGTGGACATCTTGTTGAGTCTCCATTCGTTTCTTCAACAGATTGAAAGATAAGTGCCTGTCTTGGCACCCGATCGTTCATCCACTGAACTTAACTTACTTATATTATATTATCCAAATATATAACTATTGAACATTTCCACCTTAATAAAATAAAGAAAGAAAGAAAATATTGAAAAGAAAAGAAAAGAAAGGGGATGATGAAAAACCCCAACCCACCATTTAATACCAGTGTTACCACTATTTAGAGGGATACAATACATACTTAGATTCCAATTTTGTTATAAAATATATGGACAGAAGATCCATTGTGTTATTTGATTGCTGTAAATAAATACTTGATTTCAAATTTGATTGGCAGTCCTGATCCAGAAAAAAATAGGGTCAGGACAATAAATTGTAATATATCTTATTAACCAAATTTCAACAAAAGACTTACTTAGAGTAATATTATTGATTAGTAGTCTGTTTGTTGTTGTTGTATTGACCCAGTGCTATTTAATGTGATAGTATTAAAGTATATGTGTGTTTATGTGACTAACACAGCACCACACTTCCATTACCCTAGACACTTAGACGTACCCATAATAAATAATAAGTTTAAAATAACTGCAGAGTGAGATCACCTGGTGGTAGCAGATAGATACCCTGAAAATACATAACAAATTCAACAATTAGACTCATGGATTTACATAGCTTGACCTCACTCTGTAAACAAATAATAATAATATAACATCCATAACACCAAACCCCCCACACAAAGTACAAATGGTAACCAATTCACTAACAGATATGGAGTTAGGCATTATACACGAGTGTTGCGTACATATTTTTTATATGTCGCACAGATTACAGTTGATACGATTACAAATGAAAATGTAACTATCTGTTTAATAAAAGGATATTTATTTATGAACTTACAACTTTTAAGAAAGGGGAATAACTCAGAATAGGCAATGTGTATTTATTCTTTGAGTTATCGGTTCCTGTTTTGTTTCCGTGGATTGAACAAGCGGAGGAATCTAGATTTTATATTATAGCTGGAAACAGATTGTTCTCGCTTAAGGTTTTGCAGGAATATTGAAAGTCCGAATCTAGGTTTACTGTTTGTCTGTTTGAGACGATTCCGTCTTATATCATGTTATCTTTGTGTGTCTTGGCTGGATTATTTCTTCTTACACGCTCAGCGGATGAAGATAAAGGAGTGTGTTCTTCGGTTATGGAGTCTGGCGGGACGCCAATGTCGGGCGGTCCAAAGTTTTGTGATCTCAAGTTATCATGGGGAAGAAGATTGTGTCTTCTAAGACTGTTTTAGTCTATGTGTTCCCCAGTATTGTTTCTATTACGCCAGAAAAGTGTTTTTGTGCTTGCTATTGATTCTTGGCCAAGGTAAACGTACTTTTACTGACTTCGTTCCTAGGCTTACGATGGGTTATGTTTAGGCCTACATGAATCTACTTATGTTCAGATGTCAGAACGACATATCGTTTAGCAGCACTAAGAATGTTTCTACACAGCAATTATGAGGACAGATAATGCTGATATTGGTGGAAACTTTGATACCCTTATGAAGTGAATCTTTCTAGAAGTTTTGTCATCTCACCGTTGTGTGAGCGATGTTAAGGACCAAGGAAGCCATCTTGGAATCCGAATTATTGTCAATCATTCATCAGAGAACAGGGTTGTCCCTTACTACCCGATAATGATCTAGAGATCACAGTTATGAAAGAAAGATCTATTATGGGAGATTTAGCATTTACTCCGAAGATATGTGCTGAATGCTATTTGAAAGAATCTACGCTAGAGTACAAGCTACACCCATGCTAAGAGAGATTCTGTACAAGAGTCACTATGAACATTATGTATAAACTGACGTGATCTGTCAGTACAACCTGATATATATATATATATATAGATGTGGATTAACTATAGAACTCTGAATGCTTGTCTACAAATGTTCCAGTATGAGGTTATCCAGCATGTATGCTAACTTAAGATGATACACCATTGATCAACACCATGCTGTTTATGTCGTCATGTGTTCCTGTAACCATACACGTACTGTTCCAGTGTGCGTCTCATTAAACATTATAAAAAGAACACAGTAGTCCCAGTAATCCTTGACTGCTACATGTGAGAGTATGAATATATTGTTACCAAGTTGTCAACTCTTCAGAACCATTCTACCATTCGCGTAAAATGTACTCTCACTTCAATGTTTACACTACCCTGTGTAGGTCGAGTTGACCTGTGTCTGTCTTCACGGTGACAGCACCTCTTTGAATACAACAGTACTACCAGCCATCATACTTTACAGTGAGGTTCTATACACCACACTCGATTCTTTACAGTGGTGTACTACAGGTGTAGTAAGAAATAACTTCTTTACACTGGTGGCCGTATAACCATCTTTACAGCGGTGGCCACTATATCCATTACAAGAGACTGTAGTAAGAGACATATCTTTACAGTGGTGTGCCAGCTTCCTGGGTCAACCTGCACAGTGGACATATTTGAGAAGTCAGCTAATGAGACCAGACCATTCCTTGGGGCCTGTTACGACACACGTAAACACCAGCAATACAACTTTACAGTCGATGTCAGCGCGACCTGTCCTATCGAGGTATACAGTAACTAGGTCAGCGTTTGTTGACATTTTTTGTTGATGGACATTTGCCACAGAACAGACAGCGTTACACAGCAAGTTTGTTTGGAACAGACAGAATTACATATCAGTGTTGGAACATATATTTGACAGTGTTTGCAAAATGTACAGTGCAACTGAAGCGAGAAGTCTTACTTGTGATTCTGAGGAACTGTAAACAGTGGATTCTCCTGCACTGCCATAGTTTGTGTTGAACTTTTATGATTTAGGCCAGATTTGATTATTTAATAAAGTACCATAGTACTGTAGCATTAAAGCGTATAACTGTGCCTTCTTCGCAACACATTCTATCTGCAACACATTACATTACATTACATTATATTATAAATATTTATGCTATATGTACATTTATGTTTACATGTTTATATGTGATATTTGTTTGTATTCTGCGGGTTGTTGTTTCGGTTGGGCGGAGTCTCCCTTAGATCATACCACGTGATAGAGGTCGTCTATTGTGAGCGTTTTCTATAGGGTGTGCAAATTTCCGATACTGGAATTTGCAAAGCGACTGCTGTTGCTATTTTTTTTTTGGTTAGTTGTGACGATATGGTCAGTGTTGTTTTCGGAAGTTTCTTCACATTCTTTAGTTTTGTTTTGATTTGTTTGTAATTTGTTGGTCTACCCTTTGCTATCTTTCAGTTTCATACAACATTTATATTTATATACTGTGGCGTTATTTGTATTTGTTATCCTCTTGCGGTTTATGTTTTATTATTTTTTCCATTTGATTTATTTGATTTCCGCAAATGTTTTCATGTTGTCTTGTATAATTGTTTTTATGTTCTTGATCGACATACACTATTTAAAATATAGTTGATCATATGGATTTATGTGAAAGAATCAACTGATGATTAATGTTGATTAGATAAGACACTATTTCTTGTGCATTGCACTTATGTTATAGAGTGTTGCAGCAATTTATAATTGTTATTTTTCAAAGAAATATACAAGACCTTGATAAGGCTTGTCTCACACAGACATTGTGATTGTGTGCTGATTAATACAGTGATTAAGAACTTTTTGCTATATTACCTTGAAATATATTTTATTATTATTGTTTCAAGTGAGTAGTATCATTGTCAGACATCATGTCTACATTAGAATACTTTATTGCACAAGGGAGATCCCTTGATAAGACTGGTACAGACTTAGAACAATGGGCAGTTGCTCAATATGACAAAGCATTAGCTGCTGAAGAGAGAAAAGCTGCTGCAGAAGAGAGAAAAGCTCTGGCTGAAGAGAAAAGATTAGAAAGAGAATTTGAACAAAAGAAATTGCAGATACAGACTGAGGAAAAAAGATTCCAGATGGAAATGGAAAAAGAAAAAAGAAAAGATGAGGCTGCTGCGGCTGCTGAAGAGAAAAAAGCAATGAGAGAACATGAACACCAAAAAGAACTTTTAGCATTTGAGTTAGAAAAGTTAAAATTAACAAACATAAGTAATGTTAATCAAGCATCTGGTGGTAATGGTAAACACTTTACTTACAAGGTCAAGGTACCAGCGTTCAATCCTTCCAGCAATGACATAACATTCTGGTTAAATAGATTTGAACGCTCTTGTCGAGCCCATAATGTGGACAAATCACAATATGCTAACCAGTTGTCAGAAAATTTGAAAGGTGATTCTCTGACTAGTTTAAGTTTGGTTGAAGAGGCTGACAAGGATAATTATGATGTTATTAGGGCAGCCTTATTAAAGAAGTACCAGTTGTCTGAGGAAGGTTACCGGAATTTGTTTAAGACAATGGTTCCTGAGGCAGGTGTAGAATTCTCAGAATTCATTGCAAGGACACGTCTTACATTTGATCGTTGGATTGAGTTGTCCAAAACAGAAAAGACATATGAAGCCCTTATGGACTTGATACTCAGAGATAAGATTATGTCAAGTATAAATAAACCATTCCTTGAATTCTTACATGAGCGTAAACCCAAGACACTAAAAGAAATGGAACAGTATTGTACCCAATACGTCACTGCACATCCAGACGTAGCTATTAGCAATACTAAGGTTAGGGAAGATATGCCAGTTGCTTCAGCAACACCATAAACCCTAATCACTCATGCAGATTCCAAGAACCTCAAAATAGGTTTAATAAAAAAGGTAGCCATAACGGTTATCAGAACCAAGGTAACCAATCATTTCAGGGTTCTTCTTCGAATACCTGGAGACGAGCCGAAAGCCCTCGATTCAGAGGTGGTCATAATTATAGAAACTTTCGCAAAGGAAGTCATTATAGAAATTATCCAAGTTTTCCCTCATGGAGACAACAAGATCATAATTACAGAGATACTCATTATAATGAATATGATAATAGTAACCAAAGGAACTATGACTCAAACCCAAGTAGGGGTTATAACAGTGGAAACAAGGATAATTACAGAGGCAATAATAACAGAGGTAGAGCACAATACAAAAAAAAACATAAATCTCATTACCAGGCGAACTCTGCTCAGCAAGAGTCCCACGAATCCTATAAACAAAATAAAGATAATGATGACTCTAATAATATGGCATGTGCCGCTTTTGATTTTGGGAGGGCATCTCAGTGCCCCCAATGCAAAACATTATTTGAGCCAACCACAGTGTCTACTTTAAGCTGTGGCCATCCTCTTCCCGCTCTTCCTGCGTCAATCGCGCATGATGGAAGAGGTTCTCTAGTCTTACACAAAGGTTTAGTAAATGACAATCCAGTCTCAGTACTTTTTGATTCTGGATGCACAACAATTGGTGTTAGGCAGTCACTAATACATACATGCCACACCTCAGACATGAAAAACCTGTACAACAAATCCAAAAACCCTGTACAGAGACCCGCAAAACCTGTACAGACTGAAAAACGTAACAATAGAGTTAATTAATGTACAAATATATTCAATTAGATGGTTCTGCACCATCATAGTGACATGCGCCCTTTGCCTTTTTAAGCATGTCTTCACTTGCTTTAAAACCTAAACAACAAGAGTTAGAATTTATTTTGTACCGGTATTGTAGAAAAGCTGTGACTGTATCATCATTTAGTCTATTTCTGCAAAAAAAATTAATACAATTTATGGTGGAAATGAAGAACAGTTTGGTGTGTGTTCTATAGTGCCTTATAAAAGTATAGATCTAAAGAGACCAGTAATAAGCGTTATGGGTTAGGTTTAGGAATCTTAAATCAAATATATATATATATATATATATATATATATATATATATATATATATATATATATATATATATATATATATATATATATATATATATATATATATATATATATATATTTTTTTTTTTTTTAAAGCTAGCAATGAAAATATAAACTGGCGCAATATTATATATTCTCTACCGAACTTCAAAAATTGGAATAGCCGTTATACCCATACGAATTTTAGTGTCAATCAAACATTGATAGTAATTAATTATTTAATAAATATAAATCATTGGATGACCGTAATGATGATCACCCAAGGCAAAATCACATTGTTTTTTAAAGAAACGAAATTAAAACTAAGAAGAGAAGTAACTCCAAATAAACTTTTCTCTGACCTGGTTAAGATGCAAATTTGCCTTGCTTTTGTGGGTTTTTTTTCAGTTTCATAATTTGGTCATATCGGAATGACGGTCGCCGAATGCTCCGCATGTATTTTCGTACCATTTAGATTTCGGGTTAACCCTAACCCTAACTCTAAATGGTACGGAAATACATGCAGAGCGTTCGGCGACCGTCATTCCGATATTAGGCCTACCCATAATTTGTTTTGTATTATTATTCAAATTTACATTTCTTACGCACTTTCTACCGTAAACCTAACCTCAACCTTAACTCTAAATGGTACGAAAATACAAATATTAAACATACTCGACGGCAATAAAGGTAAAGATTACCAGAATCTCAGTAAAAAGAGTTGTCAGAATCATTCAAGTTGAATAAATTCAACTCAAACAAGAATTTTCGTGCTCTTTTTCCACAAAATGTTTATGATTCGGCGGTATGGCAGCGTCCATGTTTGTAACTTTCGCTTTTGTAAAATCACTATTATCAGTTCTACGGTATTCGCTAGCAGTAAAATATTTTGTTCGTTTCAAGCTTAGTGGCCAGATTTTTCAATGCTGAATCCGATTATGCCCAGCAATTGCCGATACGATTGTAAACAAAAGAGTTCTGGTGCTTTTAAAATAGGACGTACGTTTTATAGGTGTATGGGAACGAGGTATCGCACTACTTCCGTGACGTACTCGGTACGGCACAGCGACAAAAATTGTCAAGATTAAAGCCGTATGGCGTACGTCATAATGGTGCTGAAAGGGTTAATAATTAGGCGAAAAAACCCGTACAGACCCGTGTACGGCCCGTACACATCTGAAAACGCAAACACCCCGTACAGATTATGGGTAAACCTTTAAGTGTGGCATGTATGCTAATAGATCCTTCTCATGCTACAGGCAAAGTAGTCAAATGCGTAACATTTGGCGGCACCATAGAGAAATACTCTACCGCTATCATTAGGATTGCTACTCCTTTCTTCACAGGAGATGTACACGCATGTCTTTTGCCGAATCCGATCGCTGATCTTATCATCGGTCGCATTCACGGAGTAAAAGAATGCACTTTGCAACAAATTTCCGTTTGGGAAAAGCAAAATATGCAAACTGCTAATGTTGTAGTCACTAGAGCTCAAGCTCTCAATATGCCTGAAACTTCATCTACTGAAGGTATTGAAGTGCATAACCAAGATGATCCCTTGGTAATTTCTCGTGACTCGTTTATAAAACAACAAGAAGAGGATCCGACTCTTAAGAAATTCTTCACTCTTGTAACGAAAGGTGATCCGAATAGAGATACCAAGCGTAAATCTTGGATTACAATGAAGAATGGTGTACTTGTACGTATGGTGCAAGACTCCACTAATTCAAGTCATTCTCAGATTCTTGTACCCAAGAAATTGAGAGTTAAAATTTTACAACATGCACACGACTCTCAGTGTGCTGGACACATGTTTTTTCCCGTACAAAGTCAAGAGTTCTTGCGGCTTTCTTTTGGCCTTTCGTGAATAAGGACATACGGATCTATTGTCGATCTTGTAAAGTATGTCAAGAAGTCAAATCCAAAGGTCCTCGTCATGCTGCGCCCATTCAGGCTGCAGACATTCCTATTCGACCATTTCAGAAAATGGCGATAGACATCATTGGTCCATTTAAGATCAAATCTGCTAGAGGACATCAATTTATCTTAACGTGTGTGGACATGTGCACACGTTGGCCAGAGGCTATCCCTCTGAAGAGCATTACTACTGCTGACATTGCAGATGCTCTTTGGCTTATATTTTCTCGCCTGGGATTCCCCGGAGAAATATTATCAGATCATGGCACCCAACTAATATCGGATACCATGTCTCAAGTAATGTCTACTCTACAGATAGAGAGATCTTTGAGTAGCATCTATCATCCTATGTCCAATGGGATGGTAGAACGGCTAAATAGAACACTTAAGAACTTATTAGGAAAGATAACTGAGGATCATCCTCAAGATTGGGACAGGGTTCTACCCGCGGCCCTCTTCGCTTACAGGGAGGTCCCCAATGAACATACAGGATTTTCTCCTTTTGAACTTGTCTTTGGCGCGCGACCGCGCGGCCCTATGTCTTTGCTTCATGATCTCATAACAGCGGACAATATTGACGATGACACAAAATCCTCTTACGAATATGTCATCACGCTGAGAGAAAAAAATTATCGAAGCATGCAAATTAGCAACGTCCTCTTCTGAATTTGCTAAACAGAAGGCAAGGCAATTTGCTAATAAGAAAAGAACTTTACGACAACTTTGTCCTGGTGACAAAGCATTTGTTTTGCTACCTTGTAGGGAAAATAGACTCCTTATTTCTTGGAAAGGTCCGTACGATATAATATCGAAAATTTCAGATGTTGACTATATTGTCGATATTAACGGGAAGCATAAAACCTTCCACATCAATATGCTTACGGAATTCCATGAACGTCCTGACTATTTACAGCCTATTTTCCAGGCAACGGACGATTCTCCAGTTCAACATGGTCAGTACTCATCACTGTCCGTTATACAGGATGAGGAAACAAGTTTTTCGGATGTTAATCTTCCGCTTCCAATGATCCCACTTCATTGTAGTGAATCATGGAAAGACGTTACTGTTTCTCCTGATTTGTCTCTAGGAGAACAGCGACAGGTTTCGGCTATGTTACAAACATTTCAGGATGTCCTCACTGACATCCCTTGGGCAAACTCATGTCATTGAGCATGACATTATTCTAACTGAACATACTCCTATTAGGGTTAGACCTTACCCTATCCCTATACATTTTCAAGCACAGGTTGAAAAGGAGTTAGATGAAATGATAGATTTACAAATAATCGAACCATCCACTTCTGCTTATTCTTCGCCGATGGTTATTGTTCGAAAAAAGACAATAACATACGTCTTTGCGTTGACTATCGCAAATTGAATCAAGTGACAAAGTTTGATGCTGAACCTATGCCTTTACTAGAAGAGCTACTTACTCGACTTTCTAAATCTCATTTTTTCACTAAACTTGATTTGTCTAAAGGATATTGGCAAGTTCCATTATCCGAACGCGCCAAACCTCTTACCGCTTTTTTTACTCCTAGAGGCCTTTTCCAATGGAATTTTATGCCTTTTGGCCTTATGAACGCACCAGCTACATTCGTACGCATGATGCGTCGAATCCTATCGTATCGGTCAGATGTCATTGCTTATCTAGACGACATCTGTCTTTTTAGCGATACTTGGGAAGATCACTATTCAGGGTTAGTTGAATTGTTATCAACTCTACGCGAGCATAACCTGACAGCAAAACCATCGAAAGCTTGCATTGGTTTTAGCGAAATTGCTTTCCTAGGCCATCGAGTAGGTCATGGTTTCCTGAAGACAGAGGACCATAATATCACTAAAATACTTAACATCTCTATCCCTAAGACTAAAAAGCAAGTGCGAAGTCTTTTAGGTCTCATACAATTTTATGGACGATTCATTCCGAATCTGTCCTCTATCGTGGCACCTCTTTCGACACTACTAAAGAAAGGGTCGCCTAATATGGTTCACTGGTCTCAGGAATGCCAATTATCACTAGATAAGATCAAAACTATGTTTTCAACACCACCTATTTTAGTGTTACCTACTACAGATAAGACATTTGTTCTTCGTAGTGACGCTTCATCCACTGGGATTGGAGCGGCACTAATGCAAGAGGACTCTGGAACTCTGCATCCTGTAATGTACATATCCAGAAAACTTAATGCTGCAGAAAGGAATTACTCGGTTTTAGACCGGGAATTATTGGCGATGGTTTGGTCAATTCTCAAACTTCAAAGATTCCTTCTTGGTGCACATTTCATAGTGGAAACTAACCAGAAAGCTCTTACTGCTATCCAAAGTAAGAACTTGAAGAGCTCGAGATCAACTCGATACGCGATCGCTCTTCAACCTTTTCATTTTTCGGTACGAGCTATCCGTGGTTCAGAAAATGTGATGGCGGACATTCTGTCGAGATGCCCACATGATGCCACTTAACTGTTAAATATTGGACTTTCCTAACATGTATAACTTTACATCAGTTATTCTTTTTCTTCTATATCAAAATGTGTACACATTTGTAATATATGATTTGGTGATTGTATAAATACTTAGCGGTTCCCTTATTTTGATTCACTGCTAATTCTTTGATGATGTTTCTTTTGCCAATCGTGAACTTATGATACCTAATATGAAATGATTATTGAAATTATTGTATACATTGTGTCATTGCCAATATGGTAGTAGGCATTGGTGGCAACTCCCTGGAAATGTTTACACTTAGAGAAATACTTTCTCTGAGATGTTGAGATATATATTCTCATTCTTTGCCTTAATCTGGCTTTATAAATTCTTGATACTTCTCATCTGCGCATCATATGTGCGTTGGGGGGCCTATTTTATGTGGCTCTCAGAGAGAAAAAAAAAATTTCATTTTTTTTTCCCGGGGGTTGCGGTAGTCTGTTGCGTACATATTTTTTATATGTCGCACAGATTACAGTTGATACGATTACAAATGAAAATGTAACTATCTGTTTGATAAAAGGATATTTATTTATGAACTTACAACTTTTAAGAAAGGGGAATAACTCAGAATAGGCAATGTGTATTTATTCTTTGAGTTATTGGTTCCTGTTTTGTTTCCGTGGATTGAACAAGCGGAGGAATCTAGATTTTATATTATAGCTGGAAACAGATTGTTCTCGCTTAAGGTTTTGCAGGAATATTGAAAGTCCGAATCTAGGTTTACTGTTTGTCTGTTTGAGACGATTCCGTCTTATATCATGTTATCTTTGTGTGTCTTGGCTGGATTATTTCTTCTTACACGCTCAGCGGATGAAGATAAAGGAGTGTGTTCTTCGGTTATGGAGTCTGGCGGGACGCCAATGTCGGGCGGTCCAAAGTTTTGTGATCTCAAGTTATCATGGGGAAGAAGATTGTGTCTTCTAAGACTGTTTTAGTCTATGTGTTCCCCAGTATTGTTTCTATTACGCCAGAAAAGTGTTTTTGTGCTTGCTATTGATTCTTGGCCAAGGTAAACGTACTTTTACTGACTTCGTTCCTAGGCTTACGATGGGTTATGTTTAGGCCTACATGAATCTACTTATGTTCAGATGTCAGAACGACATATCGTTTAGCAGCACTAAGAATGTTTCTACACAGCAATTATGAGGAGAGATAATGCTGATATTGGTGGAAACTTTGATACCCTTATGAAGTGAATCTTTCTAGAAGTTTTGTCATCTCACCGTTGTGTGAGCGATGTTAAGGACCAAGGAAGCCATCTTGGAATCCGAATTATTGTCAATCATTCATCAGAGAACAGGGTTGTCCCTTACTACCCGATAATGATCCAGAGATCACAGTTATGAAAGAAAGATCTATTATGGGAGATTTAGCATTTACTCCGAAGATATGTGCTGAATGCTATTTGAAAGAATCTACGCTAGAGTACAAGCTACACTCATGCTAAGAGAGATTCTGTACAAGAGTCACTATGAACATTATGTATAAACTGACGTGATCTGTCAGTACAACCTGATATATATATATATATATATAGATGTGGATTAACTATAGAACTCTGAATGCTTGTCTACAAATGTTCCAGTATGAGGTTATCCAGCATGTATGCTAACTTAAGATGATACACCATTGATCAACACCATGCTGTTTATGTCGTCATGTGTTCCTGTAACCATACACGTACTGTTCCAGTGTGCGTCTCATTAAACATTATAAAAAGAACACAGTAGTCCCAGTAATCCTTGACTGCTACATGTGAGAGTATGAATATATTGTTACCAAGTTGTCAACTCTTCAGAACCATTCTACCATTCGCGTACAATGTACTCTCACTTCAATGTTTACACTACCCTGTGTAGGTCGAGTTGACCTGTGTCTGTCTTCACGGTGACAGCACCTCTTTGAATACAACAGTACTACCAGCCATCATACTTTACAGTGAGGTTCTATACACCACACTCGATTCTTTACAGTGGTGTACTACAGGTGTAGTAAGAAATAACTTCTTTACACTGGTGGCCGTATAACCATCTTTACAGCGGTGGCCACTATATCCATTACAAGAGACTGTAGTAAGAGACATATCTTTACAACGAGCAACAAAGAAGATGGGCCAATCAAATAGAATAGTGGACAGATATAGAATTGATGACCAGCGGAATAATAAGGGACGAAGATGTCAACAAACACTGCATAGGTATACGATGAATGACGCAAAACATATACCTAATAATCATGTTACGCCCACACACGGAGAAATGAAACATAATAAGCAAGATGATACACCGTATAAAAAAGCTTGCAGAAATGAACCTGAACACATAAATGCAGGTGCGAAGAAAGATGAATAATATAGTTATGCACGGAGAGTAAATCAAGTGATCCAAAGAAGAGCAAAGGATGGAATATACAGAAGCACAGGACAAGTTCATTATGTCAATCTTGTTACCCACCATATACTACCAACTTCAGCAAAGCCCTGCAGAGAAATCTCAGAAGACGAAGATGCTATTCCACCAGCAGAACTAAGAGAGAGATTGATATACACGACAATATAAATACAAACTACACGACTATGCCTAACACCAACAGGGCTTGTAATGTTAAGTAGGGCAGTCGCAGGAAAACCCTCTGCCTAACTCCACCACTAAACATACACAGCCACACCAAATAAAGAATCGGTCTAATTCAATCTTTTCCCACAAGAAGGCCAAGAATGAATTAAACTCACCACCCTTCCTCCCTTGAACACTCAAATATCATATAAAACAATAGACTAAACAACAACTATAGTCAACAATGAAGTGCTGAAAGCTATCTCTTTCGCTAGGCACTAACAACTCACTCCAGTCACAATAAACTAAATAACCTATAACCAAAACTAACACTATAACATATAAAATATTTAATATCAATACCTCCAAGTAATACGAAATACAGAGAAAAAGTCCCACCTAACTATCTACCCCCATACAAACATACAGACTAAGTTTTACAAGGAAAGCACAAAGAAAAAAGAAAACAAAATAACGTGAAAGAAAACAATAATAAACTACACAGATCTCACGAAGTAGACGTAAATAAAACAAAACCCCTACCCCACCTACTCCAGAGAACCCGACGATAGAATCAGTCGGATAGACATAAAGGAAAACACAGAAACATAAATATAATACATTATACCAAAATACAAACAACAACTTAACTGAAGGTCCACAGCGACGCTTGTCTACAAAGCTTCCTCAGCACAGGTGATGAGTGATTAATACAACAAGAACAAGTCTCTACACTTGAAAACGTATAACCGATATCACTGTCCAGAAATATTACTGTCCAGAAACTCAGACTTCTACACAAGTCAATGTGCCAGCATGCACAACACTGTCCTTTGGCACGGTACTGCACGAATATCGATAAGTATGTACTGTTCTTTTCGGTGCTAATACAGCACTGTCCACAATAGACCACCGACTGTATACTCCAAGAATCGCAGCAGTCTTTAGCACAGTATACTCCAGGATCACAGCAGTCTTCAACACAGTATACTCCAGGATCACAGCAGTCTTCAACACAGTATACTCCAGGATCACAGCAGTCTTCAAAGTAAAGTATACTGGAACCACACAGGTCAGCAGGCTTCACTGCTCATAGGTATTCAACCACTGGCCGGGCACGTGAGTGTATTATGGTCACGTCAGATGCGTAGGAAGGCACCCCCTGGAAGGGCCCCTCAGGGAAGTAATGTCAAGGCATACAAGATGTCCAACCAGATATCCTGAGGTACCTATCACCCTATTGACCTCTTGTCATCTACCACTTCCTATCGACAACTTTCTTCCACCCTATACCGGGCTTGACCGAACTATCTCCCATCTGATACTCCACTTGCCGTTTGAGAAAATCTAAACTAGATGTTATGGACACCTCAAACTCCTCTGTTCCTCCTGGATCAATACCACCAACTGAAATAACAAAGTCAAACACACTCCGAAAGTACAACTGAAATACCACAAACTGACACGCCAGATGCAAGCAGCAACTTGAACCTATTCCTTTGATACGACAATTCTACTAGCAAGTGCCACTGTAGCGCCGCAATATACTTGCAACACGATGACAAATGAACTGTCCAAACAATCTCTGAACCTGAAAAAATACAACTGTAGTCTAAGTAGGTCATTGTATTATCGAGGGCACTCGATTGTAAACAGTTCACTATCACACACTGACCAACACACTAACAATGTCAAGATATCACATGAACTGAAAATATCACCCGTACACTGTGATCTGAAAACAAAGCAGGCTTACGTATCATGACGCGTCACACTTGACCCCCTACAGTACACACTGACTGGCAAACACAAATACCATAAGCTGGCCACCGAAAATAACTCACTAATGAGGCTTCAAAAACATGAAGGCGCCACACTCCGGCTTCAACCTTCTAACACACCGTGTACATACTAAATTCTGGCCTATACAAAGAAAGCGTAGGGACTACGGCCTTTTGGATACAGCCCTTAGCCGTCCAAAATACTATGTAGACTACTGTAGACAATTATCACCGTTGTCCGGGCACTGTTTAGACGTAGCCCCCAGCTGTTAGGAACTAGTTATACTATGGATTTGAACACTCTAACACATATCCAATCACTGTCTTGTCATCTAAGGATACGACCACAGCATACACTAGTTGACAATAAATCACTTTAACACCTTTAACATGTAAGTTCCCTTTTATTACACACTGCACACAGTGGAGCCACACACGGCTATCACTACATATGAAACGCGTGTACATAGAAGAGTGTCAAATACAGCTTGCACTACTAACAACTTAATGTATAAGTATCATACCTACTGGTATGGCCATCCTAAATGGACATCACAATGATTTTCGCTCACCAGCGACTTATGTACTATGATCAGGCAAAAACTGCACCACAAATGACTCAACATCAACGGTCTAAGGAAATGCTACTAGAAAAAAATACATTAACACTCTAGCATTATGCACTACCATCCAAAGATCGCATGAAGAAAAGGCAAGCACTAAATCAGAAATCACAGTGGCAAACTCTCTCCAGCAAAACGCTGACAGAGAACAAAAGACGACCTATCCCGGCAGAAGGCCAGAAAGTCAACTCCTTTTTGCGCCAGAATATGTGTTCACTTCCCTTCCGGTCAGCTGACCAACCGGTTTTCATTATCTCAGTGCTGCCACTCACAGCGTGACCAACTTAATATTTTGTCGCACATATATACTGTGACACTATACATAAACGCCAGCTGACTGAGTTTGAACTTTCGAAATCCAACCTTACACAACAGCTACGTCTACTGACTTCTTTCTGCCCGGCAGCGTTCCCTCATATTTGCACTATTATCCATGACACGAATAGGGAGCTGTATACTCGTTTATGCACGCATAAAAAAGAGAAATTGCGCCGCCTCCGTCCGCAACCTCCTTCAGGGTCCTCTATTCAGTCTTCTACCCAAGCTAAAGTTATTTGCATTCCTGCAGATTTAAATCTGTCTCCTGATGAATTGTCTGTCCTGAGCAAAGGTCTTAAATTTGTTCCTCTTTGTTCTAATTTTGACAAAAATTCTCTGCTTCAGGATGTTCACAGCTTCCATTGCCGCATGCGTCTCAAATGTTACCGTTGTAAGGGTAATGATTCTACCAGGGTTTCCTATACTGATGATATTGTTCGTCGTTTCAGCAAACATAAACAAGACTGGACTCCAGCTCCAGGAGCTTCTCGTGTTCTGGATTTATATATTGCCAATACTTTACATGACATTGACCAGCTCACTCTACACCGTCTACATCGATCTAACCTCACGTCTTCTGAATGGCGGGCATTGTCACGCCATAGAAACCGTGATGATATTGTTATCAAGCCGGCAGAATAAGGTGGTGCTGTGATTGTTTGGCATAAGGTCTTACACATTCATGAACGAGTTACACAGCTAGGTAACACCACGTTTTACTCACCTTGTTCTGGTGATGCTACAGTCCGGAATAATCTTACTGTTTATGAGACTATCCGTGACCTTGTCCATGATGATCTTCCTTCTGGTGCTTTATATCTCCATATTTTTTATTGTAGTCTTGGTAAGGCTTCCTTCTACATGCTTCCTAAGGTGCATACATTTGCAAACCCTGGTAGGCCTATTGTTTCAGCCTGCTCTTGTCCAACTGAACGTATTTCTGAATTCTTTAATAGTATTTTCCAGCCTTTGGTCGCCAATCTGTCTTCTTTTTCGAAAGACACTACTCATGCTATCACTACCTTTGATTCGATCAGATTCACGCCTGATCGTACTTACCGTCTTTTCTTCCTAGATGTTTGTTCCCTTTATACTTCCATTCCACATGCTGATGCTCTCAAGGCACTCCAATTTTTTTCTCGACCAGCGTACCGATCTTACTATAATTACAGGTCCGCTTCTTCGCCTTGCTGAGTTGGTTCTTAATCTCAACTCTTTTGAGTTTAATGGCCAATTCTTCAACTAAATCAGTGGCGTTGCTATGGGTACTAAGATGGGCCCTAGTTACGCTTGCCTGTTTATGGGCCACTTTGAATATTTGGTCTTTCATAGTTACGATGGACCAATACCCGAGTTTTACCGCCGTTATATTGATGATGGTATTGGCATTACAGACATGTCTGAGGTAGACCTCCGTCGATTTATTGACTATGTTGGAAATTTCAATCTTGCCATCAAATTCACTTCTGAAATTTCTAACACCTCAGTGAACTTCCTTGACATCACTGTGACTATTAGCCCTACTGGTCTTAAAATATCTGTTTAGTATAAGGCTACTGATGCTCACGGTTTCCTTCTTTATTTTTCATCGCATCCTCTTAGTTGTAAACATTCCATTCTCTAATCTCAACTTCTTCGCTTGCGTCGGTTATGTCACGATGACGATGATTTCCATCAGCGAGCTCAAGAGATGCTCGAGTTTTTTTGCCAACGTCTTTATCACGAACATGTTTTATCTCATGCTCTTTATCGTATCATGCGCGTCACTCGCCAGACTGCACTCACTACTAAACCTTCTGTCCAGTCTGACAGACTCAAACTGGTTCTAACTTTCCATCCTCACTGTCTGGCGGTGAAGAGAATTCTGTTTTGACATCTGCCTATTCTCCACTCTGATCCTGATACCAGAGAGTTGTTTCGTGATACACCTTTGGTGGAATATCGTAGGGATAGGAATTTTATGAATATTCTTGTACACAGTCGCCTGCCACATACTAGCCCTTCATACTTTGGTACTAAACCGTGTTAACGCTGCATATGTAAGAGCTGTCCGTTTGTACTCTAAACTCAGACAGTCACTTTTCCGAAAGGAAAATTTATCGTTAGGGAGTCTTCCACGTGCGAATCCAGAAACCTTATTTATGCTATCATCTGCAAGAGGTGCGGCATTACCTATATTGGTGAAACTGGCAGGCGTTTGGCAGACAAGTTTCGTGAGCACTTGAATGACTTCTATCATGGCAAACATTTACCGGTGGCCCTTCATTTCAATAGACTTACCATTCAAGTAAATCCGATATCGATGTCACGGCCCTCCGTTCATGTGTCGGTGATGACTGGACTCGCTTTTCGTTAGAGAATCGTCTTATTTTTCAAATGGGCGTTTTATGTCCTGAAGGCCGTAATGTTAAACATCATTTTACATACATTCTGTTAGCTTTTCTCTTTTTTCATTCTTCTTTATTCGTTGTTTTTTCGATCTATCTTCTTATGTTTTGGTTTTGGTTCGTTTCGTATCCTTTTGCATCTCTTTAAAACATGTCGCTATCTTATACGTCACCTCCTTCGAGATTTCTTGGAGAGAGTACTACGGTCTAGTGTATTCCAAATATATACGGTTCTAGCTAAGTGACTTTTACTTGTTTTGTTCATTCTCATTTTTTTTTTTTTCGTTTCGTTGATTACTGACTTTCTTGCTTCGGTATTTCTTTTAGGTTTTACGATTTTCTTTTATTATCATTGTACTTTTTTCATCTGCTTGTATCGCTCATTTTGTATTGTTTCTTATCATCGTATGTTGTTGTAGTGATTACATGTAATTCTTGTCTTTGTCACCTGTTTGTGGCTGACGAAGGGTACAATCCGAAACGTCCCTTGTTTCATGTGAACTGTTATTTGTAAAACTGATTCAATACCGTTTTATTAGTTTATATACTTATGTTCCACAGCCAACATGATGCCTTCTCAGCAGTTTCACTAAGCTTCTTCGAAGCCTTTGTTCTCGATGATCCCTTAGCCCCAACAGTTTCAATAAATCGTACACTGATGCAGCCACGAGCCCTCTCACCCACCTCAACAGCCATGGTCCTTACAGTAAACCTATCGTGCCTCAGATCCGCGGCGAGATCACTATAGTGTTCCGCTTTGAAGGAATGTTGCTCGTCCAATCTGGATTCAAATGGCACGGTCATTTCAATCCTTATAACCTGCTGCGATGATGAAAAATGCAGCATAATATCTGGCCTTCTTAGAGATTTTCTGATACTCTCTAGAAATGCCCCTCATGCAGGTAGGTCTATCGCCATCTCCCAATCATTTGCACAGTCAAGAAGAGATCGTAAACTGTTATCTGATTTACTCGGTTTGGGATGTGCTGGCTTTCCTGCTCTCAGAAAGAATGTATTTGCGGTGCTTGGCCTGACATTGCCATTCTCCTTCATACTTGCAAGATCTATTGTCGCAGCCAGCTCACTTAGCACTTTGTTGTGGCTTAATGTGTATCGCCCTTGCCCTAATGCCATCGTGCAAGCTGAAAGCACGAGCTCAAGTGTCTGCCTTTCATGGCATAGAGGAAACAGCTCATCATCCAACTTTCCCCATCTCACTAGGTTTGTGGCCCATGGCAGGCGATCATACATTGATCTAACTACTAAGCTGAGCCTAAGAGGTGCCATATGCCACATATTATTCAATGTCAAGGACCTTCCCATGTAATCCATTGGCCTTGTTGGGCACGCTGCGCTGCTTTTTGCAATCTCTTATCAATTTCAGCTCCTCGTATCTCCTGAACTACCATGTTTCTGCACTCCCTGCCTGATGCCTTGGACCAAAAGTGGATGTTTCCATGGCCAAATCTCCGTCTATGTATCTGTGTGTGTCCAATTACCTCCCTCAGTTTGAGCGACTCATGGGCAGCATCAACAGCTTCTTCCACTCTCCACTTCTTTTCCATTTTCAGTGTGGGCTGAATGAGCTTAACCACGCAATCTGCTGACTCCCGCAGCATCATTGTAAGCTTTGCCTTTCCAACTTTGTACTCTTCAACATCTGACTTGAAAGGAAGCAGAAGTTTTAACTTTCCAGTACGGTGCTACGTCTGACAGACCTGGTGGTACCCCTAACCATTTTCTCATAAACTTGTTGACCTTCTGCTCTATAGCTTCCACTGTACTAGTGCTTATTTCATATACAAGCAGTGGCCACAGCAACTTAGGTATTAACATTAACTGGAGGCACCTCAGTTTGATTTTTCCTAGGAGTTTGCTTTGGTCTGTGATCTGTAGCCCTCTGTCTGCCATTTCTATTGTCTGTTGCAGTGCCATCGAGTCTTTAATGAGTCATCGTACACCTCGCCAAGACTTTTAACAGGTTCCTCAATGACAGTAGGGATTCTTTGGTTCTAAACCATGAATATGACCTCCACTATCTTCCCTTTCCTGACTGATAGGCTTCTCGACTTCTTAGGTTTGAAGCTCATTCTGCACAAGCTGACTAGTTTATCCAGGCGTGCTAACATTCTCCGGGCCTGGTGTTCAACTGTTGTCAGAATTGTTGTGTCATGCATGAATGCATTGAGTGGTGGCATGTGACACATTCCATTGAGCTTTGGACCTATTGCCACTCATTCAGCCGCATTGAGGATTACCTGCATAGCCAACACGAATAGTATCGGAGAGATGGTACATCCCATGGCAGTTCCAACTTCAAGGCCAACCCACTTCGTTGTGTACTCTCTAGTTGAAAATCTGACAGAGAACCCTACTAAATACAGCTTCTGCATTGCTACAATCTCTTGTGGAACACGATGCATTTCTAGGGCGTGACACAACATCTGGTGTTGAATGGATCCATAGGCATTTGCTAGATGTACCCATATTACATGGAGGTTTGCTCTGTCAGACTTTGCCTTTTGAATTGCTTCCCAGATCATTGTGGCATGCTCTAGACAATCTGCTGTACCTTGGATATCTCCTTTCTGAATGGGATTGTCAATGTACATTTCTAAATGTACTGCATTTTTGTCTCAATCAATTTACTAAACACTTTCTAAACTGAGGAAGCCGCGGTAGCATTGTGGTTAATGCACTGGCTTTCTAGCTCAGTGGTCTATGGTTCCATTCCCAGATGAGGTGGGGTATTTTTAGGCTGCAAATGACTCCTGGGTCGACCAAGCACCAACTGGTTACCAGAGCAACTCTGGGAAGGTTAAGGCGGCCGGCGTGATGCTGACCACATCACCCCTAGTGTGTCGATGGTCAAGAAAATATGGGCCTAACACCATATTCCCAATATGCCTCAATGGGCGTAACAGGATCCTTTACCTTTTTTCTAAACTGAGCTATACCAGAATGATAAGAATTCCATTGAGTAAATCAGGAGTGGGGGCTAAACTGTCTGAAATTAAACACTGCTTAAATTCTTCACAAAAGTTGTCGGCAGATTCTAGAATTAACGTGCTCAGAAACAGCCAGCATTGTTTTCGCTTATCTGAATATCCTGTGAAGACTCCAAATGTGATAGAAGCGTTACTAACCTTTTATCTACATCTCTGTCAAGAGTAATCTTGTGTAAAGATAGACTTTATTGAAGCCACTATTAGATACTCTTGAGTTTTGGCCACAGTTGGACCATTACTGCAAAGCAGGGGAGGCAATACCGTCACAGTAGTGTCAATGTACCCATTTTCCAGGAGGTATGTTGACGAGCATTTTAGCCATCACTGAGAATAATATCTTTACTCCACATTAAGTAGTGAGATTGGCCTGAACTGACTGATGTCTGTGGAATTTTGTTCCTTCAGGATGTAGACTCCATTCGCATTTCTCCATTCCTTGCTTACAAGTTGGGTTTTCTTTGCATTCATCAGTAAACGGAGCGAACGAACGAACGAACGAACTTTATTTTCAAAGGGTTAAGAATTGGGCACGCAGGCCCGTCTGACATTCTACCCTTCCTCTCTCTCTCATCATGTATACTGTATCCTTTCATCCTCACATTTACTTTAAGCATTATTAAGGCATTTATCATTATAAAAGTAATATAACATCAAAAATTTGCAATAATCATCATAATTAAAGAATGTTTTTAAAATAAATAAAGATAGATAGATAGACAGACAGACAGACAGACAGACAGACAGACAGACAGACAGATAGATAGATAGATACCGAACGAACGAACGAACAAACTATATTTTCAAAGGATTAAGAATTGGGCACGCAGGCCTGTCTTACATTCTGCCCTTCTTCTCCCTGTCATCTTACATACCGTATCCTTTCAATAGCACATGTATTTTTAGCATTATTTAAGCGTACAGAATTATCGAGGTAAAATAATAACATACATTTGTAACATCCAGACATAATCAAATTTAAGGGGGGAAAAAATTATTAATTAAAATAGATTAACAAAAATTAATACCTTAAACTAACAAACACAATCAAAACAATTCATACAGTAAATAAGACATAATTAGAAACGTAATCAGATAATGGTGGCATATAATAAGAACTCGTGACAATTTGGAAATCTGCTGAAATAGCGGGGACTTCATGTGTTGTCAGCGCATGCGGAAAATGTTCCCACAGGTGAGCAACTTTGAGTCCCAAGCAGATACTGCCACAGGGAGTGAATTGTTGACGCCTCCACTACACGAGATCCAGTTTTATGACCTATGCTCCTTAGGGAGGTAAAGGGTATTGACTGAAAGATGAGAATCATGCATATAGGCCCGTCTTGCATTTATCCCTTCCTCTTACTCATCTTTTATTGCTAGGTATCCAGACATTCTCCAGCATACTTAAGGTATTAGTTCAGAGGCGATGCAACATTATAAGTAGTATAAAAGCATACACAAAGAAGGAGAAACCATAGTCAACCTGATCATAGTGTATGGGCCAAATGAGGATGAGAGAGCAGAGGTCAAGGAGGAATTCTTCGAGCTGCTTCAAAGGACAGTGGATGACTGCCTAGATGAAGTTATTATGCTCAGAGATTTTAATGCCAGAGTTGGAAATGACCATGCTAGATGGGGTGGAGTTATCGGAAGATATGGAGAAGATACTCTCAGTGATAATGGAAAGCGACTCCTTAGATTCTGCAGTGAGCAGAATCTGATCATTACAAACACAAAGTTCCCCCATAAGCGCATACATGCATACACTAGATGTGAACCAACCAAGAATGAGAAGTCAGTGATCGACTATGCCATTGTTCGGAGAAGCTCATTCAAATATGTCCGAGATGCAAGAGTCTGGAGGGGGCCAGAGATTGGAAGTGATCACTACCTGCTAACAATCAAACGAACAACTGAAAGAGTTGCTCAGCCTAGGAACTGCCCAACATCACGCAAGAAACCAAGTAAACGAGCAGGAGAAATGAGCATTAGGACCTACAAGCTGAGAGAGCCAGAAATTAAGACCAGATATCAGGGGCTTATTGCTACAGCAGTGAGCAACACAGAAGAACGACCTGATGACTTGGAAACCCTCTGGAATAAATTCAAGGATATCATAAAGATAAAGACAGCTGCTGCAGAAGCATGCGGTGAAGTCCGACTTGGGAACCAGAGAAAGAGGACACCTTGGTGGACAGAGGAAGTCAAAGAGAAAATAAGAGAGAAGAAAATGGCATGGAAACAATACTTAGGAGCTAAAAACACAACAGGACAAATGGAAAAATATAGAGAATATGTGACACTCAGAACAGAAGCAAAGAACAAAGTGCTAGCAGCAAAACAGAAGTCCTGGGAAGAATTTGGAGAAAAGCTAGAAAAAGATGCACAAGAAAACCAGAAATTGTTCTATAAGACCCTAAAGAACATGAGGAAAGAAAAACAATGCCCTCTCAAATTTATAAAGGACAAGCAAGGCAAATTGCTTACTGTCCCGAAGGAAGTAATGGAAAGATGGAAAGAATATTTCTCAGAACTCCTGGATGGTGAGCATGATGAAGCATCAGAAATGATAACCACTAGCACAGAAGAGAAAACCAATGATGGTGAAGATGACATAAAGATGGAAGAACTGAGGGCAGCACTAGAGAAAATCAAGATGGGCAAAGCAGCAGGGCATGATGGTATAACACCAGAAATGGTTAAGTACATGGGAGCATCAGGCGACCTATTACTCTTAAAGGTCCTACAGGCAGCATGGTGCAACAAGACCATACCAAAGGATTGGGAGATTGCCATCATAACACCAATTTTCAAAAAGGGTGACAATCGACAATGTGGAAACCATAGAGGCATATCCCTTCTCAGTGTCCCTGGTAAAATCTACTCTAGAATCCTAGAGCAGAGACTCCGACGCCTAGCTGAGCCACAATTGGATGAGGTCCAGTGCGGATTCCGAGCAAACCGAAGTACTCAAGACCTAATCTTCACACTCAGACAGCTGAGTGAAAAGGCCCTTGAGTATAAGAGTGAGATCCATCTTTGTTTCATAGATCTGGAAAAGGCGTTTGACAGGGTCCCCTGGAGCAAACTTTGGGACTGTTTGGCAAGGAAGAATATTCCAGCACCTCTGATTCATGCTATACAGAGCTTCTACAAGTCTTGCAGAAATTATGTGAGGACAGCAAACCATAAGTCAGAAGAGTTCAGGACCACCACGGGTGTAAGACAAGGTGATATCCTATCACCTTACCTCTTCATACTCCTTATGGACGATGTCATCAAGGCATGTAAGGAGAGAACAAGAAAGTATTCAGTGGGGTACTGGAAGATGAGACAGGTCTATATTTCGGAGCTGGCATTTGCTGATGATGTTGCCCTGATTGCTAAATCAGAGGCACATCTCCAATCCAACCTGCAAGTCTGGAAGGAAGAAATGGAGAAGAGAGGGATGGTCATAAGCAGCTCTAAAACAAAATCCATGGTGATATCACGAGAAGAAAGAAAACATCAGATTAATTTGGGAGAACAGGTCCTGGAGCAGGTCGACCACTTTAAATATCTCGGAGCTATTATAGACCGAAAGGGAGGCATCAAAGAAGAGTTGGCCACTCGAAAAGCAGCGGCTGGGAGACTTTTTCAGGCCATAAATCGTGGATTCCTCAGCAAGAAAGAGGTTGGTAAGAAAACGAAGATGGCTGTATACCGCTCCACCTATGTCCCAGTCTTGACATATGGATGCGAGTCGTGGGCAATGACTACAACCCACAAAAGCCAGATCCAAACCTCAGAAATGAGGTATCTGAGGAAAGTGGTTGAAGTAACAAGAAGAGACATGGTCCGCAACCAGACGATCCGTCAAGGCCTAAAATCCCATCCGCTGCAGACCCAAATAGAACAGTCCCAACTAAGATGGTTTGGCCATGTCTGCAGAATGGGAGAAGATCGGCTACCACGACATGCATGGGAAACAAAGAGCCAGGGATCCAGACCTCCAGGACGACCCAGAGTCCGCTGGGAGGACAACATTAGACAATCTTTGAAGGACCGAGGACTAGAATGGAACCAGGCCAGGAAGAAGACAGCTGATAGAATGGTCTGGTGCTCTCTCTTCCAAACCTCTACACCTCACGGTAGAAGGGGAACGACTAAGTAAGTAAGCAAGTAAAAGCATACATTACAGTATCTGATTACAATTAAGAAGTAAGGTATATTAAAATGAAAAACTAGATCATCAGACCCTTCATACAGTGTATTAGATAATAATAATTCGAAACATAATCCCTTAGGGCGGCATATAATCCGCACTCATAATGTATTTGAACAGTCTACGATTGTATGAGTAGGGACTGTGCATGTTTTTCAGGAGCAGTCGTTTGAGCACCTCAGGGCATCTCTTATACACAACATATGGGAGACCATTGAGACCTGGAGCTGACTTACACCGAGCTTTCTGGACAATGCTTTCTACCTCTTGCACCGTTGGGGGCTTCGTGTTAAATTCAACTTCTGGCTTACTTTGTCATTTAAAGCCTGCAATGGGAGCCGCGCTAGCTTAGTGGTTACCACACCGCTCTGGCGACCGGGTGATGCAGGATCAAACCCGGGCGACGGCATTTGAGGATTTTTCGTCGACCGGGATTTGGACTGGATTAACTCGAGACCTGGCGAGTACATTTGAAGGAGTGTTATCGACCAGGGATTGGCGGCTCCTGAGCTGACCCAGCTCTAATGGGTACCTCCGAAATCGGCGAGTATTTGCCTGAATAAAGAGGGACATCTGTCTCTGTACAAGAAAAAAGGGATACTCACGTAAAATCAATGTCAGGTTAGACATTAATAATAACCTGAGATTTCGCCTCGAGTATTAGCGGGCGTACAAAAAAAAAACAAACAAAGCCTGCAATGCTGCTGAGCGGCTCATCTTTTCGACCATCTGAATATGTCATTCTAAGGTGTTCTTCCTGGTCTTCTTTCCTCATGTTTAGCGTACCAGACCGTGGCTGCTCAAACAGTTCTTTGGCAAACTTGAAGGGCTCCCTGGAGAATCTTTCCCTATCCCTTCGAGTCTTCCTTCTCTTCCTGCACAACCTTTCTGCTCTACAAAGGGCATTATGTTGGCCTTTCAGGTGCTCTCGAACCTGTCGTAACCCTTCCTTCTCTGTGGCCACTGCGTTCTTGAACAGTTTTCGGGCATGCTTCTTCTGTTTCCTGGTTTCTTCCATTTTAATTTGTCTTCAACTTTTTTTGTAGTGGGTTATTTTCCCCTCGCCACCCTGACTTTGCGACAGTGAAGATATATTATGTCACTGAATACTTCCAGCATCTTCTCCAAAGTTATCTGCTTCAGATTGTTATCCAACTCTTTAGACAAGCTTCGTCCAGCTGTTCCCAAAGCCTTTTTGCACTGGCTGGAGGAAACTTGATTGCATCTCTCTTTCCGTCCAAGAAGTGTGTCGGATAATCATCAGGCAGATCAACTTGAATGTACTCAGCACTATGGATTGACTCCTGGCTAAGTTCTTCTAACATCTTACCCATCAACACAGAGCGCTGTTGATCACCCCCTGATGAATTCCCACACCCCTTTTTCATTCTGTGGATTTTCATTCCTCTCTGAGCAGAGAATTTCCTACCACAGGCATATGAAATATCCAGCCGTTGTTCAGAGCTCGAAGTCTGTGTAATGGGTCTGGTCAGTTTCATTAAGGAGCCTGTGGATTCTTCATTATCCCCCTTTTGGTGAATCCTAGAGGCGTCTATCGTGCTTGGATTTTATGGCGATTGTTTAAAGCTTACGGGGTGCTAACCAGGTCAGCCAGTTTCTAGTCTTGCCCAGTGTCATTTGTCTTTCAAAAAGTCCATCGGTCTTTTTAGAATTGTCACTGGTCTGACCATGCAATTATGATAGTAAATTCTATACAGAGCAATACAACAGGAGGAAATCTTATCATCAGAGAAGTTCCCCGGTCGATCAAGTGTTTTGGCCCTTTATTCTCCTTTAAAATCTGAAGGGGGATGGCTCACCTGGTCAGAAGTGCGTAAGAAAGTGTTATTATTATTATTTCATTTTCTACCAAGAATTTATGGATATAAGCGAGAATGACGTTTATGTAATTTTTGTATTGATAACACTAGTCAACAACCAAAATGTACCAGAAATGAAAATAGCTGATCTTAACTAATTTTGGTGTGCTGAAGACGAAAATGACATTAACAAATGTTGATTGGCTCTAGTTTTCAAGATATATGCTACTAGTTTATTTAATTACGGTCAATTTATATATATGACGCAACTGTTGTGGGCGATTGCATATTTTTTTCTAATGACCAATAAAAATGTAACTACCAGTTGATGATGCAATCCTACCTATTATTACATCACCTTTGTGTATAAATATCTTATCTCTGATAAAGTTTTGCCATTAGTTAGTGCATTTGTCCTTATCAAAAGTATCGTAGTTAGAAATGCCTAGGACATGTGTAAACAGTGCTAATAATTTCTGTTACATATGTGGTGATGTGACATTTGTATCACAAAAACGAAATTTAACTAAAGTGATTAAGAAGGCGTACAGTTTGTATTTTGGCTGCAGAATAGGAGATCAAGATAAGAGCTGGGCGCCACACATATGCTGCAATACATGTGCAGCACATCTTAAACTGTGGTTGACTGGCAAAAGGCAAGCTATGCCTTTTGCAGTCCCAATGATTTTGAGAAAGCACATTGATCATCTCAACAACTGTTACTTTTGCATGGTCCCTCCAATTGGGAAAGGCATATCAAAGAAGAAAAAATGGACTCTGGAATATCCAAATATCCCCTCTGCAATACGTCCGGTACCACATGGCGATGACCTCCAATTCCCAAAGTGCCAGAATCATTTTCAGCTGCTTCCACTGATGAAGAAGAGGACATTGGTGGTCCTGAACCATCAACCTCAAGCGACCAAGATTTTGAGCAAACTACATCCACTAAACCACACTTAATAACCCAAGGTGAACTGAATGATCTTATAACAGATCTGAATTTACCGAAGAACAAGGCGGAGCTTTTGGGTTCCAGATTGCAACAGTGGAATCTCCTGGCAGAAAATGTTACAATTTATGTGTATAGGAACCGCTTATTACATTCTTTTTCAAAGAGGGTGACTTTTCTGCGTGCCACAACATTTCTGGTTTAATGGCAGCCCTCAAAATCAATTACATACCGGAAGAGTGGAGGCTTTTCATTGATTCATCAAAGACGAGTCTTAAAGCTGTTGTGTTGAATAATGGTAATGTGTTACCGTCAATTCCAGTTGGTCACGCAGTTCGTATGAAAGAAACTTATGAAAACATTAAGCAGCTTTTGAAGTGTATAAACTACGATCATCATCATTGGCCACTTTGCGGATAGCCGTGCACGAAGTGACCATTACATCAGAAGACATTGGCCAATCAGGCAGTCATTGCAGCCTGGCAGTAAGAACGTTGAGAACCCAGCACTTGTCGACACCAGCAAGATTTTGTTGCCACCCTTTCACATTAAGCTGGGTCTCATGAAAAACTTTGTCAAGGCAATGGAGAAAACAGATGAGGCTTTCAAATACCTCATCAGAAAATGTCCAAGACTGAGTGAAGATAAAAATAAGAGAGGGAGTATTTGTTGGTCCGCAAATTCAAAAACTTCTTCATGATGACGAGTTTCTTTGCGTGTTGCATGGCAAGGAACAAGCAGCATGGCTAGCATTTAAGTCAGTGGTGGACAATTTTCTTGGAAACAACAGATCTGATAATTACAAGGAAATTGTAGAAAATCTCCTTCTGAAGTCTTGGCTGCAACATGTCTTTGAAAATTCATTTTCTGGATTCTCATCTGGATTTCTTTACGTCAAACTGTGGAGCGGTCAGTGATAAGCATGGTGAACGATTTCACCAGGACATTGCTGCTATGGAGACAAGGTATCAAGGCAATTGGAGCCCTTCAATGCTTGCTGATTACTGTTGGACTATGACAAGAGACACCTCATCGATTGACTACAAGAAGCAAGCAAAGAGAGCTCGAACAGCGACTGAATAATGACGGAATGGGATCAAATGTGCCTTTTTAAAACATGATATGTAAACTTTAAATAATGTTTTTATTTTTTCTATCATTGTATGTTGAAATATCAATTAATTGAGTATGTAAACAAAATTTTTATAATGCTAAAGTAGAAAGACTAGCTGTTCACCCCAGAGAATTAAACAAGCATACATTATTTGTATTACTGTAATGTAAATTCATCATTAAAAAAAAAACCAGAGCCAATTGGTGAATTTTATTATGATATTTGAAATCAGCATGTCAAAATCAATAAGAAATGGTATATTTAATTTCTGGTACAAATAACTTTTGAAAATGTGTTGACTAGTGCAACTGATGACACATTCAAAAATACAGAATAATTGTAGACGGATTGACCGCATGAGTGAGTGTCGGTATACAGAATTTATTTATTTTTATTTATTGTTTTGTTTATTTTATTATTACTTTTTTCCCAATTGCTATCTTGTTTGTTTTAAAAGAACAAACCTACTCATTTTTTTATTATGATTGCATACTGTAAATGAATGCTGTTATGTTAACTTTATAATGTTGCATGTCTTTAAATTAATGCTTAAAGTATCATGTAAGAATGAAAGGATATAGTATACAAGATAAATGAGAGTGGAAGGGCAAAGCGTAAGACGGGCCTGCGCGCCCCATTCTTAACCCTTCGAAAATAAAGTTCGTTCGTTCGTTGACTTCCAAGTGTCTCAACCTCCTGTTGTTTTGTGTAGTTAAAAAAAAAAAAAAACACACACACACACAAATAGTAATACGTCTTACAAGGAGAAGGACAAGAAAAACCTACGTTGCGGCCACAAAGCCTTCGTCAGGGACAGACAAACAAGAGACAGGAGGGAAAGAAAATGAGAATTAAGTAGAGAACATGAAACTATAAAAAAAGAGAAAAAAAACTACGTTAATATTAAGTCCAGTCACATGTGAAGCAAGATGGCTGCCACTAAACCAAAAAGAGGAAGTCGATAGTACTTTTAAAATAAGAAATAATGAAAACAAGGACTGGAAAAGAGTGAGAAAAAAGAAAAAAGTAATCAATAAATAATAAATAAAATGAAATAAATAAATAAATAAATAAATAGATAAATATAAAAATAAAATAAAATAAAAATATTAATTGTTTTGTGTAGAAAATGAACCCATTCCACATTGGATACAGCTTTAAAATCCACAATTTTGCCGGAGGCGATTGTAAAAGTAACGAGGTGAAGACAAATTATTACGGTTGTTCCGCAGCACACCACTGACACACCTGAGCAAAGCCGACAAAGCGTGAACCCATTACAAGCTGGCAACTAAAATCTAACTGCTTCTGACACCTCATATAATTCACCGCGTGTTACATGTAGAGCCGCCGTCCTGTCACCAATACAACAAAAAACTCAGTGTATTGTGGACACATAACATGTGCTTGGTGTTAATACGGTGCAACCCGATCTGATCTGAACTTTGCACAATTAACAAATTTATTTACAAACAACAAGAGCGCTGTTACACGGTCATTGGCAATGACTACAACCCTTAAAATTCAGATCCAAACCTCAGAAATGAGGTATCTGAGGAAAGTTGTTGAAGTAAAAAGAAGAAACAATACGTCAAGATCTGATAAACCCAACCTCTGCAGACCCAAGTAGAACATTCCCAACTTAGATGGTTTTGCCGTGTCTGCAGAATGGGCGACGATCGGCTGCCTAAGAAGACTAAGAGCCAAGTATCCATGCCCCAATGACGACCCAGAGCTAACTGGGATGACAACATTAGACAATCTCTGAAGGACGAGGATTAGAATGGAACCCGACCAGGTGGAAAACAGCCGATAGGATAGTGTCCCAAAACGCTTTTTGTGCATGAACTTTTGCGCCCTTCTCCATCTCCGACAGTATCACTTCATTTCTTCATTTTTCTCACCTTATAGTCGCGCCTCTTAGAGTTGTTAACCTCTATTCACACTGCAATAATGTTATTTCACGTCTGAATTGACTATTCTGAGGAATAAATGTAATCGCTGAAGCGGTCTAGCTCCTTGAATGCAGAAAGTAACAGTGAAGAGTAATAGTGACTTTGTCATAACTTATTTCCGGCCCAAACCGAGGGACCACATGGAATTCGAGGTTATCACCGCACCTTCCGACCACTTGTGCAGAAAGAGCAATAGATGGCCAGGTGTGTCGTCGAATAATGTTTGTGCGCCGGGCTGTATAAGCAATTATCTGTCTCATCGACGATTGTAGTACGTGGTTGATAAACGACTTATCTCTTTAGCCCAGAAATGTTCTGTATAATTAATAGAGATAAAATAGTCTCAGGAGATATTATGAGCAAAGCAATCTTTGAGGGATTGGTTCACAGATGTGTTTTATGAGTTTTGCATAACGATGCAAGCGGAAGTTTTATGACATATTAAAAAGAGGTCAATCAATGGAATTTTACAATGTATTATTTTAAACACGAGGGGGTATTATGATTTAAATACCCCTTATCATCAATCGCAAAAGAGATTGGATTGGTGTAAAGTAAGAGCTGGAATACACAACAGTTCTAATTGGCAAATTCGTCGGAACAACAATCTGGGATTTGAATTGAGAAATGAGAGACATAATCTAGCGAAATTGAAGTCACAGATAACTATGCATCGCCACGTCAAATTAGCAACTCGCTAGAACCTGGAAGAGAAGGATCGGACTAAGGATTCCAAAATTATGAGTGACAGATCAAAGTATTTGGGCAACTTTAAACTTACAAGTAAACCCGTATATTTTAAATACAAAGACTGGAATCCTAAAGGACCAGGACAGATCGAAGGTGGGAAATTCGAAACTTAAAAAAAAAAAAAACCAATGTATTTTAAATACGAAGACTGGAGTCCTAAGGAATCAGATCACCCGTCATAAGAGGAATTTCCAAGACTAAGTGATTTGAAAGCTTCATTTTAGTTTGTTTTGTGACCGCTTGGCATACACTACAATTAATACGTAAAACCACATAAAATGAGAAATAACAACGTTAAAAGCAGTTAAGACATTTGTGCATAAAATATAGTATCATGAAAAGTTGACGGCTTCGAGAGAAGCTGTCCCAGAACATCAAAATAGTAAGTGCATGTTTATTGAGTGGAACGTTTTGGGAGAAGTTGCAAATCTGGGTTTTTCCGTTGCTAGAGTGAGTGTCGTGTGAAAAAAGTCGAAAAGCTGAGGAGAGGAGTGCAAATGTACATGTTTGGTACCGTGTGAAAATTGGCGGGAAAAAAGATTGGGCTGTATATAAAGAAGAGACGTGGGCGATTGACAGGCTTGTACAGATTTTAGGATTCGTTAGGCGAGAGGATTTTTACAGAACTTCATCTTTGAGATTATCAAGACAAGTTGTTCTTAGCTTGACAAGTTTTGTTCAGGTTAGACAAGTATTTTTAAGTAGACAAGTTTGTATTTTACTGTATTGGATATATTATTCCTGTGGATTTACATTTTCATTTTTGGATACTCACTACTTTATGTAAGAAAGAAATAAGTACTTCACTATTGTGCCAATGACATTGCTGTTCCAAATCACGTTAATAAACTATATTTTATTTTTTCCACATTGCTGAGTTTTCGTTGGAATATTACAGTTGGATACTTTGTCATAACCATTATACGAGATTGCTTTTCACTAACCATAAAAAGGGTACGAACGAATACTGGGAAGAATAAAATAAGGTCAAGAATTTCCACCTCAGGTGGACAGACCTGTAACGACTTGAACCAAGAAACGTACAAGAGTTAGCGCACTTCAAAATATTTACCTGCGCTCAACCATTAACTGAACTGACTCGACTAGCTGACGGACACACACATTCTTTCATTGATGTTGTAACCAGATCGCTCTAGCCCGGTTACAGTTTGTTTGAATTAGTTTTTTTATTTAATTTTATGTTGTGTGTTTATTTCATGAAAACAGGAGGTAAGAGGAAGTCTGAAAGACTATTCATGGGGATGATAGCTGATAGATTTGATGCAATCTCGAACACCTCCAGGATGTCTTATCCTCTAAAACTGTGTTAACAGCAGGGCAGGTGTGAGAGAATTTACTCTTTGTTTGTTAGTTTTTCTTTTCTTTTTTTTTCTCTTTTTTATTGTTTGTTTTTCTTATTTGTATTAATTTTTGTGTTTTTTTTTTTATTAACTTTTAGATTTTTAATTTCTTTTTTCTTTTCTTTTATTTTCTTTTGTTTTAAAAAAAAAATTATGTTTACCTCTTATTTATTAATTTTTATTTATTTATTCATCTTTTTACACACACATTGATTGACATAATTTTGGTTTTGATTGTGTATATTTGGACTGAGTGGAGAGCTGAGAATCATACTATATGTGGATATCAGAGATCTGATTTTATTATCTGGAATTTATTACACTATATGTCCTAATTATAACCCACCAAGGGATGAACGGGATACTGTGTGTCAGGGAACTAACTATTCACACTGTGGATTTAATGCAAGGTAATCTATACTCACTGGTTCATTATCTAAGGATACGACCACAGTATGCAATAGCTGACATGAATAACAATAACACCTGCCACAGGTTAAATTCCCTTTAATAAATAATCATGCACACAATGTAGCCACACACGGCTAGAAATACATTTGCAACATGATGCAACATATATGCCAAAATAACTTGCAATAATCAACAACGCAATTTACCATTATCAAAAACTGCGGGTATGTCCTACCGAATAAACATCACCATGACTTTCGCTCACTGGCTAAGTCCTGCACTATGATGAAGGTATACTTAGATACAAAAAGACTTCTCATCTAAGGTCTACGGATAAAAAACTAGTAGAATTACACCGTCGTTGTAGAAGAATATGTAAACTAATCCTGACCACATGAATACATGACAAGCACAATCAATGAACAACCGCGGCATCCAATATCCCAGCAAAATGCGGACAGGGAACCACACAGCGAGCTATCCTGCTCGATGGCAAGAAACTCCACTAACTAAATAGCGCCCACATTCGTGCGCACTTCCGTCCAGGTCACATGACCAAAACGGGTTTTAAATTTGATCACGGTTGTCACTCTTCAGCGTAACCAACTTAATATTTGCCGAACATATATACTGTGACACTGTGTTTAAAAAAAAAAAAAATCAACATTCATTTTTAAAGCACTATGTTTTACTTAAAAAAAAAAAAAGTGGCAACACTGGCAACTACGATACCTTTGTGCAAGGCCGAAAGAATCCTTAGGTAAGTTATACAAATTGTCATTATTTATAAACAGATACTAGGAATATGTACCTTTGTCATCTTCAAGTACTGTGCTCGCTGGTGTAGGTGACCATGACGGTTGACAATTTATTTCGCTTGATGCTGTTAATCAATTTCGTGGTTAAAAAACAGTATTACTGGAGACCTCCATGTTGAATTTGGAATGTTATTTTCAAAGCGACCTCGGTGTTTGTCCGGCGTTATTATTTGTTTGCAAATCTCGAAACTGTGATGGTGATAAGTTCACTCTTTCTATCGTGTGCAATTGTGTATTTTTTTATTTGACCCATTTACCAAAATGGATATCCTACGGTTTTAATAAATTTTAAATCGTTGATTCTTCTTTTATTTGAAATCGTTGTTTCTTCTCATTAAACCAGTTGGCTGAACACTGAGGAGCTGCGGGCATCGTTGGCGTAGCTGGCAGTCCTTTTCATGGCTTTATAATGCTAGATGGTGTTAGTCCTTTTATAGACTTAGTGTCTATCAACCTTAGTCGGGCTAGCAGTCCTTTTCAAGGCTATTTCAGCTAGCTGATGGATGCTAGCAGCCATTTTCTCGGCCTGCATTTCAGTAACAGCCCTTCAGTTAACAGATTTCACTTAGTTTAGGACTGGGAATTGTGCACGGATATAACCAACGGACTTTATTCTAGGTTGAAAGTAACATGTCTCGCCCTTAGAAGGCACAACCGTAAACAACAACTACATTATTTTAGTAAGTGCATATGTTAAACATAAAAAAAAACATGAGAAAGTGGCTGTGGAATCTTGTGACATGCTATAAAATGTTATTTGGTGTGAAAAAGTATGCCTTATCTGTCAAGTCTTGTGAAGTGTAAACCTGACTGAAAGAAAGGTAAAAAAAAAAAAAATTGTGAACTTACACTTGTATAATTGCAATACAATGTTCAGAATATCAGTGCACAGTTAGTTGGAAACTCATCTACATATTGTTATCACACTCAGTTCATGGATGTCATTTGTTTTCTTCAAAACATTTTTCTGTAGAAACAGGCATAAAAAATTGGTGCAGAATGTCTCTTCGGGTGATGTTTAAAAAAAAACAGGCAGTAAAAGGGAAAGAAAACCATTACACACCCATTGAGGCATACTAGGAACATAATGTTAGGCCTATATTGTCTTGACCATCGACAGACTAGGAACATAATGTTAGGCCCATATTGTCTTGACCATTGACAGACTAGGGGTGATGTGGCCAGAACATGCTGGGTGCCTTAACCTTACCAGAGTTGCTTTTGTACCCAATTCATGAGGTTGGGTTGACCGCGGAGCCATTTGTGGTCTAAAAAATCCCACCTTAACTGGGGGTCGAACCATGGACCACCTAATAGGAAGCCTGTGCACTAACCACAAACATGGGAAAAGGGTTAATAAATCTTGTGAAATGTTTTTAAATGGTAAAAGTCAACATCATCTTACATACATCATCTTACATACATAGTATACATTAAAAAATCTCTGAATCACTCAGATAAATAAATATGGCACAAACTGTTTAACTCTTTCAGTCCCAAGCAACAAAGTGGGTTTGGCCCAAACAAATATGGCCACCCCAGTGCATTTTTATTGTTGTTTGGAAATAATTTTAAAAAAATGTTCATATGCATAAATAACTTTGTTGTTGTATATGAAACTGAAGGTAAATAGATGTATTTTACTCCTGTGCTACAAGTATAAAAGCTTTCATTGAAAAATGATTAGTTATTCAAGGTAAAATGGATTACAAAAGAAGAAGCCAGTGACAAATTAGAGAAAAGCATTCATTAAAATTCTTCTATAATTGTTCCTCATGAGAATATCCAAGGGTAAAGTTTCAGAATGTCACAAACAAAAGTATTCTAACAAAGTACAATCAGTTTTTAATCAATAAACTCTCAAAAGATTGTTAATTTCACAAATTACAACAACAGGTCACATGGTTGTAAAAAATAGGAAATGGCCAACCCAGTGTGTTTTTACTGTTGCTGTTTGGAAATAATTTTTTTTAAAAGTTTATATGCAAAAATAACTTTGTTGTTGTATATGAAACTGAAGGTAAATAGATGTATTTTACTCGTGTGCTACAAGTATAAAATCTTTCATTGAGAAATGATTAGTTATTCAAGTTAAAATGAAGGACAAAAGAAGAAGCCAGTGAAAAATTAGAGAAAAGCATTTATTAAAATTCTTCTATAATTGTTCCTCATGAGAATATTCAAGGGTAAAGTTTCAGAATGTCACAAACAGAAGTATTCTAACAAAGTACAATCAGTTTTCAATCAATAAACACTCAGAAGATTGTTAATTTCACAAATTACAACAACAGGTCACATGGTTGTAAAAAAGAAGAAATTTCAGTTTATACATCTTCTTCTTCTTCTCGTTCGCTGTTGTTTAGTAATGTCTACACAAGAAGTCCAGTTCTCTGGATGTATGTTGCTGTGGTTGAAAGTTCTTCAAGACTCCCAAACAGCTTTGTGTGGATGTGCGTCTCTGTGGGCCAATGTTCAGTTCGTAATTGACTAGGCATGTGGCAGTCTTGCAGGATGTGTTTGGCTGTCTGTGCTGCCTGTCCACACATACATAGGGGTGATGGGACCAATCTCAGTCTGTATAAGTGACTGTTCAGTCTGTTATGTCCTGTTCTAATATGGAACAGGATCACCTGTTTTGCTCGATCAAGATAGTGATAGTTGTCTCTTTGTTGGTCAATTTTCCTGATGGCCTTGATAAGGGTCTTCTTTTCCTGGAATGTGATTGTTTGTTCTTTTTGTTCCTGTGTTGCTCCCTCTTTTGCTAATGTATCTGCTCTCTCATTTCCTGGTATGCCACAGTGTGATGATATCTGTAGTGTCCCATATGTAGATATGACGCGAGAGTTACAGGACTTGAAAGAATGGCCGTTATGTGATGTAGTCATGTTCGTCTCTCTCTGTGTAAATAAATATTGAAGAACGACACAAGAGTCTGATATTAGTTCTTTTAGATAGAACTAAGGTAGAATACCACAAATGGTGACGAGGATGTTACCCATTACGTTTTTTCAATATGATCACGATGTGAACATATGAACCAAGTGGGAAAAATGGGTAAGCCGTTTCGAAAACTGTCTGGCGGCATTTGAGGTCAAAGATGTCAAACGCAAACAGTGTTTACTATTGCACTATGCCAGAGAAGAGGTATATGATATCTACCAGACTATGGCCAATACAAGTGATGATTACGACAAGGTGAAGCAAAAGCTGACCTTGTATTTCATCCCTAAGAAGAATACGATGTATGAACAGTTCAAGTTCAGACAGGCCATTCAAAACGGTGAAGAAAATTTAGACCAGTACATCATGAGGTTACGCCAACTTGTAAAACACTGCCAATTTCAGAATCAAGATGATGAAATTAGAAATCATGTCATACAGACATGTACATCATCGAAATTATGAAGAAGGATTCTTCAAAGTGAAAAATCCATTACATTAGATGAAGTACTACAGATTGGCAGAACGTCAGAGATTGTAGAAATACAGGCTACACACATAGAGAAGAAAGAAGAGAACACTGTCAACAAACTGCAATTTAAGAATTCTAGATCTAGAACCCAAGATTCAGTCACACTAGCAGACAAACATGGCAGACATAAACCAAAGTTTCATGCGTCCAGATCTGACTCCAAGAAAGAATCATATACAAATTGCAAATGTTGTGGAAAGAAATATCCTCACAAAGGCGGAAGACAGAACTGCCCTGCATTTGGGAAATAGTGTCATATTTGTCACAAGCAAAATCACTTTGCCAAGTTCTGTCTCACACCTAAAAATAAGGTTCAACAGGTTAGTGGGAAAAAGGAAAACACCACAGACACTGACAGAGCAGCTCAGAGGCTTATATTTATGCACTGGATAACAGACCAGATGTCCCCAGAATAATCATTAAAATGCAAGATACACATCTGTCTGCAATGATAGACACGGGTTCAAGTGTGGATGTCATAAGCACAACCATGTACAAACAGTTGAAGAAAAGACCTCAGATGTTACCCATTAATAAAAAGTTGTATGCATATGCATCCAAGACTCCATTAAAAGTGGTTGGAATGTTCAGAACAACCATTGAATCCAAGCATCATCAAGCCAGTACTACTGTCTATGTAGTAGAAGGTGGACATGAAGTTCTTTTGAGCCATAAGACAGCATCTAAATTGCAGGTTGTCAGAATAATAAATAGCATCAACAGCAAGAGAACACATAATCTGTTTGAAAAGTATTCAGACCTGTTCCAAGGTGTAGGTAAATTGAAAGATTTTGAGTTGAAACTACACATAAATGTGAATGTGAAACCTAAAGCACAACAGCACAGAAGAATCCCATTTCACATCAGACAAAAAGTAGAAGAAGAAATGAAAAGATTAGGAGAAGAAGATATCATTGAACATGTTTCAGGGCCAACTCCATGGGTCAGTCCTATAGTACCTGTCATCAAGAAGAATGGTGATGTAAGAATTTGTGTAGACATGAGACAGCCTAATGAAGTTATAGAAAGAGAGAGACACATCACTCCTACAATAGACAACATAATAGTAGGTCTAAATGGAGCAAAGGTTTTCAGCAAATTAGATCTGAGAAGTGGCTACCATCAAATTCTATTAGCTCCGGAATCTAGATACATCACAACTTTCTCAACACATCTAGGTTTACGAAGATACAAAAGGCTCAGTTTTGGAATAGCCTCAGCGGCAGAAGCATTCCAGAATATAATTGGAAATGTGCTTCAGGGTCTGAAAGGACAGTTGAATGTATCTGATGATATTCTGGTTTATGGAAAAACTCCAAAAGAACATGATGAAAATCTAGAACAGGTATTCATCAGACTGAGGCAGCATAACCTCACATTGTGTCTATCATTGCAGAAATGTGAATTCAGCAAAAACACATTGGATTTTTATGGATATACTTTTTCTGAGAAGGGAATTGTTCCAGACCACAGAAAAGTTAGTGCACTTCAAGAAATGGCAGAACCAACCAATGCATCTGAATTGAGAAGTCTACTGGGAATGTTCAACTACTGTTCACGTTTTATTCAGAACTATGCAACTCTCAGTCAGCCTTTAAGAATGCTTACAAGAAAAGACGCACCATGGATATGGACTGCAACTCAGTCAAAAGCATTAGATATGCTGAAATCAGAACTATCCAAAAGTGCTGGTACATCCTATTTTGATAGGAACAGAAAGACATTCATCTCAGTGGATGCAAGTCCAGTCGGTTTAGCGGCAATGCTAACCCAAAGAGATGACAGAAACAAAGAATATGTTATAGCTTTTGGCAGTAGAAGTCTGTCAGATACAGAAACTAGATACTCACAGACAGAAAAAGAGGCTTTAGCAATAGTGTGGGCTTGTGAATATTTTCACTTATATATTTATGGCAGCAAGTTCACCATCATATCAGATCACAAGGCATTGGAGATGATATTTGGAAAAAGAACATCCAAGCCTCCTGCTTGTATAGAAAGATGGGTTTTAAGACTGCAGCAGTATGATTTTAATGTTGTATACAAGCCTGGGAAAAATAATCCTGTTGATTATATGTCAAGACACCCACTAAAGGTGCAGTCTGAGAACAAAAACAGTGAAGAGACAGAAACATATGTGAGATTTCTTGCCATGAACAGTGTTCCAAAAGCTATGAATCTCAAAGAAATACAAGAAGAGACCATTGACCATGAAAGACCCATTATTACAAGCAGTTCAGTTTATAATCAGAAATAATAAATGGAATAACATTCCTTATGAATAGTTCTCTAATGTGAACAGAGACGATCTTAATATTTTCCACAGATTAAGAACTGAACTAACACTTACTGAAGACAATTTATTACTGAGAGGTTCAAGAATAGTAATTCCTAGAACACTCCAGAGAAGAGCAGTAGAGTTAGCTCATGAAGGACATCAAGGTATAGTCAAGACCAAATGTTTGGTTAGAGAGAAAATTTGGTTCCCCAGATTGGACAAAATGGTTGAAGAGACTGTTGCAAATTGTTTAGCTTGTCAAGCTTGCACAGAAAGTGGAACACATATGACACCTTTGAAAATGTCTGATCTTCCCAAAGCTCCATGGACAGAGGTCTCTGCAGATTTTTGTGGACCATTACCATGTGGACAGTATATTCTTGTCATGATAGATGAATTTTCAAGATTTCCAGTTGTTGAAATCATTAATTCCACATCAGCAAGAACTGTCATTCCTGTGATTGACAAGATATTTTCGACATGTGGAATTCCTGAAATTTTAAAAACAGATAATGGTTCCCCATTTAACAGTCACGACATGAATAATTTTATGCACCATGTTGGATGCAGACACAGAAGAATCACACTTTACTGGCCAAGAGCAAACGGGGAAGTGGAAAGGATGATGAGAAATCTCAAGAAGGTCATTCAAACAGCCACAGGTGAAGGAAAATGTTGGAGACAACAGCTGTATGCTTTCCTTAGAAATTATAGGGCAACACCTCATATGTCAACAAGCAAATCACCATATGAGCTCATGTTTCAGAGAAAGGTCTCGATTAAGATTCCACCAGTTGAAATCAAAGAGAGTCAACCAGCCTCATCAGATGTGCAGAGAAAAGATGCATAGGCTAAAAACAGAATGAAGCAGCATGCAGACCGTAGACTACGATCTCAGCCGTCTCATTTGAAAGTAGGAGATTTTGTTTTAGTACGACAAGAACTGAGAAAGGTCTCGATTAAGATTCCACCAGTTGAAATCAAAGAGAGTCAACCAGCCTCATCAGATGTGCAGAGAAAAGATGCATAGGCTAAAAACAGAATGAAGCAGCATGCAGACCGTAGACTACGATCTCAGCCGTCTCATTTGAAAGTAGGAGATTTTGTTTTAGTACGACAAGAACAAAACAGCAAATCAACTCCGAGATTTAATCCAGAACCTTATCAGATTACTAAAATCAAGGGAAACATGATAAGTGCTTCAGGTGAAAGCAGAGTTGTGACAAGAAATGTCTCGTTTTTCAAGAAAGTCAACGAAAACCTGGACAGATCAGCCAAAAAAGAAATCACAGCCAGATGATGACTACTTGGATGACATTTTCAGTCCTGAGTTGTCACCACCTGCCACAGAACCAGCTGACGTCACCATGGACAACAACAGGCAATTGCCGCCAACAGGCAGACCACCGCCTAGACACCGAAATGTCCCAAGACGTCTAAATGACTATGTTTTGTATTGACAATGACTCTGTCTGTCATTGGTGATGTTTGTAAAATAGTTTGTGTTTCAGAGTGTTTTGTTATTCAAGAAAGGGAGAGAATGTAGTGTCCCATGTGTAGATATGACGCGAGAGTTACGGGACTTGAAAGAATGCCCGTTATGTGATGTAGTCATGTTCGTCTCTCTCTGTGTAAATAAATATTGAAGAACGACACAAGAGTCTGATATTAGTTCTTTTAGATAGAACTAAGGTAGAATACCACAATATCCACTGTAGCACTACCCTTCTTTTGATATTTACTTCGCATAGGGCTTTATTTAACTCTAGCAGTTTATCACTGTTGAGGGCTTGCAGAACTGATATTGCATTGGTAAGGAATACAACCTGCTGACATTTGCTTATTGTGTTATTTATTATTCCTGCAGCAATGCTTAAGGCCTGTACTTCAGCAGAGTAGTTTGAACAGAATATTCCAGTAGGTGAACAGGTGGATTCGTTTTCTTTGTCTGGATAGACCACATAAACTCCTGCGCCTCCGTTCTACACTGTTCTGGTTGCAAATCCATCAGTATATACTTGTATCCATGCCTCTCTGGGGTATAGTTCTTCAATCATGTCACATGCTGCTATTTTCCTTTGGAGAGTATTTAGCTCTCCCATGGGGCAGGTGGTAGTTATGGAGGTCTTAATGCTGAAATTTTGATGATGTTCCCATGGGGTTGGGAGGAGTGTGGGAATTATTTCCTTAGTGATGTCTGGTAGTTCATCCTTGTATGTTCTAATTAGTTTTTTGGACCGATGCACAAAACTGCTTCTCTTCAACCTCCCACTGGCTTAATCTCCAAATCTAGTTTTCGTTTGATGTGCGGGCATGTTCTTGTACTTTTCTGCTTGGATCAGGGTCTTAGTGTCTCGTCTGTATAATAAAGGTGGAATGCCTGTGATTTTTTTCCATTTCATTTATTGGTGTGGTCTTCATGGCACCCATGATCAACCGAAGCTCTTGATTTTGTACCTTATCCAAGGCTTGTAGGTGTGATTTGGCTGCTGTAGACCATGCTGCTGATCTGCACTCTAATATAGATTTTATTGCTTACTTACTTACTTAGCTCCTAAGTATTGTTTCCATGCCATTTTCTTCTCTCTTATTTTCTCTTTGACTTTGTCTGTCCACAAAGGTGTCCTCTTTCTTTTGTTCCTAAGTCGGACTTCACCACATGCTTCTGCAGCAGCTGTCTTTATGATGTCCTTGAATTTAAGCCACAGGGGTTCCAAGTCATCAGGTTATTCTTCTGTGTTTCTCACCGCTGTAGCAATAAGCCCCTGATATCTGGTCTGAATTTCTAGCTCTCTCAGCTTGTAGGTCTTAATGCTCATTTCTTCCGTTTGTTTACTTGGTTTCTTGCATGATGCTGGGCAGTTCCTAGGCGGAGCAACTCTTTCAGTTGTTCTTTTGATTGTAAGCAGGTAGTGATCACTTCCAATCTCTGGCCCCCTCCAGACTCTAGCACCCCGGACATATTTGAATGAGCTCCTCCTAACAATGGCATAGTCGATCACTGACTTCTCATTCTTTGTTGGTTCACACCTAGTGTATGCATGTATGCGCTTATGGGGGAACTTTATGTTGGTAATGATCAGATTCTGCTCACTGCAGAATCTGAGGAGTCGCTTTCCATTGTCATTGAGAGTATCTTCTCCATATCTTCCGATAACTCCACCCCATCTTGCATGGTCATTTCCAACTCTGGCATTGAAATCTCCAAGCATGATAATTTCATCTAGGCAGTCATCCACTGTCCTTTGAAGCAGCTCGAAGAATTCCTCCTTGACCTCTGCTCTCTCATCTTCATTTGGCCCATACGCTATGACCAGGTTGACTATGGTTTCTCCTTCTTTTAGTTTTACAACCATAATGTGCTCTGAGACAAAGTTCCATCCCTTGATACTATCTTTCTGGTTTTTGGCCACAATGCAACCCACGCCATCAATGGTACCTATACCTTGTAGCGGTATGGCAGCTTGCGTGCCCTGACAATCCCCAGAGCTATGCCAGTGAGAGTTTTACTCCTGGTAGGTTTAACCAAGCTGGACTGGTCTGTGTGGGTAGGGGTCAGACAAAAGCTGGTACCCTGGTCCTCCAGGTTGGGGGTTTTAGCATAGGGCTGACACTTCTGTCTATGTAAAAAACACAATGAAGTTACGGAAATAACGACAAATGAACAAACTTTGCTGGGGGATGGACATTCGGAGTCTGTGGCTCGTATGACTGTCAGTGGTGAAAGCCGAAAGGAAGCCACTGACATGAAAACGGATGTCCTGACCGCAAAACAGGATACAAGAATAGGATTTTGGAATGTCAGGACAATGAACGAGACAGGTAAACTAAGACAGGTCACGGCAGAAATGAGAAACTATAGGTTACACATTCTATGGATAAGCGAGAGCAGATGGACAGGGGCAGGAAAAGTTAAAACAGCAACAGGAGAAACAGTACTTTACTCTGGAAGAGAGGATGGACAGCACAATGAAGGCATAGCCATTATTCTACAGAAAGGAATAGAAAGGACATTACTGGAATGGAAACCCATCAACAACAGACTGATAAGATTAAGATTGAGAGGGAAATTCACCAACACTACAATAATACAATGCTACGCACCAACGAATGATAGCGATGAGGAGGTCAAGGATGAATTCTATCAACAACTGCAGAAAGAAATGGAAGACACATCTAGATATGATCTTGTTATAGTAATGGGAGACCTCAATGCGAAAGTTGGTACACACAATACATATAATGAAAGAGTAATGGGGAAATGCGGCAGCGGAACAGCAAACGAAAATGGAAATAAATTAATAAGTTTCTATAGCATTAACAACCTGGTCATTGGAGGAACACTTTTCCCACATAAAGAAATTCACAAATTAACATGGGAATCACCAAATGGTCGGGACAGAAACCAGATAGACCACATCATGGTTAACTGTAGATGGAGACATGCATTACAAGATGTGAAGGTAAGAAGAGGTGCAGATGTGGGAAGTGATCACCATTTAGTAGTAGCAAAACTGAAAGTGAAACTAAGAAAGGCTGGACCAACTGTAACTACACAGAAAAGGTTTGACATCAGCAAATTGAAGGACTCCCTTACCAGAAAAGCTTTTGCGGCCGACATAAAGAAACGATATCAATTTGCCAAAAAGTCAGAAAAAGACATTGACTGATGATATAGACCAGAATTTCAACACCATTTCAACAATATACAAGGAAAGCAGCAAATCAGGGATTCCAGGAAAGGAAGAAGCAAGACTGGATAACACCAGAAACATTAAACACCATAACGATGAGAAAGGAAATGAAAAGAAAGAAAACAGAAGTGAAGTCCCCCAGGTTAAAGCAACTATATAGTGAACAGTACAGTCAGCTGGACAAGGAAGTTAAATGCCAAACCCGAGCCAACAAAAGGAATTTCCTAGATGATCTTGCAAGACAGGCAGAGGAAGCAGCACTGAGAAATGAACAAAGCATAGTATACAAAATAACTAAATTCATCAGCGGAAAATGAGGTGCAAACAATATTACATTAGTAAGAGATAAGCAAGGTAATCTCATCATGACAGCAGAGGGACAGGAAACAAGATGGGCAGAGCACTTCAGAGAAACTCTGAACAAGGAACCACCAGAGACACAATTGAATGTTCCTGAAGCTGAAAACGATCTAGATGTGAATACAGACATTCCACGAAAAGAAGAAATCATCACAGCAATCAAAGGGTTAAAGAACGGCAAAGCTCTGGGCCATGATAACTTAAATGCAGAGCTATTTAAGACAGACCCTGAGCTAGCAGCAGAACTATTAGAACCACTATTTGCACAAGTCTGGAAAATGGGGACAACACCATCAGAGTGGAACAAAGGAATAATTGTCAAACTGCCCAAGAAGGGAGATCTTGCAGACTGCAATAATTGGAGAGAGGAATCACTCTTCTCTCAGTTCCCAGCAAAATACTAGGCAGGATAATTATACAGAGAATTTCAAAGGCAGTAGACCACAAACTGAGGAAAGAACAAGCAGGATTTAGAAAGAACAGGAGATGTGTAGATCATATATTCACTCTCAGGAACATTATAGAGCAGTGCTCAGAATGGCAAAGACAACTTTACATTAATTTCGTTGATTTTGAAAAGGCTTTTGACAGCATACATAGGGACAGTTTATGGAAAATACTGAGGGCTTATGGAATTCCAAGCTGCATAGTGTCAATCATAAAAAGCCTCTATGCCAACTTTACATGTAGTGTTGGGCAGAGCAACCTAACCTTTGAGGTGAAGACAGGAGTACGACAGGGATGCCCCTTATCAACCACTCTATTTTTAACAGTCATAGACTGGGTGATGCACCAGACAACAGAGGGCAGTCCAAGAGGAATAAGATGGACAACATTTTCTACATTGGAAGATCTGGAATATGCAGATGACATTGCACTACAAGCACATTCACCTCAACACATCCAGAAAAAAAACGAATAGACTTAATAAGTTTAGCCAGCAGGTGGGCTTGAACATCAATTTAAAGAAGTCTGAGGTCAGGACGCTCAATGTGAGCAACCCTGAGCCCATATCAGTAAGGAATCAGCAACTGGTACAGACAGATACCTTCACATACCTAGGTAGCATAGTAACACCAGATGGCGGGGCAGGCAAAGACATCAACATCAGAATGAATAAGGCAAGAACAGCCTTCTTTAGCCTAAACAACATCTGGAACTCCTCCCAATACAGCTTACTTACTTACCTAGTTGTTCCCCTTCTACCGTGAGGTGTAGAGGTTTGGAAGAGAGAGCGCCAGACTATCCTATTGGCTGTCTTCCTCCTGGCTTGGTTCCATTCTAGTCCTCGGTCCTTCAAAGATTGTCTAATGTTGTCCTCCCAGTGGACTCTGGGTAATCCTGGAGGTCTGGATCCCTGGCTCTTTGTTTCCCATGCTTGTCGTGGTAGCCAATCTTCTCCCATTCTGCAGACATGGCCAAACCATCTTAATTGGGACTGTTCTACTTGGGTCTGCAGGGGTGGCATTTTAGGCCTTGACGTATCGTCTGGTTGCGGACCATGTCTCTTCTTGTTACTTCAACCTCCTTCCTCAGATATCTCATTTCTGAGGTTTGGATCTGGCTTTTGTGGGTTGTAGTCATTGCCCATGACTCGCATCCATATGTCAAGACTGGGACATAGGTGGAGCGGTATACAGCCATCTTCGTTTTCTTACCAACCTCTCTCTTGCTGAGGAATCCTCGATTTATGGCCTGAAAAAGTCTCCCAGCTGCTGCTTTTCGAGTGGCCAACTCTTCTTGATGCCTCCCTTTTGGTCTATAATAGCTCCGAGATATTTAATGTGGTCAACCTGCTCCAGGACCAGTTCTCCCAGCTTAATCTGATGTCTTCTTTCTTCTCGTGATATCACCATGGATTTTGTTTTAGAGCTACTTATGACCATCCCTCTCTTCTCCAGATCTTCCTTCCAGACTTGCAGGTTGGATTGGAGATGTGCCTCTGATTTAGCAATCAGGGCAACATCATCAGCAAATGCCAGCTCTGAAATGCAGACCTGTCTCATCTTCCAGTAACCCCACTGAATACTTTCTTGTTCTCTCCTTACATGACTTGATAACATCGTCCATGAGGAGTATGAAAAGATAAGGTGACAGGATATCACCTTGTCTTACACCCGTGGTGGTCCTAAACTCTTCTGACTTATGGTTTGCTGTCCTCACATAATTCCTACAAGACCTGTAGAAACTCTGTATAGCATGAATCAGAGGTGCTGGAATGTTCTTCCTTGCCAAACAGTCCCAAAGTTTGCTCCAGGGGACCCTGTCAAACACCTTTCCCAGATCTATGAAACAAAGATGGATCTCACTCTTATACTCAAGGGCCTTTTCACTCAGCTGTCTGAGTGTGAAGATTAGGTCTTGAGTACTTTGGTTTGCTCAGAATCCGCACTGGACCTCATCCAATTGTGGCTCAGCTAGGCATCGGAGTCTCTGCTCTAGGATTCTAGAGTAGATTTTACCAGGGACACTGAGAAGGGATATGCCTCTATGGTTTCCACACTGTCGATTGTCACCCTTTTTGAAAATTGGTGTAATGATGGCAATCTCCCAATCCTTTGGTATGGTCTTGTTGCACCATGCTGCCTGTAGGACCCTTAAGAATAATAGGTTGCCTGATGCTCCCATGTACTTAACCATATCTGGTGTTATACCATCATGCCCTGCTGCTTTGCCCATCTTGATTTTCTCCAGTGCTGCCTTCAGTTCTTCCATCTTTATGTCATCTTCACCATCACTGGTTTTCTCTTCTGTGCTAGTGGTTATCATTTCTGATGCTTGACCTTGCTCACCATCAAGGAGTTCTGAGAAATATTCTTTCCATCTTTCCATTACTTCCTTCAGGGCAGTAAGCAATTTGCCTTGCTTGTCCTTTATAAATTTGAGAGGGCATTGTTTTTCCTTCCTCATGTTCTTTAGGGTCTTACAGAACAATTTCTGGTTTTCTTGCGCATCTTTTTCTAGCTTTTCTCCAAATTCTTCCCAGGACTTCTGTTTTGCTGCTAGCACCTTGTTCTTTGCTTCTGTTCTTAGTATCACATATTCTCTATATTTCTCTATTTGTCCTGCTGTGTTTTTAGCTCCTAAGTATTGTTTCCATGCCATTTTCTTCTCTCTTATTTTCTCTTTGACTTCCTCTGTCCACCAAGGTGTCCTCTTTCTCTTGTTTCCAAGTTGGACTTTTCCACATGCTTCTGCAGCAGCTGTCTTTATGATGTCCTTGAATTTAAGCCACAGGATTTCCAAGTCATCAGGTAGTTGTTCTGTGTTTCTCACCGCTGTAGCAATAAGCCCCTGATATCTGGTCTTAATTTCTGGCTCTCTCAGCTTGTAGGTCTTAATGCTCATTTCTTCCGTTCGTTTACTTGGTTTCTTGCGTGATGCTGGGCAGTTCTTAGGCTGAGCAACTCTTTCAGTTGTTCTTTTGATTGTAAGCAGGTAGTGATCACTTCCAATCTCTGGCCCCCTCCAGACTCTAGCATCCTGGACATATTTGAATGAGCTCCTCCTAACAATGGCATAGTCGATCACTGACTTCTCATTCTTTGTTGGTTCACACCTAGTGTATGCATGTATGCGCTTATGGGGGAACTTTGTGTTGGTAATGATCAGATTCTGCTCACTGCAGAATCTGAGGAGTCGCTTTCCATTGTCATTGAGAGTATCTTCTCCATATCTTCCACTAACTCCACCCCATCTAGCATGGTCATTTCCAACTCTAGCATTGAAATCTCCGAGCATGATAATTTCATCAAGGCAGTCATCCACTGTCCTTTGTAGCAGCTCGAAGAATTCCTCCTTGACCTCTGCTCTCTCATCCTCATTTGGCCCATACACTATGACCAGGTTGACTATGGTTTCTCCTCTGAATACAGCACAAGCACAAAATTAAGATTATATCAGAGCTGTGTGCTTTCTGTGCTTCTCTATGGTGCGGAATGCTGGAGAGTTACAGAGAAGGAAATGTCGAAATTGTCCTCTTTTCACACAACATGCCTAAGAAAAATTCACTGAATCTTTTGGCCGAATACCATCGCTAACCAAGATCTGCTTACTCGTAGCAAGCAAGAGGACATGCACACCATCATAGCTGGCAGACGCTGGAGCTGGGTTGGCCATGTCCTCAGAAGAGACCCCGATGCCATCACAAGAACAGCTATGCTTTGGACCCCTGAAGGAAAACGAAAGAGAGGCCGACCAAAAACAACCTGGCGGAGGACTGTGGAGGCTGAGATGCAGGGAATGAACCAGAGTTGGGGCACTGTACGAAGGATGGCCACCGACCGAGCAAAGTGGAATCAATTTGTTATTGCCCTACAAGACGCCACTAGGCATGATGGCCACTGACTGCTTTGACGGTCGGCGGCTAAGGATCAAAGAAGAAGAAACCCACGCCCCCTTTAGCTCTTTCAGATATGAGTACACCACTGTATAGCAGCGTGTTGCCATCGAGATCCATGACTCCTTGTCCCTTTTTCTTTGTTTCGGTAATAGCCAGGATTTCTAGTTTTGCTTTCCTCATCTCTTCCACCAGCTCCTCTTCTTTCCCATTTATACTTCTTGTGTTCCAAGTTCCATAAGTCGTAGTCCGTAGTCCGTTCCAGTTCGTCGCCTTTAGAAACAGTCCGGTTTTCTCTCTTATATTACTCGTAATCATAGTTTAAAGCAAACAGGTGATTGGCCTGTTGTGCCTTTGCATGGTGGAGGGGCTGCCTACTTACGGCCTCCATGCAGGCCACCCTCCTCCTTTTTCATCTGGGCTTGGGACTGGCATAGGTGGAGTAAACACCATTTTATAATTAAATCCTAATTTAAAAGATTTACACACAAAAAGTCCCTAGCAATTAAAAAAAAAAAAATCAAAATTTCAAATTGTAGGCCCTATCAAACATAAAAAAAAGGGAAAAGAATATTTTATTTACAAAGCTCATTCATATCTAGGCATACCCTATATATTTTTTTGCTTATGATAAGCTACAAAGCAATTTTTTGTACAAAGGTGGGGTCTGCCAGTGCATCCTATACACACATAGCTTGATCTGCGACGAATTCCATTGGCGCTACAATGAACACAGGCTCTGCTCTTTCCATCATATTCCACTAGATATCTGGCTCCAATCATCCATTCCACTTCATTTCCTTTCATAGAGCGTTTAGAATTTTTGGGTGGACAATCTATTACACCGCCTGGTGTCAGCTCAGCAGCTTCTTTGGACAGATCCTCAATCAAACTCTGTTTAAAATCTTGAAGTGTGAGCTTAATTTTTGTTGTCACATCTTCCTGACACAAACTGTATAGGATGTGGGCATTTACCTGTGTCATTTCAATTATTCAGTGGTAAATCTTCTTCCACCACTGTTGCACCATAAATGTAGCACTATATTTTTGTAGTGTGCGGGTTGCTAACATCTATGTAATGTGTTGGTACATAGAACAATATGTAGTGACGATCAACATGGTGAAGTCAATAAGGTGGTAAACAACTGTTGACGTTTCCAACAATTTATTACAGGACGTACGACGACATCAAATGCACAGTCAATTGGACAAGGTTCATGGACATCACAGACATGGTAATGGTTGAATACATCTGACATCACTAAATCACGAGCAGCTTATACATCAGAATGCTCATGGTCTGTCAATCTATGTTCTACTGATACTGTAGCTCAGGTACTACTGACTAAGCGCGTCAGGTACCTCTAGCAAACATGCCGCACACAGGGCGGGCTCCCAAGTACTTAACAATAGTCTATGACTCCTCTGGCATAACATGTCAGGTACTTCTTCTGATGAAAATGCAGGCAGCGAAAAGAGCGGGCTTCTATCATATGGTAACCTCTGTGTTATCTCCGACCAGCAAGGCGTCAGTCCACACCTATATCATACCGCCTGAGTAGCGGGTTCCAAACAGTACTATGATAACTCGGCTTCTTTTAATTAACTAAGACATATCAGTCTTGGTCAGTATACGCTGCACAAATAGCGCACTTCATAAGTAATATCATCCATAAACTCTTCTCCGCCCAGGGATAAAATCATCTCAAAATGTCAATCGACCATATATGCTGGCAACAAAATAATCTGCAGTTCTAGGCATAACAATAAAGATTCAAATGGGTATCTTTACCTTGACAGCATCCTAGAATAATCACAAAAAAACAACACTCGCCATCCTTGGCGCTCAGAATAAACATGGGGAAAAATCACTGACATCTTTGTCACACAGAGGATTTCAGTTCCCCCATAAATATAGCCAGAGAAAAATTTCCGACCTCCTGTCCGCTCAGAAACCCAGGTAGACTGCCCAGATAGGAAGTCTAACAATCCCTGCGCAAAACTTCGTGCATGCCCAATAAGCACTTCCCTGAGTAGAGCTAACACACGACCTAGAACGTTTCCCCGAAAAGATAGCTGAAACGCTCCTTATATGGACATCTGACTAGCAACTTGGGGAATGACAACTATTTAAAACATTTCCCTGAAACCGTACACAATCGATCCCTATAAGGATAGATGAATAAGACAAGGGGGATAACCACAAAATCTAACCTGACTCTAAAAAGTTAACAGCCAATTCTTTCTCTTTGACCACAAAAAGTATAGAACAGGCTGACGTCTATAATATAAGCGAAAATGACAATAACAACCACTTTCTGGTTTTTACGGTTGTGCATACTGTAGTAACCAACCATTTGATCCATCCGGTCGCAGCTATTCATACACATATTGTAGTCATCAACTGCCTTTGGCTTTGTAACTTTGTTTAGACCCTTGCTCTTCTCAGCCGTTGCGATGGCTGATTTAGTTGACACAAGTATGCAGGGCTTTTTTGCTCTTTGTCTTTCCAGGCAACACACAATGTTGTGTTTTCCGAGTCCAAAAACCATTTCATCTCTTGATGGCCAAGCTTGAGATTTTTTATTTTAGGAGGGAAGTGGATGTGGTTGACATTCAGGATTCATGTATAATTATAACTGTGTGCAAGCAGACATTCAATCAGAAATTTCAATGAATAAAATCTATCAGCAAAAATATGATGTCCTGATCTCAGTGGCTTCAAAAGAGTTCCGAACACTTTTAGGGCACGAGCAGAACTGGGATCCAGACTAGGATCATATGCTGTATTTTTTCCAAAATAAATTTTCAAATTGAAAACATAACCTGTGGCTGAGAGATGAATCGCTTCACTAAAGCATGCAAGGACTTTGGCCTCACAATAAGTCTAAAGAAAACGAATGTGCTGAGTCAGGATGTGGGTGCTGCACCAGTTATCACTATCGATAACTATGAATTGGCAGTGGTACACCACTTCACATACCTAAGGTCTACCATCAATGACAAACTCTCACTGGATACAGAAATCGACAGCCGCATTGGCAAAGCTGCAGCTACCTTTGCCCGCCTCACATCGCGTGTTTGGGGAAACTCTAAACTCACAATGAAGACCAAAGCTGCGGTATATAATGCCTGCGTCACCAGCACACTGCTATATGGCAGCGAGACCTGGACGACCTATGCTAAGCAAGAAAGAAGGCTCAATACCTTCCATTTGCGGTGTCTACGCCGCATCCTCGGCATCTCGTGGAAAGATAAAGTGACAAATGTTGAGGTGTTGTCACGTGCTGGCCTTCAAAGTATGTATACGCTGCTTAGACAGCGCAGACTTCGCTGGCTTGGCCATGTTCGCCGCATGGAAGATGGTCGCATCCCAAAAGATATCTTCTACGGACAATTAGCAGATGGCAAGAGAACAGTTGGGCGACCACAGCTGAGGTTCAAAGATGTGTGCAAGAGAGATATGAGGGCACTGGACATGGATCCAGCAACATGGGAGGATGAAGCTGCCGATCGCACTAAGTGGCGATGCTATTTACGGCACCACCTCAGATTGGGCGAAGAGAGGCTCACACAAGAAGCCCAGGTGAGGAGAAAACGTCGAAAGGAGCACCAGGAAAATAAGCAGCTGAGGGCTGCCACCTCAGGGGCGCATTCCCATAGTCAGTTATGACTGAAGGGGCTATTATTATTATTATTATTATTATTATGGTTGCATTGAATTGTTTGTGTTTAAACCTACCTTTCCATCCTATAACCATCTCATCAATACACACATCTTCAAATGGATAGAAAGCATTCTGAAATTTGGTCAACAGCATCTCAATGAATGGCTCAATTTTAGCTGCGTCCTGATCTTCTGGTTCACAAACATGCAGCATGCTGTGATAAATAGTTTGAAAGCAGTTTCTCAAAAACATCTCGTGGTACTAAGGTGCATAAAAATTTCCTGTGGTGCACCAGTAGTCCTTGATTTTTGGCCTTCAATCCAGCCCCATCGCAATCATTACAGCTGTGAACTTTAACCCGTCATAATAAGTCAGCGATGTCCACAAAGAAAACAATGAATACTTTCTATGTGGGTTGTTTGTTTCAACAACTTTTGCAGCATAGGAATTAATGCTGGTTATCAGAGTGCTAACAACAGCATCATCCATGTAACATTTTTAAACAATCAAGAGGTGTTTGCAAACTATACAGAGCTGGATTTATGTTCTGTCTTGTCTGGTAAAAAGTAAAATTTGCTTTAGTTTCTCCAGTGGCCACTGAATGCCAAACTGCAGTGTTTGTATTAGGCCTTATCCTACTGACAAAATCAACATTTCCATCCCTCCTGATTCTTTTTTGGCTTGGATATATTATCAGAATTTATTGCAGTCTGATTACATGCTACTGTATCCATAACTTCATTATCGACACCAGACCTTCCATTAGGCCTATCATCCTCGGTTTCTGAGGAGTCGATATCAGGTTGAGAGTCGTTTTCACTATCCTGTGAATACATACTGCAATCACTATCAAAAATATCTTCAAATAACTTACAAGCTTGATCTGACATTAATCTTCTAGGCCTACCATTCAAAGCAGTGGGCGTGACCATTTTATGTTAGAAAATATGCGCTTAAAAAAATTGCTTTAAAAATTTTAAATAAATATCTCACCGCAGATACATGTTCACTCTTAAACACACGCAGCATTTAAAAGAACGTACTTCCTGTCGGAAATGATGTTTTGGGTGGTTTGAGGGTAGTTATAATTAGAAACAGTCTCAAACAGGAGCACAGATACTAAAGCCATTATAAAGCCGATTGGGCCAAGCGCATCTAACCCCAGAGCCATTATAAGGTCGATTGGGACTTAAAGAGTTAAAATACCATCACAGACAGACTATCATCAAACATGCATAATACCCTTTTGTAATCTGCTAAAACCTTCCTATGTGGCTGCTAATTGTCATAGCTGATGTTTGTTGCAAGTACATGTTGTTTATAATTCTCAGGTCCTTACCATCGATGTTGATGCTTTCTAGCATTTTTATAATGTTCTCATGTTTTACTGTCTCAAATGCCTTAGTGTAGTGTATAAAGTACAAGTATAGATAGATTATAGGTAGAAGTTACAAATTAAAAAAAATGATCGTATACACATTTTGCATGCACTTGACAGCTCTGAATCATTCAGAAGAAAATCATTATAAGGTTGTGATGTTTTTCAAGATTATTTTTAAAAAAAATTGAGTGAAATTTCATGTGATATCAATATCTCAAATAACCATCATGCAACAAATTGTCTAAGATTTTGTTACCTATAATTCTTTTTTCTTTTCAGATTGGAATAAAATTATGGAACAGAAGTTCCCAGTCCTGGATCAGAACATAAAACAGGACATCAGTACAGATTTTATAGTGAGTTTTCTTTTTAATTCTTGATAACAAATTTGTATACATCCAAAGTGAGTTAAACTGAGAAATCTGTTAAAATATTGTCTATTTAAACATGTTATTACTTATTGCCACAATGCTAGGTTCTTTGTGTTTTTTTTTTCTGTAACAGTGTAGTATATGTAAATGTAATATAACATCTTCATCAGGGACAGAGGCATAAACAGTTGAGAAAAGAAAATAAATTACACATAAAAATGTATCATCTAATTGTCAAACTGGGGCAATGTTTAAGACTGAAGTGGTTTGTTTCAAACTTGAATATGTTCAATATTTTGTTTTCAGGGACACACAGTGAAGATAGAAAGTGAAGGTGAGGAAGATGGTCATGTTCCTGCAGGGAGAGAGAGTATGAGGAACAATTCCACATCTGTATATCCTGCTGGGGACAATTTACTCAGTAATGCTTTACAACTTTTTAACATAAATGTAACTTGTGCTCAATATATTACCACTATCAACAAATATGTAACGTAATAAGTGTTATTTATACATATCCACGACAAACATCATAATTTGTTTGTGTTTGTACACTATATGCAGACGTGTGTGGTTTTTTTTTTTTTTAATTTTCTACTTTTTTTTGGCCACCTTTAGTCCAGACAGAAAATCCCTTGCAGCAAATTTTACATGTTTGAGGCAGTGGCGTACCAAGGATTTTTAGCGCCTGGGGCGGTCCATGAAAAAATGCATCCCCGGTCACCGCTAGATAAAATTCTTATTCATTTTGTAGACAAATCAAAAGACAGTTTAAAGGACAATATCAAGCACTGTCATGACTTTTAAATTCTATTAAGAACACCAAGATTAATTATTGGCAAAATATTAAATTTATGAATTAAGTAAACACAAAATATATAAACTTATATATAGGCTTTTCTATATCATCTGGATGCTGACCATATCTGTTCTTGTTACTTCAACAACCGTCCTCAGATATCTTATTTCTGAAGTTTGGAGCTGGCTTTTATTTGTTGTAGTCATTGTCCATGATGTGCATCCATATGTCAAGACTGAAATATAAGTGGAGCAGTATACTTCTTTTTCTTCTTCCTCGTTCGCCCTGAAAAGGACGGTGGTTGCGTTGTGTCTGTTTATGCCGTAGCTGTGATATCTGCACCTTTCGGTCGACACATCCGACTTCTGCACGGCATTTTTTGGGGCCGGGTTTGCCTTCCCTCTTCGATCCGTACTCGCTCAGCCAGACTGCACTGCTGCAGACTGTTTCCAGGACCACTACGTGGAGGTGGAGTACGGTCTTGACCAGCTCTGGTTTGCTGATCCTGATGCAAGCAGTCAAGCTATGGGTCGCTGACTGCATTCTCTATTGCTGCATCTTTGGGTCCCGAGCGGTATACAGCTACTGTAGTTTTCTTGCTAACTTCTCTTCTGCTGAAAAATGTTTGCTTTATGGCCAGAAAAAGTCTTCCAGCTGCTGCTCTTTGGGTAGCTAACTCTTCTTTAATGTCTCCCTCCCAGTCTGTAACAACTCCGAGGTATTTAAACTGGTTTACCCACACCAGGACCTGTTCTCACAGCTTAATCTGATGTCTTCTTTCCTCTCGGGATATCACATTGGTTTTTGTTTTGTAGCTGCAGATGACCATCCCTCTCTTCTCTAGCTCTTCCTTCCAGACTTGCATGTTGGATTGAAGATGTGATCTGATTTAGTAATCGTTGGCAAATGCTAGCTCTGAAATAATACCTGTCTCATCTTCCTTCTGGAATACTTTTTGGTCAGGAAAAGTATTAAACAGAATCATCCTTGGGAGATTAAAAGAGTCCATTGACAAACAATTGAGAGATAATCAAGTAGGTTTTGGTAGAACAGATCCTGTACAGACCTGATAGCCACATTGAAAATAATAGCTGAACAAAGTTTGGAATGGAATTCACTGCTGTACATTGAATTTGTGCACTATTAAATGAGATTTGACAGTGTAGACAAAGAATCACTTTGGAAAGTGAAGGAGCATTATAGAGTTCCTATGAAGATCATTTACTTAATAAATAAGACTCATGAAGACATTACGTGCAGAGTTCTTCATGAAGGATGTTGAGAGCACATCATGGGGCAGGGCAATCCTGATAAAGTTATATTTAGATGGATTGTTGTGCACCATGATGTTCCTCACCAAAATGCATAGAATTAGAATGAGTAGCTATGACAAAGGGGGGTATCTAGGGATGACATGAGGAGATTGTGTCCACACCTCACAGCATACAGACATATCAGAATATGTGGCCAAATCCACCTAACAAAGTGTAGCATAGTCTACTTATATATGTATATTTCATGAGTTTGTATTTTACTCTAAAGTAAATTTATTATCCGTTGTGTAAAATTTTGCCGAAATGGCCAGAAATATAAAGAGAGACGACTTCTCGAGAAATTTGAAATGTTCCAAAGGTCAGAAGCACCTATTGTGAACATATGTAAGATGTTATGAAGTGATGGAACTGTTTTATTAGGTCGATAATGACCATAACTAGAAGAAATAAGTGGACACAGAAAATTATGTATGTATAAGAAATATACAGTAATAATGTATTTTCAAGTATCTGCAAGGTTGTCGAAATAGTAACAGCATGTAGAAAGGATATATATAACTATACGAAATCAGTTTGTACTACTAAGTACCTAATAGTAAATTCATTGGAGCATGTTGTAATTCATGACAGATATACAGGGTGGTCATAAAGTCTTTCCCTGATTTCAAATTTTTACGAGATCCTCTAGATTTTAAAAGCATCAAAGCTTGGTATATAAAATTTACGGACACTGGCAGCGTCGGTGACATGCCCAGAGCAGGTAGGCCTCGTGTGAGTGAAGAAACTGTGGACGCAGTGCGCACGGCGTTTCAACGCAGTACTATGAAATAAACCTATCGTGCCTCAAGAGAACTTGCAATCCCTCGAATATTAGTGTTGAAAATCGCAAATGTTAAAATCTACAAATAGCATAAAAAAAAATGTTTTAGTTCTGGAATAATTTCCAAAAAACCAAATGTCTCTGCACAGAATACTTTTTTTTTTTTAAATTTTTTAAATCAGGGAAAGACTTTATGGCCACCCTGTATGTGTGTAATAAAAGAAAGTCATTTGAAACAATATTGTTGAAGAATATATACAAGATTTCAGATTCATCATTTGAATTAATTATATCAAGTTGAAAGTTCTACACAGTAATGGATACAAACATATTCAAATACCAACGATTATACCTTGTATTGGAATGGCTAAGCCAGATTTACACAGGAAAGTTGGAAAGAAACACTCAAACATGAATAGTAATTCAAAAGTAATATTTATTTATTGAGCCAATATTTGAACACAACTAGAAAGAGAGAATAATCCTAGATATTGAAAGAGAAAGATAAATCTGGTTCTTAACAAAGGACAACTTACAGAACCGTTTGCGATTAGAACGGGAGTGTGACAGTGATGCCTCTTGCCTCCATTTCTTTACTTACTAGCAATAAATTGGGTTATAAAAACATCGACATCACACAACTGAAATACAATCCAGTGTAATCTGACTAAACAGCTCGATGATCTAGATGTTGTAGATGACTTGACTCATCTGTCTCATAACCATAATCAGGTGCAAGATAAAATGATAATACTCAATAAGAATTCACAACAAGTTGGTCTGAAAATACACAGGGACAAGACAAGGAAAATGAGAATAAATGTAAGAAATGATAACAAGTCTTGCATAAATTATGTGAGGACAGCGACAGCAAACTGTAAGACAGAAGAGTTCAGGACCAGCACTAGTGTAAGACAAGGTGATATCCTGTCACCTTATCTTTTCATACTCCTCATGGACGATGTTATCAAGGCATGTAAGGAGATAACAAGAAAGTATTCAGTGGGGTACTGGAAGATGAGACAGGTATGTATTTCAGAGCTGGCATTTGCTGATGATGTTGCCCTGATTGCTAAATCAGAGACACATCTCCAATCCAACCTGCAAGTCTGGAAGGAAGAGCTGGAGAAGAGAGGGATGGTCATAAGCAGCTCTAAAACAAAATCCATATTGATATCACGAGAAGAAAGAAGACATCAGGTTAAACTGGGAGAACAGGTCCTGGAGCAGGTCGACCAATTTAAATACCTTGGAGCGATTATAGGCCGAAATGGAGGCATCAAAGGAGAGTTGGCCACTCGAAAAGCAGCAGCTGGGAGACTTTTTCAGGCCATAAATCAAGGATTCCTCAGCAAGAGAGAGGTTGGTAAGAAAACGAAGATATCTGTATACTGCTCCACCTATGTCCCAGTCTTGACATATGGATGCGAGTCATGGGCAATGACTACAACCCACAAAAGCCAGATCCAAACCTCAGAAATGAGGTATCTGAGGAAGGTGGTTGAAGTAACAAGAAGAGACATGGTCTGCAACCAGACAATATGCCAAGGCCTAAAATGCCACCCCCTGCAGACCCAAGTAGAACAGTCCCAACTAAGATGGTTTGGCCATGTCTGCAGAATGGGAGAAGATCGGCTACCACAACAAGCATGGGAAACAAAGAGCCAGGGATCCAGACCCCCAGGATGACCCAGAGTCCGCTGGGAGGACAACATTACACAATCTTTGAAGGACCAAGGACTAGAATACAAGAACCAGGCCAGGAGGAAGACAGCCAAAAGGATAGTCTGGTGCTTTCTCTTCCAAACCTCTACATCTCATGGTAGAAGGGGAACAACTAAGTAAGTAAGGTTGTACATGAAGAAATACAACTAAAAGATACAAATATCTTGACAGCAATACAGACAAAGTTGGAGGGATAGACAAAAATATCAAAATATGAATACAATAAAATAAGAACAGCTTTCATTGGGAAACATAGGAGCCGTGCTAGCGTAGTGGTTACAACACCGCTCTGGCGACCGGGTGATACAGGATCAAACCCGGGCGACGGCATTTGAGGATTTTTCGTCGACCGGGATTTGGACTGGATTAACTCGAGACCTGGCGAGGACATTTGAAGGAGTGTCGTCGACCAGGGACTGGCGGCTCCTGAGCCAACCCAGCTGCAATGGGTACCTCCGAAATCGGCGAGTATTTGCCTGAATGGCGAGGGACACCTGTCTCTGTACAAGAAATAAAGGGATACTCACGTAAAATCAATGTCAGGTTAGACATAAATAATAACCTGAGATTTCGCCTCGAGTATTAGCGGGCGTACGGAAAAAAAAAAAATAAAATAAAAAATTGGGAAACATATGGATGTCAAAAGAAATCAGGTCTGATATGAAAATAATGTTCAACTCAAATGTCAAGTCAGTCCTATTGTATGGCTCTGTCAAGTCAGTCCTATTGTATGGCTCTGTCAAGTCAGTCCTAATGTATGGCTTTGAAAGATAAAGGACAATAAGAAAAGTTACAGACTTTCATAAATGGGTGCTTGCATAGAATATAAGGTTTGAAATGGTATTACAAAGTCACAAATGTGGAACTGATGACAAGAACCAGACAAGTGCCAGTGGAACCAGAGATGAGAAAAAGATGCTGGTGATGGATACAACACACATTGAGGAAACCTGTTGATAGCATTACAAGGTTGTCCTTGTTCTGAAATCCACAGCGAAAGGAAGGCAGAGGTAGACTAACAAACACTTGGAGAAGAGAGCTGGAGACGAATAAAACTGATGAAGAAAACATGGAAAGAACTTGAGCTGTTGACATGTGACAGGAGGACTTGGCATGTGTTTGTTGATGGTGTATGCTCCTTGGGGAGATAAAGGGTATATTGATTATTGATCACCAATCACAAACACTTTAATCAGTCACCATTTAGCAGCCTCAGAACACATACAAATTCTTCAACTTGGCATTGGCTGTTGAAGGATGACAAGCTCAGCAACTCTTGTTTATCAACAGCAACAGCGTCTTGTTAAAATGAACTAGTCTAAACTTTCAAAGACTCTTCTTGTAAGTGCAGTGTTACGTCAGTAAGTATTTTACTGAGTTTACACAACTATAGATTATATGGCTTTTTTTTCTTTTTTCTTTTTCAAACATTCTGTACTTTATAATAGCTGCTTGTCAAAATGCATTAAAGAATCAATCAGAATGTATGTGATAGGTAAAATGTATCATGTACTGTAATCAAAATCCAGATTCTGATGAATGTAAGGAGTATAATGGAGGCTTCCAGAATCATGATGCTAAAACTGAGGTGGGATGTGTACCGCTGTTTAGACAAACTGTATCAGACAGTTAATTAACTTGATATGTTGTATGTACTGTTGGTTAGACAAACTATACCAGCCTGTTAATTAACTTTATATGTTGTATGTACCATTGTTTAGACAAACTATACCAGCCTGTTACTTAACTTGATATTTTGCATGTACTGTTCTTTAGACAAACTACATCAGCCAGTTAATTAGCCTTATATGTTGCATATACTATTATAATAGCCCCTTCAGTCATAACTGACTATGGGAATGCGCCCCTGAGGTGACAGCCCTCAGCTGCTTATTTTCCTGGTGCTCCTTTCGACGTTTTCTCCTCACCTCTGCTTCTTGTGTGAGCCTCTCTTCGCCCAATCTGAGGTGGCGCCGTAAATAGCATCGCCACTTAGTGCGATCGGCAGCTTCATCCTCCCATGTTGCTGGATCCATGTCCTTTCTTCTTCTTCTTCTTCGATCCTTAGCCGCCGACCGTCAAAGCAGTCAGTGGCCATCATGCCTAGTGGCGTCTTGTAGGGCAACAACAAATTGATTCCACTTTGCTCGGTCGGTGGCCATCCTTCGTACAGTGCCCCAACTCTGGTTCATTCCCTGCATCTCAGCCTCCACAGTCCTCCACCAGGTTGTTTTTGGTCGGCCTCTCTTTCGTTTTCCTTCAGGGGTCCAAAGCATAGCTGTTCTTGTGATGGCATCAGGGTCTCTTCTGAGGACATGACCAACCCAGCTCCAGCGTCTGCCAGCTATGATGGTGTGCATGTCCTCTTGCTTGCTACGAGTAAGCAGATCTTGGTTAGTGATGGTATTCGGCCAAAAGATTCGGTGAATTTTTCTTAGGCATGTTGTGTGAAAGGAGGACAATTTCGACATTTCCTTCTCTGTAACTCTCCAGCATTCCGCACCATAGAGAAGCACAGAAAGCACACAGCTCTTGGATCCATGTCCAGTGCCCTCATATCTCTCTTGCACACATCTTTGAACCTCAGCTGTGGTCGCCCAACTGTTCTCTTGCCATCTGCTAATTGTCCGTAGAAGATATCTTTTGGGATGCGACCATCTTCCATGCGGCGAACATGGCCAAGCCAGCGAAGTCTGCGCTGTCTAAGAAGCGTATACATACTTTGAAGGCCAGCACGTGACAACACCTCAACATTTGTCACTTTATCTTTCCACGAGATGCCGAGGATGCGGCGTAGACAGCGCAAATGGAAGGTATTGAGCCTTCTTTCTTGCTTAGCATAGGTCGTCCAGGTCTCGCTGCCATATAGGAGTGTGCTGGTGACGCAGGCATTATATACCGCAGCTTTGGTCTTCATTGTGAGTTTAGAGTTTCCCAAAACACGCGATGTGAGGCGGGCAAAGGTAGCTGCAGCTTTGCCAATGCGGCTGTCGATTTCTGTATCCAGTGAGAGTTTGTCATTGATGGTAGACCCTAGGTATGTGAAGTGATGCACCACTGCCAATTCATAGTTATCGATAGTGATAACTGGTGCAGCACCCACATCCTGACTCAGCACATTCGTTTTCTTTAGACTTATTGTGAGGCCAAAGTCCTTGCATGGTTTAGTGAAGCGATTCATCAAGCTCTGAAGCTCCTGTTGGCTTTGAGTGACGAAACACACAGACTGCATATACTATTTTTTAGACAAAGTAAATCAGTCAGCATACCTGTCAACTTGTACGAATTTTTCGTACATTGTATGGATTTTTGATACTTTTAGCAGTGTACGGCCGTACAGACTCGTTGTACGGATTTTTCTCCTCCTCCCCAAAAAATTTTTGTTTTTTTTAAATTCTAAAAATATTTTCCAACCCAAGTTTTTTTAAATCAGAAAATATTTTCTAGTCCAGGTTTTTTTTAAATTTTTAATTCCGGAAATCTCGACGTTCGTTTTTAAACTGAGGTCTCTCCCAGCAACCAATCAAATCCTTTTATACCCAACAATTCGGCAAACACTTTGAATTCGGCCTCAAACGCTTTCGGTTTTCAGCGTGACATGACGTATTTTTAAAGTTACCTGTTATCAACGACGATGCTTGCTTGCCACCACACTTCGACGCCATTTTGTTTAAAAAAGCTAAGTACTTATAACTTGGTTAAATATTGCTGTTGTTTTGCTTTGTTGCAATTTAATCGCTGCCTTAATCTTTCCAGTTAGGCCTATATCTTGCCCTTCAATATATTTCCGATAAATTGTCATAATATTCTGTGTAGGCCCTACATAACTAGAATAAAAAAGTTTGTTTGCGTTGAGTAGGCCTACTTTATCCCAACGCTCGAGATTCACTGCTTTATTTTTTAATAAAGTTGCAATCTGTTATCATCGGTCTAGGCTACCAACTCTTAAATAATAATTTTGTAAATTTTTGGTGGTACATTTTTTCTTCCTAGATTTGATACTCTGTTCATAATTTTGTTTATTTTGTTGTTGTTTCTGTTAGCCGTTTGCTTTGTTCATTGTATTTTTAAATCATTCTCTTCGTCTACAAAGATTTTATTAGTTGAAATATTTCATCCACTGAATGACGGCTGAGCCTAATTCAAAGAAACAAAAGCTGACTGCGAAAGATCATTTTCAATGATGAAAAAAATCCACACAGACTGCAGGAAGTCCATGAATGCGGACACACTCACTTCTATTTTACAGTGTAAGATTAACATTGATACATGCTGTACAGACTTTAAGCCCACAAATGCAATTCTGCAAAGTGCTAAAAGTGCATGTGCTGATTATAATACAAAACACTGTACATCAAAAGAATAGTGTACCTCATGATCACTAAGTTTTTTATATGTAAAGAACAGCATGAGACTATTAGCATGTTTTATATCACAATAATTCAAATGCTAATAGATTTGTATATGTCATTTCTCATTTTAAAACTGTATTGCGTATAATTTTTAAATATACAGGGTGGTCATAAAGTCTTTCCCTGATTTCAAAAATTAAAAAAAAAAAAAGTATTCTGTGCAGAGACACTTGGTTTTTTTTGGAAATTATTCCAGAACTAAAACAGTTTTTTATGCTATTTGTAGATTTCAACATTTGCGATTTTCAACACTAATATTCGAGGGATTGCAAGTTCTCTTGAGGCACGATAGGTTGATTTCTGAGGACTGCGTTGAAACGCTGTGCGCACTGCGTCCACAGTTTCTTCACTCACACGAAGCCTACCTGCTCTGGGCATGTCACCGACGCTGCCAGTGTCCGTAAACTTTATATACCAAGCTTTGATGCTTTTAACATCTGGAGGATCTCGTAAAAATTTGAAATCAGGGAAAGACTTTATGACCACCCTGTATTTTTTGTGTAAGGATTTTTGGGTGTTTGTAAGGATTTTTTTGGTCCGGCGTACAGATTTTTGTCTCAGGAGGTTGACAGGTATGAGTCAGTTAAGTAGCCTTATATGTTGTGTGTACCGTTGTTTAGACAATCTATATCAAACAGTTAATTAGCCATATATGCTGTATGTACTGTTGTTTAGATAAATTATTTCAGACAGTTAACACTTTGCTGACCAGCAATATGGAGCATTACCATTTCCTATTACCAAGGGTGTTTGCAGATTTCTTAAAAAATAATTTTTTATTATTTTTTTTTAAATTCATAAAAAATTGAAAAACAGACATATGGCTTTGAAATTTTCAGAGCACTATTATGAAAGGTTGCTACATCGAAAAAAATATATTTTATGCAAATTAGTCACATGATCTTTAATTTGTGTGGCTATTTATAGAAATTTCATGAGATGTTTTAAAACCATGATATTTTTTCCAGTTTTTAGTGAATCTGTTCAATGTCAGTGCAATAAAATGTTAGGGACATGGATGGCAATGAATAAAATAAGCTTGATTGATGTATTGATTTAACGATTAACCACGTATTTCAACATAAAAGGCTAACACAAATTGTGAAAAAAATACAAAGAAAATTTACTTTTTGTATAAGTGTGAAAGGCTGCAGGGAACAGAAGCCAGACTGTCATGTACTGCCCATATTGCAATGTACCTCTATGCCTGATACCCTGCTTCAAGTTATACCACACAGTTGTGGATTATCAACGATCCAGACAAAGAGTCTTGCAGAGGCTTACAGCTACAACTTCGACCCCAGTTATTGAAATAAGCAGGTCAGACTCCAACTAGAGGTACTTAACTACTCAAACATTCACAAACACTCATTGTCAGATTACGCAGATACAGAATCCACTCAAACAAAGTGCTTTATTTCAAGCGCTGAAAGAAATTCAGAGTGGTGCTTGTGGAACAGTAGCTGAAAATAGGAAACATTTTCCTGAAGCACTGAAGAAAAAGCAACTCAAATTGAAAAAGGCAGATCATCCTGTGTTTTGTGCCACAGAAGATAAAGGTGCGTTGGCAGTTACCTGGCATGACACAAAAAGAGTTAACCTTACATCTACTGTTCACTCCAATAATGTTAATGGACAAGACAGAAAATGAGGAATTCCTGAGGGCAGAAGAATTCAGAGGCCAGTGCTTGCAGAAAAATACAGCAAAAGTATGGGAGGTGTTGACCACTTCAGCCAACTGGGTGCAGGCTACCCCTACTCGCACAGATCCTATAAATGGTACCTGCCATTATATCATTTCTTAGTTGAAACTGCCATGGTCAATGGGCACATAACCTACAACACTGCCAACTCTACAAAAAAAGGTCAAAGCAAAGATCAGGATGTCAGTCTGACTCTTATTGAACCTGCTATTCTTCAACACAATGTTACACCTTCAAAACCACAGGTCACAACAACACAATGTATTGAGCACCACTTCATTGATAAATATGAAAGGGCAAGGTACAAACCAGACTGTAAAGTGTGTAAGACTGCAGGGAACAGAAGCCAGACTTGCATGTATTGCCCAGATTGTAATGTACCTCTATGCCTGATGCCCTGCTTCAAGTTATACCACACAGTCAAGGATTATCAACGATCCAGACAAAGACTCTTGCAGAGGCCTACAGCTACAACTTCAACCCCAGTTAATGAAAGAAGCAGCTCAGACTCCAACTAGAGGTACTTAACTACTCAAACATTCACAGACACTCATTGTCACAGATGCAGAATAATTCAAAAAAGACAAATTCAAAAATTAAATTAATTTTTTGCATTTTATTCACAATTTTTTTTAGCATTTTATGTTTAAATACGTGGTTAATCGTTAAATCAATCAAGCTTATTTTATTCATTGCCATCCATGTCCCTAACATTTTATTGCACTGGCATTGAACAAATTTACTATAAAGTGGAAAAAGATCATGGTTTTAAAACATCTCCTGAAATTTCTATAATTAGCCACACACATTCAAGATGGCCACCATGATCATGTGACCAATTTTCATAAAATATGTTTTCTTGGATGTGGCCCACTTGGGTCATGACTCCCAAGTGTTAGCCTCTTTGGTTATTTGGTACAGAGAATGGAACCCACTCCTAATAGTATACAACAAGAGGAGTTGGCAGACATCATGGAGACAACCGTGAGCTGATAATATACAACAAGATGAGTTGGCAGAAATCATGGAGACACCTTGAGCTGATAATATACAACAAGAGGAGTTGGCAGACATCATGGAGACACCTTGAGCTGATAGTATACAACAAGAGGAGTTGGCAGACATCATGGAGACACCTTGAGCTGATAGTATACAACAAGATGAGTTGGCATACATTTGTTGATGACCTAGGCTCTTTAGGCAGCTAAAAGTAATAATGATGATGTGACATAAATGCCAGGATTGATCCAAAATTTGTTTCAGGCTGATTGTGACAACTGCTGTACTAAAACTGAGATACAGTATACTGACTTCTTGGACATGCCAGAAAGTCAACAACAGTTATGCTTATTTGGAGATGAGAAAGGTATATATAATACCAATGTTATTATTTTAAGTTCATATTTTGGCTACATAAGTTTATATGACTTCAATATCTGCACAGTATGACATTTAATACTAAGCAGCGAGTGGGCCTTTCTTAGAGAATTAAATCTTTTTACAAACTTTAATTAAACTTGCTATGATAGGAAACTCTTTACAGAGCGATACAACAGGAAGCAATCTGATCATCAGAAGAAGTCCCCCCGTCCAACAAGTGTTTCGGCCCTATAGGTGCCTTGAATCTTCAGAAGCTGGTGTGAATCTACTGTACAAGTCATTCAGGTGTATCACACGGCAATAAGAGTGCTGCCAGATTAGCTTTGTGAGTACCCATAGCAGGGACACTGGTTCTGCACAAGGGAGAGATACTGAGGACATTTAATCATCATCTGTTAGAAAACAACACTGCAATAGATGAATCAACAAGGCTAAGATAGCTGGAATGTGGCACCAGACATAAGACTAGCAGGTATGACGTATGAAAGGATACATCCGACATGTATACAATAAGTATGCTACAGTACAATAAGCATTCAAACACTTCAGCATGTGCTCAGGAAGACTCAGCACCAATGGGTGGGCCTGGATTGCAATGATGTTGATCCTGAACAACAATCACATAATTATCAGGAAATTGTGCTTATGTGTTTGTTACTACATTTTGATAACAAGTTTTAACTAAACATATAAGACATGCATTTCATTATTTATCTTTGCTCATTATTTTTATTATTACAGGTGTTTATTCTTGTCACCTATGCAACACTCATTTCTTCCAACTTGATGTCCTGGAAAAGCATATGACAACAGTACACAGAGATGGACGCTGGGAGTTTGATAATAAATGCAGTGATCTTCAGAATATGTTACCACAGGACAGTCTAAATAACATGAATGAAGCAGTTACTAAGATTGAAGATGCCACTTTTACTGATGTAGCAAGAGAAGATAGCATCAACCTGAGACTCACTTGTAATGAAGCATCAGTGAACCTCATCAACAGTCAGGAAAGGACAGCTACAATGTATAACAACCTACACAGTAATAAATCAGTTTGTAAAAATCAAGTCTGTAACATAAATTGTATTAAACCATTTTCTGCCAGTGAGATAAATGTTCAGCTTCGTGTGACTGACAGAGCTGTTGGTGCTTGCAGTTATTTAAGCACTCAGTCTCACAAGAATATAGAGAAAGACAAATCCTTCAAGTGTGACATTAATGGTGCATCATTTTCTGTCAAAGATAACCTACAGCAACATAAAAGAATACATACAGGACAGAAGCCTTACAAGTGTGATGTATGTGGAGTAGCATTCACTCAGACAGGTCACCTACAATGTCATAAAAAAAAACATACAGAAGAGAAGCCTTACACGTGTGATGTTTGTGGAGTTGCATTTACTCAGACAGGTAAACTACTAAGGCATAAAAGAAAACATACAGGAGAGAAGCCTTACACGTGTGATGTTTGTGGTGCAGCATTTACTCATAGCAGTAATCTACAAATCCATAAAAGAATACATACAGGAGAGAAGCCTTACAAGTGTGATGTTTGTGGAGCAGCATTTACTCAGAGAGTTAGTCTACAAGATCATAAAAGAATACATACAGGAGAGAAGCCTTACAAGTGTGATGTTTGCGGTGCAGCATTTACTCAGAGCAGTAATCTACAAATTCATAAAAGAATACATACAGGAGAGAAGCCTTACAAGTGTGATGTTTGTGGAGCAGCATTTACTAAGAGAGTTAGTCTACAAGATCATAAAAGATTACATACAGGAGAGAAGCCTTACCAGTGTGATGTTTGTGGTGCAGCATTTACTCATAGCAGTAATCTACAAATCCATAAAAGAATACATACAGGAGAGAAGGCTTACAAGTGTGATGTTTGTGGTGCAGCATTTACTCAGAGCAATAATCTACAAATTCATAAAAGAATACATACAGGAGAGAAGCCTTACAAGTGTGATGTTTGTGGTGCAGCATTTACTCAGAGCAGTAGTCTACAAGATCATAAAAGAATACATACAGGAGAGAAGCCTTACAAGTGTGATGTTTGTGGAGCAGCATTTACTCAGAGATTTAGTCTACAAGGTCATAAAAGAATACACACATGAACGAAGCCTTACAAGTGTGATGTTTGTGGAGCAGCATTTACTCAGAGTTGTAATCTACATTGTCATATAAAAATACATGCAGGAGAGAAGCCTTACATGTGATGTTTGTTCAGCAGCATTTACTCGCAAAAGTAGCCTTCGATGGCATAAAAGAATCATCATGTGACATATTCTTTCCAGAACGTTGTCTCCATTACAGCTGCTCTGAATGCATCACGATTCTGGGCAAGTCGACCTGCATCAGCCAAAGACAAGTTCAGACTCTCTGTGATGTCCTGGGTCCACCGTCGTCTAGGTCGACCCCTTCCCCTTTTTCCAGGGACCATGCCTTCCATCACTGTTTTTTCCAGACTATTATGTCTTTTTATATGACCGAAAAATTTCAGCTTCCTTATTGCGATGGTATTTAGGAGCCAATGTTCCTGTACGTTTAGTGAGTGCAGTACTTCTCTGTTGGTCTTTTTTTCTGTCCAGGGTATTCTCAACATCCTTCTGTAGCATTTCATTTCGAATGATGTAATCTTTTTTGCAACTGTTTTATTGAGTGTCCAAGTCTCGCAGCCGTATGTTGCTACTGGGAATATACATGCTCTGATCAGTTGTAACTTTGTTTCTTTGCTTGTGCCTTGCCATAGGTTTTTCATCTGTATTAGTTTATGTGAAGCAATTGCAAGTCTTCTCATAAAAGAATGCATACAGGAAATAAACCTTACAAGTGTGATGTTTGTGGAGTAGCATTCACTCAGACAGGTAACCTACAAAGTCAGACAGGTAACCTACAAAGTCAGACAGGTAACCTAGAAAGACTTAAAAGCATACATTCAGGATAAAAGCCTCAGAAGTGTGATGTTTGTGGAGCAGCATTTACTGAGACAGGTTGCTTACAAAGTCATAAAAGAATCAATCAATCAATATCCTTTAGCTCCCCAAGGAGCATAGGCCTTCAAAAAACACATGCCATGTCTTCCTGTCCTGTGCCATCTGCTCAAGTTCTTTCCATGTTTTATTCATCATTTTCACCTCTGTTTCCAGTTCTCTTCTCCATGTGTTCCTTGGTCTACCTCTGCCTCTCTGTCCCTGAGGATTCCAGAACAAGGACTGCCTTGTAATGCTAGCAACAGGTTTCCTCAGTGTGTGTCCTATCCATCACCAGCGTCTTCTTCTCAACTCTTGTTCCACTGGCACTTGTCTGGTTCTTGTCATCAGGTCCACATTTGTGACTTTGTCATACCATTTCAGTCCTTCTATTCTATGTAAGCACCCGTTTATAAAAGTCTGTAGCTGTTTGGTTGTTGTTCTCCATGTTTCAGAGCCATACAATAGGACTGACTTCACATTTGAGTGGAAGATTCTTATTTTCATGTTGGATCCGATTTCTCTTGATCTACATGTTTCCCAATGCAATGAAAGCTCCTCTTGCTTTTTGTATTCTTATTTTGATATCACTGTTTGTCCCTCCAACTTTGTCTATATTGCTGCCAAGATATGTGTACCATTCTACATCTACCAAGATATGTGTACGATTCTACATCTTGTATTGGTGTTGCTTCACGTTCAACCTTGTTATCATTACCTGCATTTATTCTCTTAATCTTTGTCTTATCTTTGTCTTATCCCTGTGTATTTTTAGACCCACGTGTTGTGACTTCTCATCAAGAACTTTCATTTTCTTTTGCATCTGATTATGGTTATGGGACAGAAGAGCCAAGTCATCTGCAAAATCCAGATCATCATGCTGTTTAGTCAGATTCCACTGGATTCCATTTCTGTTGTGTGATGTTGATGTTTTCATAACCCAATTTATTGCTAATAAGAAAAGAAATGGAGATAAGAGGCATCCATGTCTCACTCCCGTTTTAATCCTAAACGGTTGTGTAAGTTGTCCTTCATGAAGAACTCTACATGTCATGTCTTCATAGGTCTTCTTTATTAAGTTAATGATCTTCATAGGAACTCCATAATGCCTCATCAATTTCCAAAGTGATTCTCTGTCTATGCTGTCAAGTGCCTTTTCATAGTCCACGAATCCAATGTATAGTGGTGAATTCCATTCCAGACTTTGTTCAAATATTATTCTCAATGTGGTTATCTGGTCTGTACAGGATCTGTTTTGTCAAAAACCTGTTTGTTCATCTCTCAGTTTCTTGTCTATGGACTCTTTTTAGTATAATCATCATCATAACCCTTCACTCCCAAAGGAGCATAGGCCTTCAACAAACACATGCCAAGTCCTCCTGTCATGTGCCATCTCAAGTTTTTTCCATGTTCTCATCATTTTTACCTCTGTTTCCAGCTCTCTTCTCCATGTGCTTCTTGGCCTACCTCTGCCTCTCTTGCCCTGGGGGTTCCAGAACAAGGACTGCCTTGTAATGCTATCAACAGGTTTCCATCGCCATCATCTTCTTTTCATCTCCTGTTCCACTGGCACTTGTCTAGTTCTTGTCTTCAGTTCCACGTTGGTAACCTTATCATACCATTTTAATCCCTCTGTTCTACGCAAGCACCCATTTATGAAAGTCTGTTGCTTTTTGGTTGTTGTCTTTGTTGTTCTCCATGTCTCAGAGCTATAAAATAGGACTGACTTCACATTTGAGTTGAAGATTCTTATTTTCGTGTTGGATCCGATTTCTCTTTATCTCCATATATTTCCCAATGCAATAAAAGCTCCTCTTGCTTTTTGTATTCTTATTTTGATATCGCTGTCTGTCCCTCCAAATTTGTCTATATTACTGCCAAGATATGTGTATGATTCTACATCTTGTGTTGGTGTTTCTTCAAGTTCAACCCTGTTATCATTACCTGCATTTATTCTCATTATTTTTGTCTTTTCCCTGTGTATTTTCAGACCCAATTGCTGTGACCTCTCATCGAGTGTTTTCAATTTGTCGTGCATCTGATTACGGTTATGGGACAGAAGAGGTAAGTCATCAGCAAAATCCAGATCATCCAACTGCTTAGTCAGAGTCCACTGGATTCCATTTCTGTTGTGTGTTGTCGATGTTATAGTATAATGAGGGATATTTAAGGAATCAGGAAATACAAGAAAAATTGTCAGTCACAGAATCCAACAAATACCAAGTACTCCAACAGCTGGAAGATGAAGCAGATAATGGAAAATCACTGGCAACAACGAGATATGTGAAGAAGTACTGAGAAAAAGAGAACATCAGCACAAAGCATGGACAACAACAGAAACTATTAGCAAGATAGATAACAGGAAAAACAAGAAAGCAGATTTAAACATAAGCAAAACCAGAAGCTCCAAAGCCAAGGCTCATGAAGTGTTCATAGAAGCAAACAAAGAAGTAAGAAGAAACGTTAAAAGAGACAAGAGGAAGTATATTGAAGAGTTGGCAAGGGAAGCAGAGGAAGCTTTTGCTAAAGGACATGTGAGGGACCTGTACAACACAAAGAAGCTAACGGGGAAATATAAACAAGCAAATGGCCTCATAAAAGGTAAGAATGGAAAATTGCTTTTTAATATACAAGAACAAATGAAGAGATGGATAGAACATTTTAGGGAACTTCTCAATAGACCAGCTCCAACTAATCCCATTGATATCCAGCCAGCAGAAGAGGAGCTACAAATCAGCTGTGAACGACCAAGTAGAGAAGAAATAAAGAAAGTCATAAAGCTTCTGAAATATTGAAAAGCAGCTGGTCCAGATTGCGTTCAAGCAGAGGCCATCAAAACAGATATTGATACCTCTACAGAGATATTATACAAACTACTTGGTAAAGCCTGGGAGAGAGGGAATACCAGCAGAATGGAAGGATGGTTATCTGGTCAAGTTGCCTAAGAAGGGAAATTTACAAGAGATTGGCTACCACAACAAGCATGAGAAACAAAGAGCCAGGGATCCAGACCACCAGGACGACACAGAATCCGCTGGGAGGACAACATTAGACAATCTTTGAAGGACCGAGGACTAGAATGGAACCAGGCCAGGAGAAAGACAGCCGATAGGATAGTCCGGCACTCCCTCTTCCAAACCTCTACACCTCACGGTAGAAGGGGAACGACTAAGTAAGTATGTATTCTTTTATGGACTCTTTTAATCTCTCGAGGATGATTCTGCAGACATGGCCAAACCATCTTAGTTGGGACTGTTCTACTTGGGTCTGCAGAGGGTGGGATTTTATGCTTTGATGTATTGTCTGGTTGCGGACCATGTCTCTTCTTGTTACTTCAACCACCTTCCTTAGATACATCGTTTCTGAGGTTTGGATCTGGCTTTTATGGGTTGTAGTCATTGCCCATGACTCGTATCCATAGACATAGGTGGAGCAGTATACAGCCATCTTCGTTTTCTTAATAACCTCTCTCTTGCTGAGGAATCCTCGATTTATGGCCTGAAAAAGTCTCCCAGCTGCTGCTTTTCGAGTGGCTAACTCTTCTTTGATGCCTCCCTTTCGGTCTATAATATACTGCTCAAAAAAAGTTAAAGGCCACTTTCAATTTTTAGGTCATTTCAACTAAGCTGTTTTTTTTTAAACCTGAACACTCAGTCAAAAAAGTGTTGCTGCATTTTGTTGCATGCTTAAACAATGTTTGTTAATCTGACAATAAATCAAATCTGTGTTACGTGTGTGTACCTCCAAGGTCAATCAAATGTACGTGGTGGAAAGGGAAATAAAGCATGTTTGAAAATGCTTCCTATGGCAAAGCCTGTTGATAACATTGCTGAAATTTGCTTTTCACGTGCAAGTCTTGACTATAGTGAACACATGTCACCCACTTTTCGGAAGGAACGGGCAATGGGTATGTTTGTAACATTTACCATTTTAGCCATGGCTCAGTGTGTCTTGCCGTCTTGTGGTAGACCTTGAACGTCCTGACCTGCGTTGTTCTGCGACACTGCCGGTTACATTATAATGATCACGCAGAGTTTGTATGACAGTGGGCAACTCCTAATCTAGCAACTTCTCGCAGCCCTACATCATCCTGCAGCCATGCCATCACTCTCCATCTGTCAACATTGGTCAAGCGTCTGGTGTTATACCATCATGCCCTGCTGCTTTTCCCATCTTGATTTTCTCGTTCTGCCTTCAGTTCTTCCATCTTTATGTCATCTTCATCACCATTTGTTTCCTCTTCTGTGTTAGTGGTTATCATTTCTGATGCTTGACCTTGCTCATTATCAAGGAGTTCTGAGAAATTTCTTTCCATCTTTCGCTTTTTGATTCTCAACTGAATAAAATTTCGCTTCAGCAAAACCCATGAGTTCTTTCTGGGTGTACCCACATTCTTTGCCTATCTGTATGAAACCCTGTAGGTCCATGATGTACACTCAGAATGCTCACTATTATCTTTGCTATAGATTTTTACCATGCACTACTCAATCATATGTACTGTAAACACTTCACTTCTATTACCCGATAACTCTCTGCTTACACAGTATGCAGTAATGATAGTAAATGTCAATATCACTTCTCACATTTACAAATATCTGTGCATGTAAGTATATAACACCTCACCTCTCACTGTATACACATACTCCACTTTACCTCTTATTGTATAACTATAGTCTTACTTTGCCACTTCACTCCAGTCTCCGTACTCTGAAAATTTGGTCCTTCCGACCACTTAGTCTTTGTGATAAACTCAAAGACCCTTACAATAGTCGACAGTTGTCTAACTACATTTGATGATACTTCCTGGTGCTATGACACCACTGTACCAACTTGACACTAAATCAGCTTTTACACCAAAGTCTGTTAGTGGCACCCACTTTGGTGCTGTACTCAGATACTAATTCAATTCTTAATAATCTATCTTATATAAATGTCTACATTGGCAAAATGAGCACTACACAGATGAAAAGACACCCACTAAACACTACAAAAACAAAAATCCCAGTAACGAGGAATAAGATGATAGACACAGTTGAGCAGAGGTAGATTAGTATATACAATGCATGACTGCAAACGAACGAAAACAAGGGATACCCGTAAAAGTATTTACAAGATAGCAAGATGGAATGAGAAAACACACCACTTAAACACAACAAAAGAATTACTGAATGTGCAAGACAATGTAAATACTAACTACACTGATACACCTAACACCAACAGGGCTTGGATTATTTAGTAGGGCAGTCGCAGGAAACCCATCTGCCTTACTCCACCACTAAACATACACAGCCACACCCTAGAAAGAAATCAGTCTAATTCAATCTCTTCCAACAAGTAGGAACAGAATGAAGTAAACTCGCCCCTGTCCACCCTTAAACACAAATATAACCTTAAATCCAGTGGACTAAACAACGATGAAGTTCTGAGAGCTATCTCCTTCACTAGCCACTATCAAATCACTCCAATCAAAAGAAACTAAATAACATATAACCAATACTAACCAAAAAACATATCAATGCTTTACTCTGTAAATAATATCAATGACCCCAAGTAATAGGAAATAGAGTGAAAGATCCCACCTAACTAACTAACACCATATAAACATACAGACTACGTTCTACAAAGAAAGTGGGGAAAAAGAACAAAACAAAAGGAAAGAAAAACAACAACAAACCACTAAGCAAGCTTCAAGAAGCAGATGAAGAAACAGAACTATCCCCCTACTCTAAAAGATCAGACTGTACAATAAATAGTAAGTATCAGGTGGATAGACAAAAAAGAAAATTTAGAATTTAGAGGAAAAACAAGAAACATAAATATAACACATCATACAAAGATTTACAAACAACAAAAAAAAACTTAACTGACACTCCAGCGATGCTTGACCACATAACTCCTCAGTACTGGTGATGAAAATGCAGACAGAACAAACGTAACTCACACATGTAACATCCAACCGCACAATATAGATCCTAAAAATCAGACTTTTACATAAGTCTGTGTGCCAGCAAATACATTGATGTCCTTTGGCACCGTACTGTCACCACTAACAAGGTGAATAAACTGTTCTACATGGTGCTATCACAGCACTGTCCACAATACAGTAATGACTGAATGTTTCCATGAAAGTTCACACGAAAGTTCTAATCAACCAGCTTACATGTCTATGTGCTTGATTCTAACGTACTGTCTTTTGGCACTATGATATGCAAGAGTGTCACAATGTTCACTCCATAGTACTACACTACAGCAGTCCAACAGTCTGGTGAAGTACTGTCATGTCAGAGGCATTGGAGGGCATCCACTGGACGGGCCCCTCGCTGAAGTACGGTCACATCAGATGCGTTGGAGGGCACCCACTGGATGGGCCCCTCGTTGAAGTCCCGACAAACAAGATGTCCAACCAAGAGGATTACCACATAACCTGAGATACCTCTACCCCTATTGATCTCCTTACTATCTACCAGTTCCTACCAACAACTTCATTCCACCGTATACCGAGTTTGACCGAACTATCTCCCATCTGGCACCCATTTGCTGCCTGGGACAATCTATAACAAATAGTACTGACACCTCAAACTCCACTGCTCCACCTGGATCACTATCACTACACCACAAAGCTACCTTGCGACCCCTCAAACTGACAAGGCAGACTCAAGCTGAAACTTAATTCTATCACTGACACAAATTCTACTATTAATTGCCACTGTAGCACCAAAACTAACTTGCAACTTAATGACCAACACACTGTCCCATACTCTCTGAACTTAACAACACCACTGTTGACTAACTAGGTTACTAGCGTTACCGAGGTCACTTGACCGTAAACAGTTCACTGCACAAACGTTAACCACTAGCAAACACACTTTGTGAACACTGGGAAACCAAAATAACTGCTCCTATTATCTTCTATCACTCTGTGTGCATAACTTCTAGGCCCCCATGGCCTTTGAATAATAACTGAGCCACCCAGCTGTCAAATATCATATAATACTGTAAAATACTGGCCCTACGGCCTTTAGGCTCACCCAAAAAAACCGGACGCAGTCCTCAACTATCATGAGCAATATATGCTGTGGATTTGCAAAACACACCACCACTAATGATAAACAAGGCTTGTCCTTCTAAATGTACAACCACCACATATAATGATGACAATAAGAAATAACACCTTTAACAGGAATTTCCCTTTAATGATCGAATGCACACATGGCTACAAATATATGACATATATAAAGACACATGAATACATGCCAGAGCAAACTTCTCTTAATAGATTTGGCTAATAACCCCATATAACACAATATGGTGGCCTAGTATTAGCAATGACTAGAGCACCGCTCACCGTAGCAGCCCTACTTTATAACAAGGAACAGACCTCCAAAACTGGACAACGTAAACTCTGCGGTATGTAGAAAACTGACACTAGTTAACATCTCAAACTAGAATTACACACTACACACCAAATACTCCACAGGAAAGCAAAACTCAAAATATGAAACTCCTGGCACACTCTTCTCAGCCAACTGCAGGGCAGGGAAAGACTCAGTATGTCCGCTCTCGGACCTGACTAAACAATCACTGCCTATCTTGGCGCCAAAAAAATCCTGCTTCCCGTCCGGTCACCTGACCTGAGCAATCAAGTTATCTCAGGGTTGCCGAAACTCAGCGTTAACAGTGTAGCCACTCTAATTTTTCACCACCGCAAAATTGCGCTGTGACACAGGTCCTGTACAGACTAGATAGCCACTTTGAGAATAATAGTTGAACAAAGTCTGAAATGGAATTCACCACTATACATCGGATTTGTGGACTACGAAAAAGCATTTGACAGTGTAGAGTCCAGAGAATCACTTTGGAAATTGATGTGGCATTAGGGAGTTCCCCTGAAGATCATTAATTTAATAAAGAAAACATATGAAGACATGAAATGCATAGTTCTTCATGAAGGACAGCTTACAGAACCATTTGGGATAAGAACAGGAGTGTGACAGGGATGCCTCTTGTCTCCATTTCTCTTCTTACTAGCAATAGACTGGGTTATGAGACCATCGACAACACACAACTGAAATGGAATCCAGTGGACTCTGACTAAGCAGTTGGATGATCTGGATTTTGCTGATGACTTGGTTCTTCTGTCCCATAACCATAATCAGATGCAGGAAAAATTGAAAACACATGATGAGAGGTCACAGCAATCGGGTCTGAAAATACACAAGGAAAGGACAAAAATAATGGGAATAAATGCAGGTAATTATAATAGGGTTGAACGTGAAGAAACACCAATACAAGATGTAGAATTGTACACATATCTTGGCAGCAATATAGACAAAGTTGAAGGGACAGACAGTGATATCAAACTAAGAATACAAAAAGCAAGAGGAGCTTTCATTGCATTGGGAAATATATGAAGATCAAGAGAAATCGGATCCAACAGGAAAATAAGAATCTTCAACTCAAATGTGAAGTCAGTCCTATTGTATGGCTCTGAGACATGGAGAACAACAAAGACAACAACCAGAAAGCAACAGACTTTCATAAATGGGTGCTTGTAGAATAGAAGGATTAAAATGGTATGACAAGGTTACTAACGTGGAACTGTGGACAAGAACTAGACAAGTGTCAGTGGAACAAGAGTTGAGACGAAGATGATGGCAATAGATAGGACACACACTGAGGAGGCCTGCTGATAGCATTACAAGGCAATCCTTGTTCTGGAACCCCCAGGACAAGAGAGGCAGAGGTAGACAAAGAAGCACATGGAGAAGAGAGCTGGAAATAGGTGAAAATGATGAGGAAAACATGGAAAGAACTTGGCATGTGTTTGTTGAAGACCTATGCTCCTTTGGGAGTGGAGGGTTATGAATGAATGATAGAATTTGATGAAATTGATGTAATGTCTATCACCTTTTTTTGTGTGAAATTAGAGTTTCATCATTATTGCCAAACAGTTGCTGTTGTATTTTCCTAGCAACTCATTTCTATTGTAATTTTTTCAGCATGTTATGATTGATTACTTGCAGATGGCATGTGTCCCAAACTTATGCAATAGATTTTGCCCACACATGTAATTTTAGGTTTTGGATGGTTGTGTTCCTGATATCTACCAGTCATCCAGTGAAAAACTTTTTCACTTGGAAAGGGAGGGGTGGATCTTATGAACTATTTGAGTTGAAGTGAGTGAATGTTAAGTTTGACTGTCGGCACGAATGTAATTAATAGTAGCAGTAAGCACTGATGTTAAGTTCATGGGCATGACTGAGTTGTTGTGAATGAAGTGGTGGTGAAGACTGGTCAGATGTGAAAAGGGTGAAATGTAGTAAGGCATGAGAGAGAGATATAGTGACCTGGTTTGGTTAAGTAGGTCACGTTGTTGGCGCGTTGCCGTATTTAGGTAATATTGCTACTGGCGTAATTAGGTGTGTGTTTTGAGAAAGTGTTCTGAAAATGCAGGCTTTTATTAGTTTCTGCTTTTCTTATTGTGCTGTGGCCAAGATGGTCAGTGCAAGAAGCTAGAGATTAGCAGACCGAGTTTTTAGACATATTACAGTCTGGTGTTCACAGGTGTAGAATAGACAGCTTGTGCTCCTGGAGGAGCAGGTGTCTTTGATGGGTGCAAGTTTGGTAGGTCAAGGTTCGTGGTAGTCCTTGTTAGGGCTAGCATTCATGTGCCTGACTTTACGTGTCGGCAAGTTGGTTGTTCAAGGTTCCTGGTAGTTAGGCTCATTTCTTCTGCTTGTTGATGTTGTTATTGAGTCTTAAGGAAGTTGGCACATGCGGGCTGCTGATTTCGTCATGCAATATGTGATGTTTACTTCACCAAATTGCATGTGGTTGTTTTCTTGTGTACATGAGTCAGTATTTCTTATAGTAAATCCAACACGACAGTGGTAAAGCGCTACCAGTGGGGGGTAGCCAGCTAGCACCTATCCCCACTCGAGTAAAGAAGGTTCTGACACCAACATTCGTGCTTCTTCTCACTCATTTAATATAAATACGCAGACAAACATTTATCATAATCATGTACTTCTACTTCCACATGTACTTTAAACATACAGACAAACAATCATCAGCATGTGCTACTATTCTCATATGTACATTAAACACACAGACAATCATTCGTCATCATCATGTGCTACTACTCTCACATGTACTTTAAACATACAGACAATCATTCATAATCATCATGTGCAACTACTCTCACATGTACTTTAAACACACAGACAATCATTCATTATCCTCATGTGCTACTACTCTAACATGTACTTGTGACGGATGGAAAATATAAGCTGTCCCTGAATTGTCAGATGATAATGGTAGTACCCTTAAATAGCATCGGGGGGCCCTGGATTTATGTTGGAATTAAATCGCAAACGTGGTTTCCACGTGGATTTCCCCGCGTGTGATAATTAGTATGCAATAGTTATCATGCAGGCAGCCACGAGATTCGCTTTGTCTTAATTTTAGTTTAGCCACGCCTACTGTCTTATCTCTCGAGCGATTAAAATAAGCTATTTTTCTACCCCTTTCTGTCATCCCATCAAGAAGGCGTCGCCAATTCAACGGGCAAGCGGTCAGTTATCAAAGACTGCGTAGTCTCTAAGAACGAAGCAGAGTTTTAACACCTATGGTTAACAAGTTAACGCAAACTGGTCTAGAAGGTTAGAAATCTCTGCTGGACGAGGAGAAGCGAGGAAAGTCTAGCGGTAATAGTGTGAAAAAGAGCTTTGATAGGTGGGCCCAGTCAAAATAGTTCCCTAGAATCAAGAAAGGCAAGAAATATCACAGGCGGCTATTATTTTTCATTCACTAACTACATATTGGTATCGCTGAAAAATGCAGTTATCATTCGCGCCAGAGAGTTGAAGAAGTGCCTAGCTTATATTGGAATCTAACAAGATTTCTTTTGAATTTCTTCTATATTGGAGTCTGAATTCATTCTGTGTGCTGCGGTAAAATATATTAGTCTTGAATGATTCAGTAGTTTAGTTTCTTCATTTTATTTCACTGGATTTATTGATTAATTTAAACCTATTAAATAAACTCATAAGTAAAGTTTTCCAGATGTAAATCCAAGAATGTAACTATCCGTATTTCCCGAGACATAGATGTGTAACATAATTATAAAACACTAGGGATCGTAATTGTTTAATAACCATATATTTCTATTTCATCTCGTGTAAATTTTGAGTAATTAACTGCTCATAGCTAGTGTTCAAAAGCGATACATTAGCTAGTCATTCGTGTAGTTCTTTTAATATAAATAATTAAATACCAGAGTGATTTTTTACAGGTCTTACCTAAAAGGAGGGTTTTAGAATATTAATTATAGTGAATTACCTGTTATCTATATTCTCTTTTATACAGGTGGTCATACCTTTTGCGATCCAACGATTTTTTTAAATAGAGTCTCATGTTCAGATGGCTTACGGCATCGTAAATTATAGGTTCCTAAACATTCCAACATTGACAGAAAAAATCTGATGTTGGAGACCCTTATAGGTCCACCTTCTCAATGTTAAATTGTGTTGACTGTTAAAACTGGAACGGGACAATGCCAGAAGATTTTTCTATATTATATTAAATCATATAAAGTTCCCTGGCCTGATGAGGCAGAACTTACAGCACAAATTTACTTAATCGAACCCATATGACAGTAAACATTTTCCTACCACCAACTTCTACAGAGAACATTTACGGCTATTTCTTTCCGAGAACAGCCTATGAGTAACATTCTGCTGTTTGAAATATTTCCCATTCACTACGACAGAATCCTAGAAAAAAAACGTATCCCCAATTAAATACCTGCAGTCCGAAGAGGAATACCCGCCAGGAAAAATATAATTCAGCGAAATCTCCGAGAGAAAATAGCAGTTGCCTAGACGGAGTTTTCTAGGGCTGAACTGGACAAATAACAAGACATATAATAGTCTTTAAAGACAATGTGTTTGATTAATACCATGGATGTATGCAGCCGACAGAGGGGTGAGCCTGATTGTAGTGAGCTCACTGTATGAATGTAGAGAGTAAAACGGAACGAAAGAATTTATTTTTTTAAGTTTACTACTAATATAACACCTTTTTATCTATCTCTTACTAAGTCTGAAGGCCTACGGGATAGCTAAGTTAAGGACATACCGTATACCCGTCCTGACTTACCCCCCCCCACTCCCATTGTTAATCATTTGTTTGATCTTTTGGGTAAACAACCTCGGGTTGGATCATTCCTTGTTTTTCCATACCAGAGGGAGGGTCTATGAGAGTATATATATATTTTTCTCTTATGTAACTATAATTCACTGATGAAATGAAAATGATGTATTGATGTTGTAATCTATTTTCTAAGGATATAATAAACTTAATAAACCTTAAGCTTTTGGTTTTGGTCAAAACCCTCCCCTGCCATATAATTATATGTGACCCCATAGTTTACCTGTTCGTTTCTACGTATGTACGTATTTATGTCACAAAAGTGTTTGTGTGTGCGTACGAGAGGATAATGTATTTGAATCAGTATCAAATGAGAAAATACTTCTCCATCTAAGTGTGTCGTACTAGAAAGGTTGGGTTGAGTAATTACTCAACCCAAGACAGTATTTTTCTCCTACACCTGTACTCCTCGTAAACAGGACTAATTCTCACACCTTTCTCTCACCTAGATTTCACTATATCACCTCTGCTCAAATGTGACCATAAAAATATAAGGCCTATCTATAAAAATGACGACAGTACTTAAACACACATTATCATCATGTGCTACTACTCTAACGTGTACTCTAAACATACAAACAATTATTCATTATCGGCATGTGCTACTACTCTAACATGTACTTTAAACATACAAACAATTATTCATTATCGGCATGTGCTACTACTCTAACATGTACTTTAAACATACAAACAATTATTCATCATCACATGCTACTACTCTCACATGTACTTTAAACACACAGGCAAACAATCATCATCATGTGCTACTAATCTCACATGTACTTTAAACATACAGACAATCATTCATCATCCTCATGTACTAATACTCTCATATGTACATTAAACATACAGACAATTATTCGTCATCATCATGTGCTACTACTCTTACATGTACCTTTATCATACAAACAATCATTTATCATCATGTACTACTACTCTTACATGTACTTTAAACATACAAACAATCATTCATCAACATGTACTACTACTCTCACATGTACTTTAAACATACAAACAATCATTCATCATCATGTACTACTACTCTCACATGTACTTTAAACATACAAACAATCATTTATCATCATGTACTACTACTCTCACATGTACTTTAAACATACAAACATTCATTCATCATCATGTACTACTACTCTTACATGTACTTTAAACATACAAACAATCATTCATCATCATGTACTTTTATCACATGTACTTTAAACATACAAACAATCATTCATCATCATGTACTACTACTCTCACATGTACTTTAAACATACAAACAATCATTCATCATCATGTACTACTACTCTCTCATTTACTATAAACATACAGACAAACATTAATCGTCATCATGTGCTACTACTCTCTCATTTACTATAAATATACAGGCAAACATTAATCATCATCATGTTCTACAGCTCTCCTATGTACTATAAAGATACAAACATTAATCATCATCATGGTCTACAGCTCTCACATGTCCTTTAAACATAAAGACAAAAATTCATCATTATCATGTGCTACTACTCTCACGTTTATTATAAATAAAAATGCAGGCATTCAACATCATCATGTGCCACAATGGTCATATTTACCTTAAACAAAGAGACAAGAACCAATAGTCATCACCATATAACTATTTAAAATCATTCTTGTCCTAGACTTTAACTCTCCCACTGACTATCTCACATCTACTTTCTACGATCATACTTTTCTCTGGATTATTCTTTCTGAAACTGTGATCTTTGCCTCACTTTAAATCATAATTCATTTGTCTCTTAGACCTTCACAATCTATTTTGATGTCCCATTCTGAACTGTTGTGTCTATTTGCAATCCTCTTTCTAAATTTATTTAGCTACATTTTCCTTTCTGACTATTTTTATCTTTGTTATTTTCATATCCAAATGTGTCCTCCGCTCTATAAATCAAAGTGACGATAGAAATGTAGAACAGCAGCTTTGAACAAATCAACGTGAAGATAGAAATATAGAACAGCTGCTTTGAACAAATGACGTGAAGATAGAAATATAGAACAGCTGCTTTGAACAAATCAACGTGAAGATAGAAATATAGAACAGCAGCTTTGAACAAATCAACATGAAGATAGAAATATAGAACATCAGCTTTGAACATATCAACGTGAAGATTGAAATATAGAACAGCAGCTTTGAACAAATCAAGGTGAAGATAGAAATATAGAACATCAGCTTTGAACATATCAACGTGAAGATAGAAATATAGAACAGCAGCTTTGAACATATCAACGTGAAGATAGAAATATAGAACAGCAGCTTTGAACAAATCAACGTGAAGATAGAAATATAGAATATCAGCTTTGAACATATCAACGTGAAGATAGAAATATAGAACAGCAGCTTTGAACATATCAACGTGAAGATAGAAATATAGAACAGCAGCTTTGAACAAATCAACATGAAGATAGAAATATAGAACAGCAGCTTTGAACAAATCAACGTGAAGATAGAAATATAGAACATCAGCTTTGAACATATCAACGTGAAGATAGAAATATAGAACAGCAGCTTTGAACAAATCCACTTGAAGATAGAAATATAGAACATCAGCTTTGAACATATCAACGTGAAGATAGAAATATGGAACAGCAGCTTTCAACAAATCAACGTGAAGATAGAAATATAGAACAGCAGCTTTGAACAAATCAATGTGAAGATAGAAATATAGAACAGCAGCTTTGAACAAATCAACGTGAAGATAGAAATATAGAACATCAGCTTTGAACATATCAACGTGAAGATAAAAATATAGAACAGCAGCTTTGAACATATCAACGTTAAGATAGAAATATAGAACAGCAGCTTTAAACAAATCAACGTGAAGATAGAAATATAGAACATCAGCTTTGAACAAATCAACGTGAAGATAGAAATATAGAACAGCAGCTTTGAACATATCAACGTGAAGATAGAAATATAGAACAGAAGCTTTGAACAAATCAACGTGAAGATAGAAATATAGAACATCAGCTTTGAACATATCAACGTGAAGATAGAAATATAGAACAGCAGCTTTGAACAAATCAACATGAAGATAGAAATATAGAACAGCAGCTTTGAACAAATCAACGTGAAGATGGAAATATAGAACATCAGCTTTGAACATATCAACGTGAAGATAGAAATATAGAACAGCAGCTTTGAACATATCAACGTGAAGATAGAAATATAGAACAGCAGCTTTGAAGACATTACAGTAAAACACAGACCTGGGACATTGAATAAAAAATGAGGAACTAATTACAAATATATGGGCTTAAGGGAAGTAACTATAGTAAAATGCTATTTTCATAAATAACTCCGGGATTTCGATACAAATTCATAGGTTTAACTTGTAATAGTAATAGATATACATACCCACACATTTAATGAATAATGCTAGTGATTGCCATGGAAACGGAAGCCATATTTTATTTGACGTCCATATTTCAATTAACTACGTCATTTTTATTTGTTGAGATATGAGCACCAAAGTTAAAGTGGAAGCTGATTGTTGTAATTTAAAACTTTCTTTTAGACTCGATTTTAGATGATCCTGCGATAAAGAGCTTTAATGTTTGTGTATAACAAATAGCATCCGATTTTTTGTTTCAAAAGTTTACACCATTATTTGCGGTAAATCAAAATTGTGATAAGAATTCATACATGCCACACGCTATGATTTACCCATAATCTGTACAGGGTGTTTGCGTTTTTAGACGTGTACGGCCCGTACATACGGTCTGTACGGGTTTTTTCGCCTAATTATTAACCCTCTCAGCACCATTATGACGTACGCCGTACGGCATAAATCTTGACAATTTTTGTCGCTGTGCCGTACCGAGTACGTCACGGATGTAGCGCGATACTTCGTTCCCATACACCTATAAGACGTACGGCGTACGTCATATTTTAAAAGCACCAGAACTCTTCTGTTTACAACCGTATCGGCAATAGCTGGGCATAATCGGATTCCGCATTGAAAAATCTGGCCACTAAGCTTGAAACGAACAAAATATTTTACTGCTAGCGAATACGGTAGAACTGATAATAGTGATTTTACAAAAGCGAAAGTACAAACATGGACGCTGCCGTACCGCCGAACCATAAACATTTTGTGGAAAAAGAGCACGAAAATCCTTGTTTGAGTTGAATTTATTCAACTTGAATGATTCTGACAACTCTTTTTACTGAGATTCTGGTAATCTTTACCTTTATTGCCGTCGAGTATGTTTAATATGTGTATTGTTGTACCATTTAGAGTTAAGGATGAGGTTAGGTTTTTACGGCACTAAGTAACATAAAACAAGATTATGAGAAAATCTAGATTTTCTACACAGGAAAAGCACAATTTCTTCAGAAAATACAATTTACGCTATCATATAAACCTACTTCGAATGTGTTCTGACAAACGATTGGGCCATATCTTGATTCACGAGAATATAAATTGTACGAATTCAGATTAATCCTTTTTTTCTTTTTTGTGCTATTTTGACTTAAAATAAGGTGTAACTCCACCCCCTAAAACAAACTGACTGCAGGATTAAGCATGTTTCCAACACAATATATATAAAGCAACACGGATATCAGCAGACCACAAGACAGAAAACAGATTGGTCATAAATGTATAAACAAGACATTTAATTCAATATTATGTAACATATGTAAAGGTAGTGACCTAAATAAAGATCAAACTCAAAAGACATACAACAATACACCACTACAAAAAATAACTTAATGTGCGATATTCAAGAAATCAAGAAACAATTTACCGACACAAAATACAACTATACACCATCACAAACAATAAGTTAATGTGCGATATTCAAGAAGTCAAGAAACAATATGCTGACACAATATACAACAATACACCATTACAAAAAAATAACGTAATGTGCGATATTCAAGACATCAAGAAACAATTTACCGACACAATATACAACAGTACACCATTAGAAACAATAACTTAATGTGCGATATTCAAGTCACCAAGAAACAGTACACCATTACACACAATAACCAGAACAGAGATGACATGATGAGACCTTGAACTTATGACTCAGACTTGAGGATAAGGATGCTATGATGAGATGTTGACCTGAAGACACAGACTCGAGGATAAAGATGATATGATGTGATGTTTACCTGATGATACAGACCTCAGGATGGCAAAGATGACATGATGAGATGTTGAACTTATGACTCAGACTTGAGGATAAGGATGATATGATGAGATCTTGACCTGAAGACACAGACTCGAAGATAAAGATGACAAGCGCGTGCACAGACATACACTTAACTGACAACTACATTTTAAAAAAAATGTAATTTACAACTCTTATCCAAATTTTAAAGAAAATATATATATATTAGCTTTCCGTGTAATATACTTGTAACCGTGGGGTGTATATGTTGATACAAATATAAGGCATATAGTGTAATATACTTGTAACAATGGAGTGTACATGTTGATTCAAATATAAGGCATATAGTGTAATATACTTGTAACCGTGGGGTGTATATGTTGATACAAATATAAGGCATATAGTGTAATATACTTGTAACAATGGGGTGTACATGTTGATTCAAATATAAGGCATATAGTGTAATATACTTGTAACCGTGGGGTGTATATGTTGATACAAATATAAGGCATATAGTGTAATATACTTGTAACCGTGGGGTGTATATGTTGATACAAATATAAGGCATATATGTTCAAGTTTCTTGTGTGTTTGTTTGTTCTATCATTCAAGTCAAGATACTGGTGTTTTACCAGAGACAGTTATTTCTGATGATGTTCGTACCCAAGTTCGTTCCAGATTTTCTCTGTGGTGTTTAATGATTTTATGACAATCATTAGCATAAACTTAATATTCGATATTAACTGCAAAACCTTCAACAGGAGGTAGTTAAGTCCTTAGGGATCCAGGAAAACAGTTTCTTATCTTGAACATAACATCCAAGACAAAGTCATTTGCATACAATTACAATTCCTCATGAAAAGTAGTGTCTTGATATACATTTATTTTTCCTCCTGCAATTGTATCCAATTTGCTGTAAATACTTTGCCTGGTTCTTTTTTATTATGTTTATCCAACATAGGAGTAACTGATAGCCGAGTCTCTACCTCTTGTATGATGAGTTAATTTGACATTAGAGAGCTCAGTTTTCATTTCTTATAAGTTCAGATCGTTTTTCCCAACATTTAGGCATTTCTGGTCTAATTAGGTTTTATTCTGAAAAATGAAAAAAGTCACACAAAGCTGTACTTACGGGTAATCATCATCAGTTGCCATCTCCACAACGGAGGTTGGCTGTAATGGATCTCCAACGTCTTCTGTCTCTTGTCTTGGTGGTACACTCTGATAGACTCTTTCCCGTCCATCTCTTGATGTTATCTTCCCACTTATAGCGCTGTCTTCCCCTTGCACGTTTACCTTCAACTCTCCCTTCTGTTATGGTCTTCTGCAAGGTGTTATGCCTTTTTATGTGGCCAAAGTATTTTAGCTGCCGAACTTTGACCTCTCTCATTAGTTCTCTTTTCATACCTAGATTTTCTAGGACCTCCTTATTTGTTTTCATCTCTTTCCATGAGATACGCCCCATTCTTCTATATATCCACATTTCAAGAGCCTCAATTCTTTCTTCCAAATGCTTATTCATCGTCCATGTTTCTGCACCATACAGAAATGCAGAATATATATAACACTTTATGATTCTCAGTTTTAATTTATGAGATAACTGTTTGGATGTCAGTATATGTTTCATGTTGTTGAATGTAGCTTTGGCCATTCCTATTCTCTTCTTGATTTCTGTTTCACATCTGCCATCTTCTGTTATTATATGACCAAGATATACGTAGCTCTTGACTTGTTCCAGGATTTTCCCATTTACGCTTATCTTTAATGTGGGTTTATCGTCTGTTTTGCTAATTATCATAGTTTTTGCTTTCTCAATATTAATGTCGAGTCCATATTCATGACTTATACTGTTCACTTGCTTCACTAGTTCTTGTAACTCCTGTTCGCTTTCAGCTAACAACACGGTATCATCTGCATATCTAAGGTTGTTTATTGATCTTCCACTGATGTTCAGTCCTGGTATTTCCTGTATCTGTTTGAAAATTTTTTCGGTGTATAAATTAAATAGGCAGGGGGACAGCACACAACCTTGTCTGACACCTCTTTTTATGTCTATGTATGGTGAATAATTCCTTCCCGATCTTACTGTGGCAGTTTGCTCCCAATAAAGGTTACTGAGTATTCTTATATCTTTTCCATCAATACCTATGTCTTTGAGGCATTCAATTATTTTCTCATGATGGATTCTGTCAAAAGCCTTCTTATAGTCAATGAAGCACATATACATACTTTTTTGGACCTCTGTATATTTTTCTGCTAATCTTCTTAGGCAAAATATTGCCTCTCTTGTTCCACTGTTCCGTCTAAAACCAAACTGTTCTTCTTGGATTTCACGAATTACGGGTAATATTACGGGTAATATGAATTCCCAACTATGTAAAAATTATCTGGTTCACAAAGAGTTGATACCTTGATAACTTCAAGACTAGCAGTTAGATAGACTAGGGTTACGTCCGTACAAACTGGCTTCTGTAGATCAACTGACTTCGGTTATGCGAAATCTGCTATTTCAGAGTGGTGCGCGATTTTACTACCTTCTGGTTGGTTAGTCTAATAGTTCTTTATTTATTTTATTGGGTGTCATATGCTTACCGATGGATGGTCTCGGCTATTCCGATTTATGTCATCGGTTGATAAGCTACTCCTGCCAAAATATATCGTTGAGTCACTATTTAACCTAGTGTCGACTAGTTTCAGTCTGATACTAGTATAACTCGAGTCTTTATTTCAATAAAACATCGTAACTGTTCTTCCTAATCTAACTGATAACTACCAGTATTAGCATGAATTATGCTATGGTTTCAGTAGTAGGCCTTCCGGTGACATACTGAATAATGAAATCTACCTCCTGTGCTCTGGACTCGTTTATCGCAAACTGATAATGGCATTAGCGGATCGATTACATTTCTTAAATTAAAAAAAAAAAAGCACCAAAAAGAAAAAAATAAAAGATGTTTTAAAAACAATATTTTAAACACAGGCTTTTAATGCACTAAAAAGCCACAAATAATTTTTCGAGGATTTTATAGCTTGCAGTCAAAAAATGTTACATCAAATTGACAAAAAGCCTGGGGCGCTGATTCTACATGAAATTAACTTCTGCTTTATACGTCTTTACGCACTTATGGATACAATATATGATAAGCGCTTAAGCGTCCCAGGCTGTTTAAAAGCATAAACAGCCTGTGTTTAAAATAATTTTAAAAATATTTGTTATTGTTTTGCTGCTGGTTGTATTGCTCCATTGTTTTGTTTGTAATGTCATAGATGATCTGTCGTTCTACTTCGGTTCTTTTAAGGATCTTTTCGTTTTCAGATTTTATTTCTGCCAACTTGGCGGTGTCATCTTGTATTGGTTGTTGTACTATCTTTATATCGAGCAACACTTGTTTTGCACTTTCGACACTACCCGGGGTTTCTTCATATCTGTCAGTTGTGGTTCGGTTGTTGTCTAGCTGGCGGTTTTCTCTGTCTTTTTGTAGTTTTGGTTTCAGATCTCTCACCTCTGACCTAAGCTGTTGGACTTGTTTAGATAGGCTGTCTTCGCGTTTATTACCTAGTGTACTTGCTGCAATTCTGTGCTTTGCCTCTTGGTATGAAACTCCCTTTCCAATGGACACTAATTATTTGCCTTGTTTCCTGGTTTTTGGGACACCCACGGTATCTTGCTCTATGATTTCCGGGGCAGTTGGCACATTTTCTATTTGTGTTTGGCGTCCATTAGTTGTGGTATTGTTTGCCTTAGGGCAGTCTTTGTATTCTGACTGCTCGCACAGTATCTGCAGACCGTCTTTTTTATACACGTGTTTTTTGTGTGTGAGAATCACTGGCACTTCAAACAACACATCACTGGCAGGATGTAGTCATGCATTCTTTGGGGTCTATTCTGAAAAGAAATACAGTCCGGTGCTGTTGTTCCTTGTGAAGTCAATATTATCAAGCTGGTGTCTTCTTTGTTCCAGGACTTTAACCTTTCGGCGTGTCTGATCTTCGCTAGAGGATCTTCGGCCTGGATGCAGCTGATGACCTCTGCGTCTGACAAGCTGGTGTCGATCCCTTTAATTAATACTTTCTTGCTGTGTCTGTGGGTTTCCGCTTGGATTTTGATCCAGTGTGGTAGCTGAAATTCTTTAGGCCCGGATAACAGAGCAGCCATCAGCGATTTAATCTTTTCCGTAGCATTCAGGGCAAGTATCACTCCCTGTTGGTGCCTGCTGATACTTACTATGCCTCTTTTGCCTACTACATCCTCCAAGACATTGATTACTTTGTCGTCCGGGAGTGCTCTGAGGGTGGTCTCTCTCCCACACAACTGTGTAATTTTAATTTTGTGGTCTTGTTCCAGCTCCTTGGGAGTGCTTTTCTGTGGTTAGCCTTAGCGGCATCTCCCATCTGCCACCACTGGCCGTGCACCTGTCTTAAGGCTTGGAACACTGTGTCTGCTCTCGATTCTGTGTATCATTATGTGTCGTACATGTTGGTCTTCTTTGTTTTTTTTACAATTGGCATTTAGATCTTCGGCTTGTCACGATTTTCGCAGCAACTCCGGGTGGTCTCTCAGGCTCAGGTTCCTAATTTCTTTATATACTCTCTACCGTCATCGGAACAGCTACTTTAGACGGTGAGCTTTAGACGGTGTGAGCTTGGTTTCTCAGGTTCAGGATTTCTTTATATACTCTCTACCGTCATCGGAACAGCTACTTTAGATGGTGAGCTTTAGACGGTGAGCTTTAGATGGTGAGCTTTAGACGGTGTGAGCTTGATTTCTCAGGTTCAGGTTCCTGATTTCTTTATATACTCTCTACCGTCATCGGAACAGCTACTTTAGACGGTGAGCTTTAGATGGTGAGCTTTAGACGGTGTGAGCTTGGTTTCTCAGGTTCAGGTTCCTGATTTCTTTATATACTCTCTACCGTCAACGGAACAGCTACTTTGAACGGTGAGCTTTAGATGGTGAGCTTTAGACGGTGTGAGCTTGGTTTCTCAGGTTCAGGTTCCTGATTTCTTTATATACTCTCTACCGTCATCGGAACAGCTACTTTAGACGGTGAGCTTTAGACGGTGTGAGCTTGGTTTTTCAGGTTCAGGTTCCTGATGTTTATCCTATACTCTCTACAGTCATCCGAGTTTGGAGCAGTTTCTCTGAAGTAGACACAGCTGTCGATTTGGTATCGTATGGTGGTGGTGGCAACATGGCCCTCATCTTCTCTTTTGCTTCCCAAATCTGTTGGAGCAGTCTCATAATGTTTTCTTTGATGTCTGCAATGTCGGAGATTTCTTCTATTACATCAGAGACGTTTGCTTCTATCATTTCTTTCACCTCGTCAAGGGTCAGATTATTCAGAATCTCTGGTAGGCTGTTACCTGTCTCTGTTAACTCCGTCGTAGTGTCACGAGTTTTACTGGTCGGCTTGTTTGGTATCCTGTTTCCAGGATTAGACGCTGATGTGTTGTTATTCAACGCTGGTGGGCTAGTGTACACATTTTTTTATGTAAAACTTTTGCCTCGTTTTGACGAGGCGCGTCCCGTTCAACCTAGTCGGTTATATTAGGGCGCATGTCCAAATATCAAAGACCCTTAGGTCTGAGGGTTATTTAGTGTAGACTTTCCACTTCTTGGCTTGTGGTTTAAATTGGACCATTTTTGCTGTGATGTGAACGAACGTCTGTAACAAACAAACGAGCTGCCCGATGAGTTCCGTCTTCCGGTGAATGTATTACAGGTGGCCTGTCTATTTACCTGTGTAGTGAAATTGACAGAGATACAACGGTAAAATACTCAAAAGATAACATTTAAGGATAAAAACATAATGCGTAGGCTGCTGATGTACATGATCGCCTAGACCGCGGGTCATCACCCTCCATAAAATTGACTTGCTAGACCGGAGGGGAACGGAGTATCAAAAGGGAAAAAAATATGACTGGAAAGGCTAAAGAGACGCAATTGGGGGGGGGGAATGGATGAAAGTAAAAAAATTCAAGTCCCCCAAATTGACACGAGGTACGGAATTGGACGTTTTGCGATACCAAGCGCTTGATTTGAATTTGAGCGGAAGAACGCAGATGTTAGGAATATTACAAAAATTTAAAAAGTAATTTTTCTTAATATTAATGTTAGGAGTATAAAAATTAGCTGGCCGGATGGCCTATTCTGAGCAATGAAATAATATGATCTTAATTTTACAAACGGATAGATAATATTGAAGATAATGACAAAAGACAGTGTAGTTCACATCATCGCTAGACTATATTGAATCTAAAAGTGTCACAATTTGCACACAAAAACACGACCTTGGGAACAGGTGTTCAAAGTTACTTATTATGGAGGAGAGGGTTTTTGAGCGGTAGCTGTGTCTAAATATAACTTTTTACGACAAAATTTTAAGGGGAGAGAAAGGTTGCTTCAAAAATCAAGCACATTTTTTTTTTAGAAACACAAGTAGAGACGGACAGACTAACAGATAACCATCCATACTTGACTGAAGCATGACTGAAATGACTTTAGTGTAGAAATTTGAAATTAAAAATAAACCTCGGCAGTGATTGGCCACAGACAATCATATCATTAGCGCTCAGAGCGCATTTGGGGTCATTCTTCAATAATTGTTCAGTGTTAGACACAGATTTTAAAGTGTGGAGTTTTCCCATATGAAAGACAGTGAATAAATTTAGGGACGCCATACTATAGCCAGCAGCTCAGCTGAGTTTTGCTAGCAATTCTGTGTTATGTATTCATAATCTGGTAAGATTGAAATTATTTCTTTATATATTTTGAATATTGTTTCATGTTCGAGTGATTTGATACTGCCATATCAAAATCTAGCCTTACAAACAAGTAGGGATTTTGCTCTAGACCCCCCGCCCAAGTCAGGGTCTAGGGACTAACAGTGTACATAAACTACAGCAAGGATTATGCAAAATAAATCAAGCGTTGAAACAGATTACCTATCTTCTTTTAGGGCCGACAACTAATAATTATTTTTCAGAATCTATAGTCTGGGAGGATCTATCGGATGTAAACCCACCATGGTAACTGTGCTGTTTGGTCAGAGAGATCTGACCTGTCTGTATGATGTGGTTGTTGTGTCAGTGTGGTGTCCAGACGTGGGTATAGAATAGATTTTGACACATAGCCCATACTTTGATTGCAGAGCTGTGAGTTTTCTATCGACAACAAAGCAGAGTCTATTCGGTGGGTGACTGTACTCGAGTGTATCTGTGCAGTTCTTGTGACAGAGACCACCATTATTGCCCGCCAGCACGGAGAGGTGGGACCGCAAGTTTTCAGCACCAGAGCTACAAAAAGATGAGTGAGCCTCTGGTCTGCTGGACATTCACCAACTATTGGTAGTGACTAATATCCCCATAAAAATTCCCACCATTTTCTGGACACGGTGTAGTCAATATAGACAGGTGTGATGAGACCACCCTAACAGCACAGACAATAAATATCCTCCCTAGTAGCTGACTACCAGAACATTTTAATAAAACTAACTATTCTAGTACTTAAATATGTACACTTTTGCATTTATTATGTAACATTCCATGCATAATTTTCATAATTTTTAAATCCTTCTTTTAAAACAAGTTCTGGTCAAAATAAAACTTGATCCAGAACCAATAAATGTAATATAATTATATCAAAAACTTTATACACGTGAGTTAGTTCAGTGTATTTTAACACTTGTTAATCTTATTAGTCTTCTTAAATGTCTGTGGGTGTATTTATAACTAACACACCACATTACACATCATTACCCTAGACACTTTACGTAGCCACATTCATTAAGAAAAAAAAAAAATTAAGTGTGAGGTCGTAGTGGTAGCAAGAAAGGCCTTCTGATAATTCTCAACTACATTTTATCTCAGGAGCCTTCACAGCTGGCCTCATACAAGTTACAGGTAGTAATAACACCATCATACAATACCATCAACACCACGACATATATTGGGGTCTTGTCCGGGATAATTAGCCCAACAGTAATATTAAGATCTCCTGGTGGGAGAAATAAAAGTAGGGAAATAAATTGTAAAATTTCCTTTAAAATTAAAAGTGTCCCTGCAGATAAAAGTTGGTGAATCTTCACAGCCAGTAATAATTAATTAGTTAACTGGTTAGTTAGAATTAGTTAGATTATAGTCATAGGAAGTACTTAGTATATTTACTGGTTAGGTATTTAGCTTGTATATTATTATATTGTCTGAAAAGTATGGCTGAGCTAGCAAAGTTTAGATCAGCTGCTGTGCTCACTGCGAAGGAGATGGGGATGGATGGTCAAATTTTAATTCAATACGTAACGACTGAATGTGATAAATATATTGAAAGGGAAGATAGAAAGGTAGCTGAAGAGAAGAGGTTACAAATTGAGGCTGATAGAGAAATTAAGAGGCTGCAGATTGAGGCAGAAGAAAAACGACAGCAAAGGGAGGCAGAAGATAAAAAGGCCGAAAGGGAGGCAGAAGATAAAAAGGCCGAAAGGGAGGCAGAGGAAAAAAGGTTGACTGCCGAAAGGGAGGCTGAAGATAGAAGGTTGCAGAGGGAGCACGAATTACGACTAAGGGAGCTGGAATTACAAGGCCCGGCCCCTGAAAATGGTGCCAGCCCTTTTGCCTCAGATGCTACGCCCAGTATGGGAGCCTCAAACTCAGCTATGGGGTTTCATTTAGACCATTTTGTTGAGAAAGACGATGACATAGAGGGGTACCTAGGACGTTTTGAGTTATTAGCTACTACATATGGGTTAGAGAGAGAGAGGTGGAGCTTAAAGCTATCACAGGGATTGAGGGGTACTTCTTACGAAGTATTTGCCAAAATGAACAGGGAAGACCAAGACAATTATGACATGTTAAAGCAGGCTTTGTTATTAAGGTACGAAAAGAATGGTGAATTTTATCGTAAGAAATTCAGAAATGCCAAACTGTTGTCTGGGGAGACATACCACCAATTTTCTGCCAGAATAGAAACCTATTTGGAGAAATGGACGGCTCAGGCAGAGGTAAGTGGTGCTAAGAAGAAGCACATAGACAATTTTAAAGCTCCACAGCAATTTAATAAATTTGATAATAGAGAGCAGGGAAATAAGGGTAGGACAAACTTTGAGCGGCCAAGAAATGACTATCGCGACAGAAACTCACAGTTCAATGACCAAAAGTTCAATGAAAGAAAACCGTTGAACCAAGGAAAAAGATGGTGTAAATGGTGCAAGAAGGATAACCATAACACCGAATTTTGTAGAAGGAAACCTTCAAACATTGCTGCAATGAAGTCGGGGACGCAAAGAGTAAAGGTTAATCCTAAGGGACAACAGGAACCTTATCACCCCCCAGTTTGTGAGGATGTTATTTGTAATGGGGTCACCATAAGGTGCCTTTATGATACAGGTTTGGATTATGATTCAGTTGTGAAGTCTAGCCTAGTGGACCCAAGTCAGTATACCACAGAAACAGTGGAAATACAAGGGGCGACTAAGGACATACCACTCATGACACTTCCCATCGCAAGGATAACGGTGAAAACTCGCTATGTGGAAGGAGAAATCAGAGCAGCAGTGATAGATGAACCAATCTACCCTCTGATATTGGGGTGTAGATACGTCTTCTTGGGGAATCCCGAGAAACCTGTGATCATGGCGACAGTGCAGACCAGGTCACAGAAGAAGGAGGAAGAAGGTGAACCTATAAATGCTCATCCAGAGGAGATGAGGAAGGCGCAGGCTGAGGATAGGACACTCCAGCCATGTTTTAAAAAATTACCCAAATGCCACACACCTCCGAGCAAGGGGGAATATTTCATGAAGAACAAACTCTTATACAGGAAGGCCGGAACTGGAACAAATGGTCACAACCAGCTGGTTCTTCCCATTTCATATAGAGATAAAGTGATGGAACTCGGACATGCGATTCCCTTCAGTGGTCACATGGGGATCAGCGCCACAGGACAGCGTATAGCTTGTCATTACTTCTGGCCAGGGATAACGGAGGATATAAAAAGATATGTCAAATCCTGCCCAGAATGTCAAAGGGTAGCTCCAAAGCACTGGACTGCTCCTGCAACTCTAGGGGAAATGCCCATAGTGGGAACACCTTTTGAGAGGGTTGCAGTGGATATTGTAGGACCTCTCACTCGGACCAAGAGGAGGAACAGTTACATCCTTACTCTGGTGGACACTTGTTCTATGTGGGGAGAGGCGGTAGCCCTGCCATCAATTGATTCAAAACATGTAGCAGAGGCACTACTTACAATATTTACCCGATTAGGATTCCCGCATCAAATCTTGACGGATAATGGTTCTCAGTTCAAGGGGAAACTAACGGAAGAAGTTTTTAAGCTATTTCAAGCCAGGCACTTTCATTGTAGTCCGTACCATCCACAAGGGAACGGCCAAGTAGAGAGGTTCAATGGGACTCTCATTTCTATCCTGAGAAAGCTGGCACACGAAAAACCGGATCTGTGGGATCAATTCCTGCCCGCCGCATTGTTTGCGTACCGGGAGGTACCACATAGTTCAACCGGGATGGCTCCCGCAACTCTGCTATTTGGGAGGCCAATAAAAGGGCCTTTAGAAGCTCTATTAAGGACCTGGACAGATGAGAAGGCGGAAGAGACTGTTACCTCATCGTATCAATACGTGAACGAACTGACCACTCGTTTGAAAGCTGGATGGAAACTGGCAAATGATAATTTGAAACAAGCCAGGAAGAAACATGCAGCATACTTTAATAGGAAGGCAAAGGACAGGGAACTGGCAGTCGGAGAGAAGGTGCTGCTTTTACTACCCGGAAGCCAGAATAAATTACAAATTGGTTGGCAAGGTCCATATACGGTTCTAGAGAAGGTGTCTAGAACAAACTATAAAATTGACAAAAAGGGGAAGGAAAAAGTTTATCATGTAAACCTGTTAAAGAAGTATCTGGACAGACCACTCCAGGAAAGCACCCCCTTATTGACCTTAGCTATTGCAACCCAGATGCAAAAGGAACCACTCACCTCACATGAATACCCATTACATCCTTGTGAAACAGCAGCACAGGTAAAAGTCAGTAAGCACCTGACTAAAAACCAGAGGGAGAGAGTTCAAAAGGTTCTGGAGGAACATACAGATGTATTAACAGATAAACCAGGCCATACAAATTTGCTACAGTATGACATGAAACTGGTAGACTCAAACCCAATCTGTATGAGAGCCTATTCTATTCCGTTCGCGAAGGAGAAGGCATTAAAGGAAGAAATAGATTATTTATTGAAGGAGGGGATTATTTCGCACAGTGAATCATCTTTTAGTTCTAGTGTCGTTTTGTTGAGGAAACCGTCTGGGGAACACAGACTGTGCATAGATTACAGGAAACTGAATGCTGTCACAGAAGGACAAGTGGATCCATTACCAGACACAAAACAGCTATTTGCCAGACTGAACAAGGCAAAATACTTTTCAAAGGTGGATCTTAGTAAAGGCTATTACCAGATCCCAGTGAAGCCTGAAGTGAGACCTTATTTGGCTTTTAGCACTTCGGATGGACATTATGAATTCAATATGCTACCATTCGGACTGAAAAATGCTCCGAGTGTGTTTTCAAGGATGATGCGAAAATTGTTGGACCCCCTGAATAACCCATGTATCACAAATTTCATGGATGATATTCTCGTCGCCACCGAGACATTTGAAGAACACATTGAAGCTCTGGAGATGTTGTTTGATAGACTTCGGGAGGCGAACTTAACTGCTAGGCCAACAAAATGTTGTATTGGATGCAAAGAGTTGGAATTCTTGGGACACACTGTATATCAGGGTAATATGACCCCTGATCCTAAGAACTTGGAAAAACTGCAGAGAGCACCTAGGCCGCAAACAAAAAAAGACGTGCGATCATTTGTGTCGTTATGCGGATTTTATCAGAAATACATCAAGAATTTTAACGCTATTTGTGCTCCTCTGACTGATCTGACTCGCAAGGGACTTCCAGATAAAATTATTTGGACTGCACAATGTGAATTAGCGTTCCAAGAGTTAAAGGAAAAACTCACTAGCAAGCCTATTCTCAAACTGCCTGATTTGACACAGGACTTTGTCTTAAGAACCGATGCAAGTAATGTGGGACTAGGAGGGGCTTTGTTGCAAAGATCATCTTCACCTGATGGGGAACTGAAACCAGTCGCTTATGCAAGCCGCAAATTGAATAAGGCGGAACAAGGATACTCCACAAGCGAAAAAGAATGTTTAGCATTAATCTGGGCAATAAAGAAGTTTCAAATCTATCTGTATGGTAGGACATTTGTGGTGGAGACGGATCATCAGCCTCTCGTGTTCTTGTCTCAGGCTAAGCATGAAAACGCAAGATTGCTGAGGTGGTCTTTATTGCTTCAACCTTATCAGTTCAGTATCCAATATATCCCAGGCAAATTGAATGTCGGTGCAGATTTCCTCAGTCGGCACCCCTGTGATCAAAATTAGAGTAATGGCAGACGTGAGGAGTAATTTTACCTATGTGTATCGCTGGTTTTGGAACTTGCCATAGGCATGTTTTCAAGTGGGGAGATGTGTAGTGAAATTGACAGAGATACAACGGTAAAATACTCAAAAGATAACATTTAAGGATAAAAACATAATGCGTAGGCTGCTGATGTACATGATCGCCTAGACCGCGGGTCATCACCCTCCATAAAATTGACTTGCTAGACAGGAGGGGAACGGCGGATCAAAAGAAAAAAAAAATATGACTGGAAAGGCTAAAGAGACGCAATTGGGGGGGGAAATGGATGAAAGTAAAAAAATTCAAGTCCCCCAAATTGACACGAGGTACGGAATTGGACGTTTTGCGATACCAAGCGCTTGATTTGAATTTGAGCGGAAGAACGCAGATGTTAGGAATATTACAAAAATTTAAAAAGTAATTTTTCTTAATATTAATGTTAGGAATATAAAAATTAGCTGGCCGGATGGCCTATTCTGAGCAATGAAATAATATGATCTTAATTTTACAAACGGATAGATAATATTGAAGATAATGACAAAAGACAGTGTAGTTCACATCATCGCTAGACTATATTGAATCTAAAAGTGTCACAATTTGCACACAAAAACACGACCTTGGGAACAGGTGTTCAAAGTTACTTATTATGGAGGAGAGGGTTTTTGAGCGGTAGCTGTGTCTAAATATAACTTTTTACGACAAAATTTTAAGGGGAGAGAAAGGTTGCTTCAAAAATCAAGCACATTTTTTTTAGAAACACAAGTAGAGACGGACAGACTAACAGATAACCATCCATACTTGACTGAAGCATGACTGAAATGACTTTAGTGTAGAAATTTGAAATTAAAAATAAACCTCGGCAGTGATTGGCCACAGACAATCATATCATTAGCGCTCAGAGCGCATTTGGGGTCATTCTTCAATAATTGTTCAGTGTTAGACACAGATTTTAAAGTGTGGAGTTTTCCCATATGAAAGACAGTGAATAAATTTAGGGACGCCATACTATAGCCAGCAGCTCAGCTGAGTTTTGCTAGCAATTCTGTGTTATGTATTCATAATCTGGTAAGATTGAAATTATTTCTTTATATATTTTGAATATTGTTTCATGTTCGAGTGATTTGATACTGCCATATCAAAATCTAGCCTTACAAACAAGTAGGGATTTTGCTCTAGACCCCCCGCCCAAGTCAGGGTCTAGGGACTAACAGTGTACATAAACTACAGCAAGGATTATGCAAAATAAATCAAGCGTTGAAACAGATTACCTATCTTCTTTTAGGGCCGACAACTAATAATTATTTTTCAGAATCTATAGTCTGGGAGGATCTATCGGATGTAAACCCACCATGGTAACTGTGCTGTTTGGTCAGAGAGATCTGACCTGTCTGTATGATGTGGTTGTTGTGTCAGTGTGGTGTCCAGACGTGGGTATAGAATAGATTTTGACACATAGCCCATACTTTGATTGCAGAGCTGTGAGTTGAGTTTTCTATCGACAACAAAGCAGAGTCTATTCGGTGGGTGACTGTACTCGAGTGTATCTGTGCAGTTCTTGTGACAGAGACCACCATTATTGCCCGCCAGCACGGAGAGGTGGGACCGCAAGTTTTCAGCACCAGAGCTACAAAAAGATGAGTGAGCCTCTGGTCTGCTGGACATTCACCAACTATTGGTAGTGACTAATATCCCCATAAAAATTCCCACCATTTTCTGGACACGGTGTAGTCAATATAGACAGGTGTGATGAGACCACCCTAACAGCACAGACAATAAATATCCTCCCTAGTAGCTGACTACCAGAACATTTTAATAAAACTAACTATTCTAGTACTTAAATATGTACACTTTTGCATTTATTATGTAACATTCCATGCATAATTTTCATAATTTTTAAATCCTTCTTTTAAAACAAGTTCTGGTCAAAATAAAACTTGATCCAGAACCAATAAATGTAATATAATTATATCAAAAACTTTATACACGTGAGTTAGTTCAGTGTATTTTAACACTTGTTAATCTTATTAGTCTTCTTAAATGTCTGTGGGTGTATTTATAACTAACACACCACATTACACATCATTACCCTAGACACTTTACGTAGCCACATTCATTAAGAAAAAAAAAAAATTAAGTGTGAGGTCGTAGTGGTAGCAAGAAAGGCCTTCTGATAATTCTCAACTACATTTTATCTCAGGAGCCTTCACAGCTGGCCTCATACAAGTTACAGGTAGTAATAACACCATCATACAATACCAGTACAAGGACTCGCTGAGTGTTTGTGAATGTATTATAGGTGACCCATGTGTTTAACTTGTGGTACATAGACCTGCTGGGTGTCTGTGAATGTATTATTGTGGTCCGTGTATTTAACCTGTGGTACATGGACCTCATTGAGTGACTGTGAATGTATTATAGGTGGTACCTGTATTTAAACTGTGGTACATGGACCTGATGGAGTGACTGTGAATGTATTATCTGTGGTCCGTGTATTTAACATTTAATGACTGAATGCATTATTTGTGGTCCGTATATTTATCCTGTTACATGGACCCATTGAGTGTCTGTAAATGTATTTGTTGTTGTTGTTGTTTTGATGAGTTGATGGGTGGAGAGCGGGCACTTAACAGCTGACCATTATTGCCTCTTCTCGTTCCATCTTGGTCTACCCTGTTCAACCTGAAAGTTGGTTATAATTGTGGTATTTAGTGTCATTTTATTTACTAATTTTGTATTCAATTTAAATAGCTATTGTCTTTTGCAGTTGCTGATTTTAATTTATATTAGTATTTGTCCATTTTATTTTCTCTTTTGTATTGTTTCTTGATAACTATTGTCCTTTACACTTGGTTTTAATTTGTATTAGTTCTTTTTGAGTTGTTGTCCTTTTTTTTTAATACCTAGTTGTCTTTCCTTGTCCTATGAGTAGTTAGTTTTTTGTTATTGCTTTGTTAGTTCTTGCTGCTTAATTTCTATTTAGTTGGATGTTTTTCCTGAAGTGCTAACTTTATATGTTTTCCTTTGTTTTATGTATATATCTTTTAAGTATTGATTGGACATCTCTTGGCTGTGAATGTTTTATAGGTGGCCCGTGTATTTAACCTGTGGTACATGGACCCATTTAGTGTATGTAAAGGTATTATTAATTGGCCCGTGTATTTAGCCTGTGGTGCATTGGCCCATTGAGTGTCTGTTAACATATCATATGTGGTCCATATATTTAACCTGTGGCACATGGACCCATTGAGTGTCTGTAAATGTATTATAGATAATTTGAGTATTTAGCCTGTGGTACATTGACCCATTGAGTATCTCTTAATATATTAGATGTGGTCTGTGTATTTATCCCGTGGTACATGGACCCATTGAGCGTCTGTGAATGTATTTAGGTGGTCTGTGTATTTAGACTGTGGTACATGGACCTTCTGAGTGTCTGTGAATATATTATATGTGATATGTGTGTTAAATTGTGGTACATGGACCCATGTAGTGGCTGTGAATGCATTATTGGTGGTCCGTGTATTTAAACTGTGGTACATGGACCTCAGTGAGTGACTTTGAATGTATAATAGGCGGTCCCTGTATTTAAACTGTAGTACATGGATCCAATGGAGTGACTGCGAATGAATTATATGTGGTCTGTGTATTTAACCTGTGGTACATGGACGACATTTAATGACTGAATGTATTGCAGGAGGTCCGTGTTTTTAACCTGTGGTGCATGGACCCATTTAGTGATGGTGAATGTACTATAGGTGGCCCGTGTATTTAACCTGTGGTACATGGACCCATGGGAGCCACGGTAGCATAGTGGTTAGTGCACTGGCTTCCTAGCTCAGTGGTCCATGGTTCGATCCCCAGTTGAGGTGGGATTTTTTTAGGCCATAAACGGCTCCTGGGTCGACCCAGCCCCAAATGGGTACCAGAGCAACTTCTGGGAAGGTTAAGGTGGCTGGCGTGATGCTGACCACATCACCCCTAGTGTGCCGACGGTCAAGAAAATATGGGTCTAACACAATATTCCCAATATGCCTCAATGGGTGTGTAACGGAATCCTTTACCTTTACTTACATGGACCCATGCAGTGTCCACGAATGTAATATTGGTGGCCTGTGTACTTAACCTGTAGTCCAAGGGCCCACTGTGTTTCGGTGAATGTCTTACAGGTGGCTCATAAATTTAACATGTGGTACATGGACCTCATTGAGTGTCAGTGAATGTATTTATCCTGTGGTACATCTACCCATTGAGGATCTGTGAATGTTTTATAGTAGGTCCGTGTATGAACCTATCGTACATGGACCTCATTGATTGTCAGTGAATGTGTTATAGATGGCCCATGTATTTAACCTGTGGTACATGGACCCATTGAGGGTCTGTGAATGTTTAACATTAGGTCCGTTTATTTAACCTATCGTACGTGGACCTCATTGAGTTATCAGTGAATATTTTATATGTGGCCCGGTAATTTAACCTGTGGTACATAGACCCATGTATAGTCTGCGAATGTTTTATAGGTGTCCCGTGTATTTAACCTGTTGTACATGGACCTCAATGAGCGTCTGTGAATACCTTATCGATGGTGTCTGTGGATGTTGTATAGGTTTCCCGTAAATTTAACCTGTGGTACATGAACCTTATTGAGTGTCTGTGAATGTTTTTATAGGTGGCCTGTGTATTTAACCTGTGGTACATGGACCGCATTGAGTGTCTGTGAATACATTATAGATGGTCCGTGTATTTAACCTGTGGTACATGGACCTCCTTGAGTGTCTGTGAATGTATTATAGATGATCAATCATTTGTACCTGTGGTAGGTGGACCCCAGTGAGTGCCTGTGAATGTATTATAGGTAAAGGAACCCGTTACACGCCCATTGAGGCATATTGGGAATATGGTGTTAGGCCCATATTATCTTGACCGTCGGCACACTAGGGCTGATGTGGTCGGCATCACGCCGGCCGCCTTAACCTTCCCAGAGTTGCTCTGGTACCCATTTGGGGCTGGGTCAACCCAGGAGCCGTTTGTGGCCTAAAATATTCCCAACTCATCTGGGGATCGAACCATAGACCACTGCGCTAGGAAGCCAGTGCACTAACCACTTTGCTACCGTGGCTCCATTATAGGTCGTCAGTGTATTTAACCTGTGGTACATGGACCCACTGAGTTTCTGTGAATGTATTATAGGTGGCCCGTGTATTTAACCGTTAGTACATGGAACTATTGAGTGTCTGTGAATGTATTATATCTGGCCCATGTATTTAACCTATGGTACATAGACCCATTGAGTGTCTGTGAATGTATTATATGTGGCCTGTGAAGTTAACCTGTGGACTCATTGAGAGTCTTTGAATGTATTTTATGTGATCCATGTATTTACCCAGTGGTACATGGACCCACTGAGTGGCCGTGAATGTATTATAGGTGACCCTAGTATTTAACTTGTGGTACATGGACCCACTGAGTGTCTGTGAATGTATTATAGGTGATCCTAGTATTTAACTTGTGGTACATGGACCCACTGAGTGGCCGTGAATGTATTATAGGTGACCCTAGTATTTAACTTGTGGTACATGGACCCACTGAGTGGCCGTGAATGTATTATAGGTGACCCTAGTATTTAACTTGTGGTACATGGACCCACTGACTGTCTGTGAATGTATTATAGGTGACCCTAGTATTTAACTTGTGGTACATGGACCCACTGACTGTCTGTGAATGTATTATAGGTGATCCTAGTATTTAACTTGTGGTACATGGACCCACTGAGTGGCCGTGAAGGTATTATAGGTGGCCCGTATAACCTTTGGTACATGGACCCATTGAGTGTCTGTGAATGAATTATAGGTGGCCTGTGAATTTAACCTGTCGTACATGGACTCATTGAGCGTCTTTGAATGTATTTTATGTGATCCATGTATTTACCCTGTGGTACATGGACTAACTGGCTGTCTGTGAATGTGTTATAGGTGCCCGTGCATTTAACCTGTGGTACATTGACCTCATTGAGTGTCTGTGAATATATTATTGGTAGCCTGCATATTTAATATGTTGTACTTGGACATATTCAGTGTCCGTGAATGTTTTATAGGTGGCCTGTGTATTGAAACTGTAATACATGGACCCATTGAGTGTTTGTGAATGTATTATAAGTGTAATGTGTATTCAACCTCTTGTACATGTACCCATTGTGTGTCTGTGAATGTTTTATATGTGGCCTGTGCCTTTATTGAGTGTCTGTGAATGTATTATGTGTGGCCCTTGTATTTAACCTGTGGTACATGGACCCATTGAGGGTATGTGAATGTTTTATAGTAGGTCCATGTATTTAACCTATAGTACACTGACCCCCATAGAGTGTCAGTGAATACATTATAGATGGTCTGTGCATTTAACCTGTGGAACATGGACCCATTTAGTATCTGTAATGTATTATAGGTGACCTGTGTATTTAACTTGTGGAACATGGACCCATTGAGTGGCTGTGAATGTATTTTAGGTTGCTTTATAGGTGACCTGAGTATTTTACCTGTGGTGCATAGACATCATTCAGTGTATGTGAATACATTATAGATGGTCCGTGTATTCAACCTGTGGTACATGGACCTCATTGAGTGTCTGCTAATGTATTATAGGTATTCCGTGTATTTTACCTGTGAATGTGAATGTATTATATGTGGTCCATGTATTTAACCTGTGGTACGTTTACCTATTGAGTATCTGTGAACGTATTATACATGGCCTGTGAATTTAACCTGTGGTACATGGAAACATTGAGAGTCTGTGAATGTATTATATGTGGTCCGTGTATTTGGTTTGTGATACATGGACCCATTGCATGTTTGTAAATGTATTATAGATGGCCCGTATATATAGATGGCCAGTGTATTAAGCCTGTGGTACATTGACCCATTGAGTATATGAAACGTAAATCACAACTTACGCCAATCCTGGCTACAGATTTGTCACATAGATGCATAAAAGAGATGAATCTTTCTCTTACACGTGTATGTGATTTCTTTTAATTTTACAATAGATTCTGACTCCGTGTTTCTTCAGTTTCCTACTCCCGGTGTTCCTTATTAAAATGTAGAGATTTCCTGTGCATTTGTAAGTCTTATCTGGTTCTCCAATAAAAGGTCTGATTAAAAAAATAGGAATTATGAATCTAGTTCTTCAATCTGGCAAAGGTCTGATGTTGTCTTGGCAGGCGTGCAAATCACAGAGAAATAAAACTGCAAAAAAAGTCAGCCTATATTTCCTCCAATGTTGTTATGGATCTAATCAGAAAGATCCAATCATTTCAAACAGGCCGGGTGTGGCACTTTACAAATATTTCCTACACGGAAATTTTTTTCAAAAGGTCACGTCTCCCATATATGGTAATGTGATGTCGTGCATACACTCTCACAAACACATTTGTAGACTCATATTGTCTAAAATGTAATAAATCCATGATTACTTTTAACCAAGTTACCGGAAGCGATTATATCACTCTTGCCTGCCCACATGTGTCACACAGACAGTAATGCTGGTTATTGAAGGTGTGGTGGATTTTGATGTTATGAATTGTTTTTATGTATTATATTTGTATTAAATGAGATTAGCTATGAAGGTCCCTGAATTTACCCAATAATATTGTGAACTTTTCAGGGTACCTTTCCGCTACCACTCCTTTTATCTCATTCAAAATGTATTTCTATTATTATATTAAATGACTTCGTGTTGTGTCTAGGGTTATGAAGGTAGAATGTGATGTACAATAACTAACAAACATACAAACAAATAGTTTATTATTCACAACAACTCACAGTACTACCACAATAACCTCCAAACGACACTTTAAAAGGCTATCTTATTTAAGACCGTGTTTGAAAGTTGTGTAAATATAATTTTTACAATTTATTATCCTGATTTTAATTTATTTTGAACCAGGACTGACAATTAAAAGTGAAATCAAAATAATCATTTACATCAGTCAAATAGCACAGTAGATCTTCTGTCCATACATAAAAATATTATTCTAATATACGTCTTTAGTGTTCTCCTACTTTAAGGTAATACTAGTAGTACCACTAGGTTGTTGTTTAAAATCATACCCCTTTTGTAATGTTTGTTTCTATTTGTCACTTGTGGAACTATTAAATATTTGTCCCAGTTTTATTCACTGTCACTTTATAGTTCTTTTAAAGTTCTGTTAGTTGAGTTGTCAGGTGCCGAACATGAACTTAACTTGGCAGTAGAATACGGGTAGAACCTTTCCTCTGCTTGCTTGACAATCTGTTCCCTGTTTGATAGGCAACGGCCACTAGCATGGGCTCGCAGTATACAGGCAGAGTCCTGAATCAATCAGTTTTCAAGCGTTTGGTACCACATTAACGTCAGTACCCAGGACCTCTGAAATGTGAAGGTTATGCATCCTTCTTAATACCTAGTATACACTAATAGTCCACATTCTAGGACAGGTACATTACAAACAAACAAAAAGGGTCATATCCTTATACAAACCTATGCCACCATTTTCTTTTGATGTGACAATGTACACCAGTATTCCTCTCCTCTAATAGTTACAACGCCACTGCAATTCCAGCTGTAATCTTTTCCATATAATAGGATAGGTGTTATGCTCCTTTATGACACTCATACATATTCTTGTAGTTTTACACCTCTCTGACAGTCTATCACATGGTGGATCAATCTTTAGGCTTTGCCTCATGGTCGCTATAGACCCACTCATGTACAGACATATATTATTATTTCACATTCCATTTTATATAAAAATACATGTCTTCTTCTTCTTCTTCTATTTCATGGCCATCACGCCTAGTGGCGTCTTGTAGGGCAACAACAAATATAAAACAGTTGGTGGCCATCCTTAAAATACATGTTCTTCTTCTTCTTCTTCTTCGATCCTTAACCACCGACCGTCAAAGCAGTCAGTGGCCATCACGCCTAGTGGCGTCTTGTAGGGCAACAACAAATTGATTCCACTTTGCACAGTTGGTGGCCATCCTTCGTACAGTGCCCCAACTCTGGTTCATTATTTGCATCTCAGCCTCCACAGTCCTCCGCCAAGTTGTTTTTGGTCGGCCTCTCCTTCGCTTTCCTTCAGGGGTCCAAAACATAGCTGTTCTTGTGATGGCATCGGGGTCTCTTCTGAGGACATGACCAACCCAGCTCCAGCGTCTGCCAGCTATGATGGTGTGCATGTCCTCTTGCTTGCTACGAGTAAGCAGATCTTGGTTGGTGATGGTATTCGGCCAAAAGATAAAATACATGTTAATAAATGTCAATCTTACCACAAATTTTTCAATGAAATACACAGAGACGATGACTGACACAGTTTTCGATCTGTTTTGTTGTCCAGGCTACCTAGAAATTGTATTTGAAAGCACAGCCTGCTCTCATCTATCGCTGGTAGAATTTTTTCAAGAAATGGCATCCCCCCTAACGCTTGTTCTGACAATATCGACTCAGTTGGCCAATCGCTTTTAATATTACAAGGGTAAACAGTCTTTCAAAAAATATCATTCAAACCTTTCTACGTTACTAGGCTATTTATGTTTATTCAAAGGTCAGCCAATAATATTTCGTCTCACTTCAAATTCCCCCCAATCGGATTCACCGTAATATCTAAGCCTATCTGTCACCTACTTTTTTCCCAAAAAATATGCGATCCAATCTAAGCAGATATGACCTGACCTGACAGTATCTCTGATCTCTATGTATTGTTTTATCATTATTTAATTAGTTAAGGGACTATTTAGATAACTAACAACATATTCTTATTCTAAACCCTTTGAAAATAAAGTTCGTTCGTTCGTTCGTTCTTGGTCAACAAGTCTTCAAGTACACGAATATACGATTTTTAAGGGGCTATGTGGTTTTGTTCAAAATTCTATCTTTTTTTCTATGTTAGTTGTTTATTTTTAAACTACCTCTCGTTCACTCTTTTTTCCATGTACTTTCAAGCTAAATACGAGAGCTTAGGTCATTCACAATAAGAGCTAAACATGTTTCCATGACGTAGTGTCCATAATTCTAACTTTTTCATCGTATTTGGGAAACCCCTATGGCAAGGCTTGCCCCTGTGCTATTGTTGGCTTTTAGTTTGAAATCAATGCGAAACGAATTAGCATTTTCATCTATCCTTGCCCCTCCTCGTTTCACACTGCATTTTAGGCAAATATTTCTTAGAACTTGGAAAAGTGGGCATTTATGTCAAGGACGAATTTGAAAAGTTGGGTACCGTTTTGTTCGGCTATTCGTTAGCAAATAATAATCTGAAGGCGTAGGCGACACCAACCGTTCTAGCAGAAAATTTTTTTATACTTTCTTATCTTTGCCTTTATGCCCTATACTGTTATATTCTAATTTAGATATTGTATTTAGAAGGTCACTACAGAAGGATGGCCTGGAAGCGCTTATGTCATAAGTTCTGCCTCATGCACGGGTTATTATGTGTTTCGCCAGACAAACAAATCTGGTTCTATTCAACACTCCTTGGATAACCGAGCCCCGCCACTTGAAAAGATGGTCAGACCGATATTGTGGTAAAATACTGTCGCTGACCATCTAATAACCTGGCGTAACTTAACACATCTTCATGAAGTGTGAATGTGACACAATAAGATACTGTCGCTGACCGTCTAATAACCTGGCGTAACTTAACACGTCTTCATGAAGTGTGAATGTGACACAATAAGATAAGAATTACTCCCGTAGCAAATACTGTCATAGGGGAGTGGTGTTTTAGAGACTTTCCCCATGCTATGTCCAGCATAAAGAGCAAAATAGTAAAAATACAAATGAAAAGGCATGATTTATGCCAAATAAAAGTGATGAGTAAAAAAAATGAAGAAAACGAAAGGATACTGTGAGGGTTGAAGGTGTGAGATCACACAAAAGAGCATGTTCAGACATTTTGTCACATACACTAATGGCGATACCATTATACATTTGGAGGTGCATAACACTACTTCCCCTAGCATGCCAGTTTTTGTTGATACATCTACACATATGAAGTCAGTTATACATACGACAAGTACATAAACCTCGCCTGTCTTCAAAAGTGACATCACAGTAAAACAGTTACTTGTTAAGCCACCTTCACAACCACATACGCAAGAGGAAGAAACCTTATTCCCATCCATTGTTAGAAAAAAAAACTAGAAACAGCATAAAATAATATCATAAAATGCAAGACCAGAGGACAGCCTATTGGACTACAAAAACTAATTAAACATAGAAAAGAAACATCAGTCACACCAGAACGCCAACAAAACGTAAGCGATCTCAATTTCTCCACACTGTTAGGAAACATATTGCTGGAACATCAACCAACTCACTAGGAAGAAGCGCTAACGGTATTAAAAATATAACTTCACAATTAAAATTTATAATGGAAACTCATATGTTACAAATTTCACCATCTGCGAATGTACAGATTCCACCTATTAAAAAAAAAAGGAAGTGTGAATGATAATTGAGCAAAATTTTGGGGCTAGAGCAAATTATGGCAGTTGTTGCGTGAGAGTGACTGAATTAACAGTGTGGAAATCATTTAATAGGTGTATGTTTTATTTAATATAGTGAACATTTCATTTCACTCATGACCATACTCATTTTTACATGACCATCGTGATGTATGATTGAGAGGTAATTGTTAGCTTTAATGTTTTGGGCACAACTGGGTAATAAATGTGGACTTGCAATTTAACGTTTCAATAATTCATGTTTGACGCATGAAACAAAAACAATATTATAATATCAATTTTCTGCAGGTTTTCTATTTTTGATTTCTGTAATTTTTGTATGCATGTTGATTGGGATCGTTTTAGTTATTGTATAAGAAAGAAACCATATTAAAAAATATTATAAGTTTATAAACTAATAAAACGGTATTGAATCAGTTTTACAAATAACAGTTCACATGAGACAAATATTATCAAAAACGTACTTTTTACACTATTTCAGACTATTATATCTTCTGTTCTAATTGTGATGAAATGTTCATTCTTATTCTAAAATTTACTCTAACATTTCTAGTCTAGCTTAAAGCAAAATTAAAGCTGGTATTTATAATAATAAATTAGCCTAAAAGTGTTAATTAACCTCTATCAAAAAAAGCACCGCAAAATTTTTTCCCCCATTAGGAATTTGACCCCGTGACCTCTGTCTAGCTAGCGCGTAAGGTAAAACTAAAGTGTCGCTTGCCAACAACCATGCCTAGAACATTGACCAGGGATGTGAGAAGTCTAGTCAGCTATCTGAACAGAACCAAAATACAAGCAGGAGCAGAAACCTCATTGCCAGTTAAGTGACAATAAAAGCTGCCAAGTGAAGCGCCCTGCCATCGCATGATGAGTTAATTTTTTTTGTTAAATAATTATTCATTCTTTACAGTCTGTTAAAACATAACTGATTACACTGACAAACAACATTTTTCTTTCTTATATAAGAATAAGTGTTCTTATGTCAGTTTTTTGCGCTGATTTCAAATTTGAAATCCGTTTATCTCTATCACGTCAGGTTTTTAAGATATTTGTGAATACATATATTTTTGGGAAACCGTTATGTGCTCCGTTTCATTTTTACTACATAACTTATTAAAAAATAATAAAATGCAAAATAATTCCACTTTTTATACTGCTAAAAGATGCATGACATATGTTACGCTATTTTTCCAATAGTTACTGTATTTTGAAATAATTCTGAGCGAAATATGGCTTCTAGAAGTTGTAGAAATTCAGCTGATCTGTTCTGTTACGTGTGCGGATATTTTACCGATCGTGTTCACCAGAAAAACTTTACACCATTACTAAAGAAAGCATATGAACTTTATTTCGATTCGAAAGTTGATGATGCAAATAAATCTTGGAAGCCAAATGCAGTTTGTTCGACTTTGTGCAAATACATTGGCAGGTTGGTTACGAAAATCGCCGAAGCATAAGTCGATGCCTTTTGGAGTGCCAGTAATATGGCATGAACAAGACAAATCACGCTACTGATTGTTACTTCTGCTTGACAAATATCCATGGTTTCACTTTTAAAACTAGAAAGTCTGTGGTTTATCCAAATATTGAATCGGTTTCGAAACCAGTGTCCCGTGATCCAATCACGTGTCCGATCCCAGTTCCACCAGAACAATATCCGTTGGACGTCAATGAACCATCAGAAAGTGATAGTTTACCTGCTTCAGAAACTAATTCTGACTCGGATTATATACCGGTGAATGATGGTGTTCACTTAATTAACCTTTCAGATCTAATACGTGATCTCGCTCTTACCAAAGGACAAGTGGAATTACTCGGTTCGCGACTCAAAGAATGGAATCTTTTAGCGCCCAATACTTTGATATCTAAATTTCGTCATAGACACAGAGAACTTGTTCAATACTTTGAGATGGATGATGACATTTGCTATTGCAAAATTCCAGTCGCCTACTCTGTTCATATGAAAGAAACTTATGACAATATGGCTATACTTTTGGCAAAAATAAAGTACACTGACTACCAATGGCGGATTTGTGGAGACCTAAAGGTCATTGCAATTCTCACGGGCATGCAGACTGGGTATACTAAATTTTGTTGCTTCCTATGTGAATGGGACAGCCGCAACAGACAGGAACATTATGCAAGAAAGGTGTGGCCTATCAGGGATCGTATGCAGCTCGGGCATAAAAATGTAATACACGAGCCATTAGTTAACAAAGACAGCATCATTTTAACACCGTTACATATAAAGTTGGGGCTCATGAAGAATTTCGTAAAAGCATTAGATAAAATGAGCAAAGCTTTCACTTATCTTCGAGAAAAGTTTCCGCAAGTTAGCGATGCAAAGATAAAGGAAGGTATCTTTGTAGGACCTCATATTAGGAAAGTTATTGCAGACAAACAATTCGAGAACTTGTTACATGGTAGTGAACTTCACGCATGGATGGCATTCAAATCGATCGTCGATAACTTTCTGGGAAATCACAAATCTGTCGACTATGTGCATATTGTTAAGCAGTCCATAGATGCATACAGAATTATGGGCTGTAACATGTCCCTCAAAATCCATTTGCTCGATTCGCATCTTGACTTTTTCCCTGACAACCTTGGCGAAGTCAGCGATGAACATGGAGAACGATTCCATCAAGATATCGCCGTAATGGAGTCACGTTATCAAGGACGGTGGAGTGTGACCATGCTTGCCGATTATTGTTGGATGTTTCATCGCGATGTACCACATGCCATTCACCGACGAAAGTCGACTGCAAAGAAATTCAAGCCTACATAACTGTTATACTTCTTGTACGAATGATGTTATAATACTGTATGCGTTGTTAAAAAACTTCAATTGCGTATTTCTCGAGATCCCGACCTGATAGAGAAAAACGGTTTGCAGATTTAAAAACAGCGCATTAAAATTGACCAGAAAAACATAGAAATGTTAGAGAAAGAAAAAAAAAAATTTTTTTTGTTAGCCAGTGTTATTGAATTTGTTACTTATTTATATACAAATTTAAAGTTGATTTAATTACTTTGAATGTAGTACACCCGTTTGTCTCAGCCAATGTCATAAATACACTTTAAATAGAGCTATACCATAATAAGAAGAATTCAACTGAGTAAATCAGCCACTGTTGGAACCACTACTGCAAACCAGGGGAGGCATTTCCATGGCATTCTGCATCACAAACATAACACCAATAAGGATCCTCTCCTGTATTGTATTCTTTTATGTTGTTGTAGGTTATCTTTCTCAATAAATGATACACCATAAATATCACACTAGTGGTATTTGTCTTTTTCATTTATCTTGTGAGATTGAATGATTAATCACTACAAGTAGCAGCAGCACTATCACTCACACTAAGCTATGTACACTTTTATGTCTTTGTAGACAACCACTCTCAGTAAATGCAGCACCACAGACATCACATTTGTATGGCTTTTTTACTGTATGTATTCTTTTATGTCTTTCTAGGTGACCTTTCAGACTAAATGCTGCACCACAAACATCACATGTGTAAGGCTTCTCTCCTGTATGTATTCTTTTATGACTTTGTAGGTTACTTATCTGAGTAAATGCTGCACCACAACCATCACACGTGTAAGGCTTCTCTCCTGTATGTATTCGTTTATGTCTTTGCAGGTTACCTATCTCTGTAAATGCTGCTCCACAAACATCACACTTGTAAGGCTTCTCTCCTGTATGTATTCTTTTATGTTTTTGTAGATTACTGATTTGTGTAAATTCTACACCACAAACATCACACATGTAAGGCTTCTCTCCTGTATGTATTCTTTTATGACTTTTTAGGGTACCACTCTCAGTAAATGCTGCTGCACAAACATCACACTTGTAAGGCTTCTCTCCTGTATGTATTCTTTTATGTTTTTGTAGACTACTGCTCAGAGTAAATTCTACACCACAAACATCACACATGTAAGATTTCTCTCCTGTATGTATTCTTTTATGACTTTGTAGACTACCACTCTCAGTAAATGCTGCTCCACAAACATCACACTTGTAATGATTCTCTCCTGTATTTATTCTTTTATGTCTATGTAGACTACTGCTCAAAGTAAATTCTGCACCACAAACATCACACTCATAAGGATTCTTTCCTGTATGTATTCTTTTATGACTTTGTAGGTTACTTATATGAGTAAATGCTGCACCACAAACATCACACTTGTAAGGCTTCTCTCCTGTATGTATTCTTTTATGACTTTGTAGACTACCACTCTCAGTAAATTCTGCACTACAAACATCACACTTGTAAGGCCTCTCTCCTGTATGTATTCTTTTATGTCTTTGTAAACTGCCACTCTCAGTAAATGCTGTACCACAAACATCACACGTGTAAGGCTTCTCTCCTGCATGTCTTCGTTTATGACTTCGTAGGTTACCTGTATAAGTAAATGCTGCACCACAAACATCACACTTGTAAGGCTTCTCTCCTGTATGCATTCTTTTATGACTTTTTAGACCACCACTCTCAGTAAATGCTGCTCCACAAACATCACACTTGTAAGGCTTCTCTCCTGTATGTATTCTTTTATGTCTTTGTAGATTACTGCTCAGAGTAAATTCTACACCACAAACATCACACATGTAAGGCTTCTCTCCTTTATGTTTTCTTTTATGTTGCTGTAGGTTATCTTTCACAGAAAATGATGCACCATTAATGTAGGACTTGTCTTTCTCTATATTCTTGTGAGACTGAGTGCTTAAATCACTGCAAGCAGCAACAGCTCTGTCAGTCACACAAAGCTGAACATTTATCTCACTCGCAGAAAATGGTTGACTACAATTTATGTTAGAGACTTGAGTTTTACAAACTGATGTATTACTGTGTAGGTTGTCAAACATTGTAGCTGTCCTTTCCTGACTGTTGATGAGGTTTACTGATGTTTCATTACAAGTGAGTCTCAGGTTTATGCTATCTTCTGCTGCTGCATCAGTAAAAGTGGCATCTCCAATCTTATTCACTGCTTTATTCATGTTATTTCTACTGTCCTGTGGTAACACATTCTGAAGATCACTGCATTTGTTATCAAACTCCCAGCGTCCATCTCTGTGTACTGTTGTCATATGCTTATCCAGGACATCAAGTTGGAAGAAATGAGTGTTGCACAGGTGACAAGAATAAACACCTGTAATAATAAAAATAATGAGCAAAGATAAATAATGAAATGCATGTCTTATATGTTTAGTTAAAATTTGTTAGCAAAATGTAGTAAACAAACTAATGAGCACAATGTCCTGATAAATATGTGATTGTTATTCAGGATCAACATCATTGCAATCCAGGCAAACCCATTGGTGCTAAGTCTTCCTCAGCAAATGTTGATGTGTATGAATGCTTACTGTACTGTAGCATCCTGACTGTATATATGTCGGATACATCCTCTCATACGTCATACCTGCTAGTCTTATGTTTGGTGCCACATTCCAGCAATGTTAGCCTTGTTGATTCATCTATTGCAGTGTTGTTTTCTAACAGATGATCATTAACTGTCCTCAGTATCTCTCCCAACTCCGCCAAGCACGGCTGAAAAAGGAGGAGGGTGGCCTGCATGGAGGTCATAAGGAGGCAGTCCCTCCATCATTCAAAGGCACAACAGACCAATCACCTGTTTGCTTTAAAACATGATTACGCGAACTACAAGAGAGAAAACCGGACTGATTCTAAAGGCGATGAATTGGAGCGGACTATGGACTACGACTTATGGAACTTGGAACACAAGAAGTATAAATGGGAAAGAAGAGGAGCTGATGGAAGAGATGAGGAAAGCAAAATTAGAAATCCTGGCTATAACGGAAACAAAAAAAAAGAGGACAAGGAGTCATGGATCTCGATGGCAACATGCTGCTCTACAGTGAAGTACCCACATCTGAAAGAGCTAAAGGGGGCGTGTGTTGCATTGTGGCCAAAAACCAAAAAGATAGTATCAAGGGATGGAACTTTGTCTCAGAGCGCATTATGGTTGTAAAGCTAAAAGAAGGAGAAGCCATAGTCAACCTGGTCATAGTGTATGGGCCAAATGAGGATGAGAGAGCAGAGGTCAAGGAGGAATTCTTCGAGCTGCTTCAAAGGACAGTGGATGACTGCCTAGATGAAATTATCATGCTCAGAGATTTCAATGCCAGAGTTGGAAATGACCATGCTAGATGGGGTCGAATTATCGGAAGATATGGAGAAGATACTCTCAATGACAATGGAAAGCAACTCCTTAGAATCTGCAGTGCGCAGAATCTGATCATTACAAACACAAAGTTCCCCCATAAGCGCATACATGCATACACTAGATGTGAACCAACAAAGAATGAGAAGTCAGTGATCGACTATGCCATTGTTAGGAGGAGCTCATTCAAATATGTCCGGGATGCTAGAGTCTGGAGGAGGCCAGAGATTGTAAGTGATCACTACCTGCTTACAGTCAAAAGAACAACTGAAAGAGTTACTAAGCCTAAGAACTGCCCAACATTACGCAAGAAACCAAGTAAACAAATGGGAGAAATGAGCATTAAGCTGAGAGAGCCAGAAATTAAGACCAGATATCAGGGGCTTATTGCTACAGCGATGAGAAACACAGAAGAACAACCTAATAACTTGGAAACCCTCTGTCTTAAATTCAAGGACATCATAAAGACAGCTGCTGCAGAAGCATGTGGTGAAGTCCGACTTGGGAACAAGAAAAAGAGGACACCTTGGTGGACAGAGGAAGTCAAAGAGAAAATAAGAGAGAAGAAAATGGCATGGAAAAAATACTTAGGAGCTAAAAACACAGCAGGACAAACACAGAAATATAGAGAATATGTGATACTTAGAACAGAAGCAAAGAACAAGGTGTTAGCAGCAAAACAGAAGTCCTGGGAAGAATTGGGAGAAAAGCTAGAAAAAGATGCGCAAGAAAACCAGAAATTGTTCTATAAGACCCTAAAGAACATGAGGAAGGAAAAACAATGCCCTCTCAAATTTATAAAGGACAAGCAAGGCAAATTGCTTACTGCCCTGAAGGAAGTAATAGAAAGATGGAAAGAATATTTCTCAGAACTCCTTGATGGTGAACAAGGTCAAGCATCAGAAATGATAACCGTTAGCACAGAAGAGGAAACCAATGGTGATGAAGATGACATAAAGATGGAAGAACTGAAGGCAGTACTGGAGAAAATCAAGATGGACAAAGCAGCAAGGCATGATGGTATAACACCAGAAATGGTTATATACATGGGAGCATCAGGTGACCTATTACTCTTAAGGGTGCTATAGGCAGTGTGGTGCAACAAGACCATCCCAAAGGATTGGGAGATTGCCATCATAACACCAATTTTCAAAAAAGGGTGACAATCGACAGTGTGGAAACCATAGAGGCATATCCCTTCTCAGTGTCCCTGGTAAAATCTACTCTAGACTCCTAAAGCAAAGACTCCGACGCCTAGCTGAGCCACAATTGTATGAGGTCCAGTGTGGATTCCGAGCAAACTGAAGTACTCAAGGCCTAATCTTCACACTCAGACAGCTGAGTGAAAAGGCCCTTGAGTATAAGAGTGAGATCCATCTTTGTTTCATAGATCTGGAAAAGGCGTTTGACAGGGTCCCGTGGAGCAAACTTTGGGACTGTTTGGCAAGGAAGAATATTCCAGCACCTCTGATTCATGCTATACAGAGCTTCTACAAGTCTTGCAGAAATTATGCGAGGACAGCAAACCATAAGTCAGAAGAGTTCAGAACCACCACTGGTGTAAGACAATGTGATATCATGTCACCTTACCTTTTCATACTCCTCATGGACGATGTCATCAAGGCATGTAAGGAGAGAACAAGAAAGTATTCAGTGGGGTACTAGAAGATGAGACAGGTCTATATTTTGAAGCTGGCATTTGCTGATGATGTTGCCCTGATTGCTAAATCAGAGGCACATCTCCAATCCAACCTGCAAGTCTGGAAGGAAGAGCTGGAGAAGAGAGGGATGGTCATAAGCAGCTCTAAAACAAAATCCATGGTGATATCACGAGAAGAAAGAAGACATCAGATCTCCTGTTTGGGAGAACAGGTCCTGAAGCAGGTCGACCACTTTAAATACCTCGGAGCTATTATAGACCGAAAGGGAGGCATCAAAGAAGAGTTGGCCACTCAAAAAGCAGCAGCTGGGAGACTTTTTCAGGCCATAAATCGAGGATTCCTTAGCAAGAGAGAGGTTGGTAAGAAAACAAAGATGGCTGTATACCGCTCCACCTATGTCCCAGTCTTGACATATGGATGCGAGTCATGGGCAATGACTACAACCCACAAAAGCCAGATCCAAACCTCAGAAATGAGGTATCTGAGAAAAGTGGTTGAATAACAAGAAGAGACATGGTCTGCAATCAGACGATATGTCAAGGCCTAAAATCCCACCCCCTGCAGACCCAAGTAGAACAGTCCCAACTAAGATGGTTTGACCATGTCTGCAGAATGGTAGAAGATCGGCTACCACGACAAACATAGGAAACAAAGAGCCAGGACAACCCAGATTCTGCTGGGAGGACAACATTAGACAATCTTTGAAGGACCGAGGACTAGAATGGAACCAGGTCCATAGGACGACAGCCGATAGGATAGTCTGGCACCCTCTCTTCCAAACCTCTACACCTCATGGTAGAAGGGGAATGACTAAGTAAAGTAAAAAATATCTCTCCCTTGTGCAGGACCAGTGTCCGTGCTATGAGTGCGAATGAAGCTAGTCTGTCAGCACTATTACTGCCATACCATACACCTGAATGACTTGTACAGTAGATTCACACCAGTTTCTGAAAATCATGGCATCTATAAATTCTTTCTATTCATGCAAACGACATCCATTTTCAACTTTTAAAAGCATGGACTGAGAGTGTGACACAATAATTGCCATGGTTACTGCAGTCTTACACCAGCTAGTCTGTCAGCACTATTACTGCCATACCATACACCTGAATGACTTGTACAGTAGATTCACACCAGTTTCTGAAAATCATGGCATCTATAAATTCTTTCTATTCATGCAAACGACATCCATTTTCAACTTTTAAAAGCATGGACTGAGAGTGTGACACAATAATTGCCATGGTTACTGCAGTCTTACACCAGAGTGTAAGACAAGGTGATATCCTATCACCTTACCTCTTCATACTCCTTATGGACGATGTCATCAAGGCATGTAAGGAGAGAACAAGAAAGTATTCAGTGGGGTACTGGAAGATGAGACAGGTCTATATTTCGGAGCTGGCATTTGCTGATGATGTTGCCCTGATTGCTAAATCAGAGGCACATCTCCAATCCAACCTGCAAGTCTGGAAGGAAGAGCTGGAGAAGAGAGGGATGGTCATAAGCAGCTCTAAAACAAAATCCATGGTGATATCACGAGAAGAAAGAAAACATCAGATTAAGTTGGGAGAACAGGTCCTGGAGCAGGTCGACCACTTTAAATATCTCGGAGCTGTCATAGACCGAAAGGGAGGCATCAAAGAAGAGTTGGCCACTCGAAAAGCAGCGGCTGGGAGACTTTTTCAGGCCATAAATCGTGGATTCCTCAGCAAGAAAGAGGTTGGTAAGAAAACGAAGATGGCTGTATACCGCTCCACCTATGTCCCAGTCTTGACATATGGATGCGAGTCGTGGGCAATGACTACAACCCACAAAAGCCAGATCCAAACCTCAGAAATGAGGTATCTGAGGAAAGTGGTTGAAGTAACAAGAAGAGACATGGTCCGCAACCAGACGATCCGTCAAGGCCTAAAATCCCATCCGCTGCAGACCCAAATAGAACAGTCCCAACTAAGATGGTTTGGCCATGTCTGCAGAATGGGAGAAGATCGGCTACCACGACAAGCATGGGAAACAAAGAGCCAGGGATCCAGACCTCCAGGACGACCCAGAGTCCGCTGGGAGGACAACATTAGACAATCTTTGAAGGACCGAGGACTAGAATGGAACCAGGCCAGGAAGAAGACAGCTGATAGAATAGTCTGGCGCTCTCTCTTCCAAACCTCTACACCTCACGGTAGAAAGGGAACGACTAAGTAAGTAAGTAAGTTACTGCAGTAACAGCCTCTATCTCCATTATGTTTACATTATGCAAGTTTAATTTAAATTTGTAAACAGATTTAATTCTCTAAGAAAGGCCCACTCACTGCTTAGTATTAAATGTCATACTGTGCAGATATTTAAATCATGTAAACTTATGTAGCCAAAATATGAATTTAAAATAATAACATTGCTATTATATATACCTTTCTCATCTCCAAATAAGCATAACTGTTGTTGACTTTCTGGCATGTCCAAGAAGTCAGTATACTGTATCTCAGTTTTAGTACAGCTGTTGTCACAATCAGCCTGAAACAATTTAGGATCAATCCTGGCATTTATGTCACATCATCATTATCACTTTTAGCTGCCTAAAGAGCCTAGGTCTTCAACAAATGTCTGCCAACTCATCTTGTTGTATACTATCAGCTCAAGGTGTCTCCATGACTGACTCAAATCTTTGACTTTTGTATCCAGTGTGTTTTTGAGTCTCCCAAAACCTTTTACCCTGGACATTTCAGAGTGCTATAAACTAGAGCTGTTTAATTGAACGGCCTTGACACTGGAGTTGAAGATTGATATTTTTGTGTAGGACTTGATTTCTCTTTGTATTTATGACACTTGTGATACACAGTTTTTAAATCTAGGGGAGACAGCATTTTTCAGCAATCATTTTTCATTACTGACATCACTAATGCACACATACAAAGACATATTCACATGCACATACACAAATGAACACATACACTTACACATATACACGCACAGAAAATGCTCCTATAAATACTTATAAACACACACATACACAAATATACAGAGCACACAATTATTTTCTACATGAAATAAGACCCTATAAGGTCACAGTGAACTTTCAAACAACAACAAAAAAAACCATTTGAATTGTTTGTGTCAAAAATAAATAAATAACTCAAATAGCAAATAAGCATGTCTAATAAGGCCTCTTGTAGCTTCTGGAGTCAATGAAAATCAGGACAATAATTTGTTTTCTACATAGAGGTTACTTTCACAATTACCTCCAGCTAACAGGAAATAGGAGTGGACTTGAAAGCTGCAACCAAGGTGGAGTGGGTTCAATTCTCTGCACCAACTAACAGGAGGCTGACACTTGGGAGTCATAACCCAAGTGGGCCCACCCATCCCTTTAGGGTGTATAGGAGATTAAAGGGCCAAAACACTTGATCAATGGATGGGGACCACTTCTGATGACCAGATTTCCTCTTGTATCACTCTGTATAAAGTTTCCTATCATATCAGGCCTCTTGTAGTTTCTGGGGTCTCTGATGAGATAAAGAAATATTACTCCCTCAGGATGTTGTACAAGGCACTATTATAAGGCTGATCACGAGGCTGACAACATCATCATGTCAAACAAATAGCTACAGATACCATCACAGTAAGAGCTTGTCAATGTTTAGTGTAAACTTCCTGTAAGGCTGACAATATCATCATGTCAAACAAATAGCTACATATACCATCACAGTAAAAGCTTGTGAATGTTTAGTGTAAGCTTCCTGTAGTAGTGGTTCCATCCTCCATAGGTGGTGACCAGGACAATGGTGACATATAAGGTTAATTAACTGGATGATATAGTTTGTCTAAACAACCGTACATACAACATATAAGGTTAATTGACTGGATGATACCTTTGCCCGCCTCACATCGCGTGTTTGGGGAAACTCTCAACTCACAATGAAGACCAAAGCTGCGGTATATAATGCCTGCATCACCAACACACTCCTATATGGCAGCAAGACCTGGACGACCTATGCTAAGCAAGAAAGAAGGCTCAATACCTTACATTTACGCCGCATCCTCAGCATCTCGAGGAAAGATAAAGTGACTAATGTCGAGGTGTTGTCACGTGCTGGCCTTCAAAGTATGTATTCACTGCTTAGACAGTGCAGACTTCGCTGGCTTGGCCATGTTCGCCGCATGGAAGATGGTCGCATCCCAAAAGATATCTTCTACGGACAATTAGCAGATGGCAGGAGAACAGTTGGCAACCACAGCTGAGGTTCAAAGATGTGTGCAAGAGAGATATGAGGGCACTGGACATGGATCCAGCAACATGGGAGGATGAAGCTGCCAATCGCACTAAGTGGTGATGCTATTTATGGCGCCAACTCAGATTGGGTGAAGAGAAGCTCACACAACAAGCAGAGGAGGGGAGAAAAAATCGAAAGGAGCACCAGGAAAATAAGCAGCTGAGGGCTGTCACATCAGGGGCGCATTCCCATAGTCAGTTATGACTGAAGGGGCTATTATAATTATTATAACTGGATGATATAGTTTGTCTAAACAACCATACATACAACATATAAGGTTAATTCACTGGATGATATAGTTTGTCTAAACAACCATACATACAACATATAAGATTAATTAACTGGATGATATAGTTTGTCAAAACAATGGTACATACAACCAATAAGGTTAATTAAATGTCTGATTTAGTTTGTCTAAACACCAGAACATACAGCATATAAGGTTAATTAACTGGATGATATAGTTTGTCAAAACAATAGTACATACAACAAATAAGGTTAATTAAATGTTGGATATAGTTTGTCTAAACAATCGTACATACAACATAAGGTTAATTAAATGTCTGACATTGTCTGTCTAATCAACGGTACATACAAAATATACTGTTAAAAAAAAAAACCACATAGCTATCCGAGGGCGCGTTTTTATGAGTTTGTAAGTAAAATTTTGTGCTAGGGTATATAAAAACCAACCTCAAATGTTCTTTACTGTGTCAAATGCACGTGTTGACCTGAATCGCATTCGTTTTTGTAATTGTTACAATGCAGTGGTCAATAGTGTTTATGATGCAATTTTTGACCACAGCTCATGTTGCGCACACGTGAAAGCAACAAAATTTGGGGTGAACACTATTCACTGACTACGCAACTGAAACCCTATAAAAGGATAACGCTACACACACAAAATTCAGTTCATTTTCAAGCAGACATTTATGGTGTCTCTATCGATAAATTTAAGGAACATTGCTATTGGCCGACTGCATGCAGGCGAAAGTCAAAGTCAGGTTACCAGGCATCTAAACGTGCATCAGAGTACCATCAGTCGACTTTGGCAACGGTTCCAAGCCACTAGCTCAGTTGAAGACTGGCATCGCAGAGGATGACCCAGAGTGACAACAGCAACAGAGGATCACTTTATTCAGCTTCATCACCTCAGAGACAGGTTTACAACAGCTTCCTCAACTGCTTGGTTGAACCCAAAGGTATTCTTGTGTACAATTTGAACAATTAACTCATTAAATTAAAAAGTTATTGAATGTCAAAATTATTGCTATGTGTGTGCCTTCAGTAGCTATGCGTTTCTTTTTTTGAAAAGTATATAAGGTTAACCAACTGTCTGGTATAGTTTGTCTAAGCAAAGGTACATACAGCTTATAAGGTTAATTCTTCTTCTTCTTCTTCCATCCTTAGCCACCAACCGGCAAAGCAGTGTGTGGCCAGTATGCCTAGTGGCGTCTTAGGGCAACAACAAATTGATCAATCTATTGCTGTTTCCACCACGCCTAGTGGCGTCTTTGTGGAACAAAAACAGACCAAACAATCTATCATTGTTTATAAGGTTAATTAACTGCCTGATAATAGTTTTGTGTAATCAACAGTACATACAACATATAAGGTAAATTAACTGTCTGATATAGTTTGTCTAAACAATGGTACATACAACATTTAAGGTTAATTAGCTGTCTTATGCAGTCTGCTCCCCTCTGTGTTTAAAGCATTTAAATTTAATTAACTGTATGATGTAGTTTGTCTAAACAATAGTACTGTCACAGGGCCACATTTTGGGTAGGTAGTTAACAAGAACAGAGGGGCATACTTTTATTAGTTCTTCTGACTTCCCATCTCTGCTTTGTTATTCGTAGGTCATGGTTACTTTTTCTTAGTTATCTCAATCAAAATCAAACCTTATTGTTTTTTGAATTTTTTGCAGAGCTGAACTGGATCTTAATACAATATGATCAACTGGATCTTAATACAATATGATCAACTGGATCTTAATACAATGCAATCAACTGGATCTTAATACAATGCGATCAACTGGATCTTAATACAATATGATCAACTGGATCTTAATACAATACAATCAACTGGATCTTAATACAATACAATCAACTGGATCTTAATACAATGCGATCAACTGGATCTTAATACAATATGATCAACTGGATTTTAATACAAACTGATCAACTGGATCTTAATACAATACGATCAACTGGATCTTAATACAATATGATCAACTGGATCTTAATACAATATGATCAACTGGATCTTAATACAATATGATCAACTGGATCTTAATACAATATGATCAACTGGATCTTAATACAATATGATCAACTGGATCTTAATACAATATGATCAACTGGATCTTAATACAATATGATCAACTGGATCTTAATACAATACGATCAACTGGAATGATGTCATAAATATAATGAACTGCAAAAGGGTTAAATGAAACCTTGATCTCTCAACACAAACTTGAATGTATTGATCTCTCAACACAAACTTGAATGTATTGATCTCTCAACACAAACTTGAATGTATTGATCTCTCAACACAAACTTGAATGTATTGATCTCTCAACACAAACTTGAATGTATTGATCTCTCAACACAAACTTGAATGTATTGATCTCTCAACACAAACTTGAATGTATTGATCTCTCAACACAAACTTGAATGTATTGATAGCTTTTATTCATATTTCCACAAGGGAAAGGTTATAGGTCATATTCTGTTTTGCTTTTCTTTTACTGTATTCAAAAATGATGACCTCCATCTTCTCATGTATAAAGAATAGCATGTGGTGGATGGTGATGATTTCAATAACCTCGAAGTCAAGTGCCAGGAAAATTGTCCAGGTATAAAACTCAAACACAGGCTGGTAAAGTCATTCTCATCTTCTGTTATTAAGATATTTTGTCGTTCCTAATATCTGTCCTTCTTACCTATCTGAATCTTTCTCAATACTGGCATTTACTCATCATTAACTTGATGTCTTGCATAATCTGCTCAAATCATACACTTCATGTAATGTTATCCCAATAGTCTATAGCCTTCTAAAACATTTGAACTTTCAATGAGGCCACAACTTGACTTTAACGTTCAATGCATAAAATAAAGGGGGTGGAAGCCACTTCTTCCATACTTACTAACAGGAGTTTGTGGTTTTAGTTGACCACTGTTCATGATAATTCTTAACAGAGCACATTATTTTCTTGATGGTTCAGCTCTATTTCTGCTCCCCTCTGTGTCTTGAGTACGTCTCATCTCTTAATGGTTTCCTGTCTGATCTCTTAGACACAATTCATCATCAACCATTTTTAGCAATGAACTTTTTCTTCTCAATTTTACGACTCGAGGATATCACACTGACCACTATGACATCGTACGAAATGGTTTATTTTACCCATTTCCTAACTAAATTAAAATGCACTGCTTCATTACACCCCCTTGTTGATTGACCCGAATGTATGTTATACATTCATTCGGATCAGCAAAAAACAATCTTCCTTGATTTTCCTTTTATTATAGTCTGAAGCTTATGAATACCTAATTTAACAACATTTTCTCTCTGTTTGATCCAACCAACTAAACTCAACTTTTTTTTTCAAACATCAATTTTCATATAATACCTTTTATCTGGGAAGAAACTACAACATCAACGAGTTTCTTCCTCCATTTCATTTATTAACTAATTATAAAACATTTTTTTCTTCTTATTTTAAGAACCATAAGTAACTGATAATTTTTTTCAGAATATAACTTATAGACCGTATCCTTCAAGGATCTAATCTGCACATACCTTTTTTTAAAAATTTTCTCTATCGGTACTCAACATCCTGACCTTTTATCTAGATACGATACTAGTCAACATCCTGACCTTTTATCTAGATACGATACTAGTCAACATCCTGACCTTTTATCTAGATACGATACTAGTCAACATCCTGACCTTTTATCTAGATACGATACTAGTCAACATCCTGACCTTTTATCTAGATACGATACTAGTCAACATCCTGACCTTTTATCTAGATACGATACTAGTCAACATCCTGACCTTTTATCTAGATACGATACTAGTATCTAGATACGATACTAGTCAACATCCTGACCTTTTATCTAGATACGATACTAGTCAACATCATCCTGACTTTTATCTAGATACGATACTAGTCAACATCCTGACCTTTTATCTAGATACGATACTAGTCAACATCCTGACCTTTTATCTAGATACGATACTAGTCAACATCCTGACCTTTTATCTAGATATGATACTAGTCAACATCCTGACCTTTTATCTAGATACGATACTAGTTAACATCCTTCATCTCCTATTACCATTATTTGTTTAACATAGTCAAGAACACATGACTTTATTCACAACAATTTTGCTAAATCGCTTATCTAACTAGACTTACTTACTTACTTACTTACTTGGTCGTTCCCCTTCTACCGTGAGGTGTAGAGGTTTGGAAGAGAGAGCGTCATACTATTCTATTGGCTGTCTTCCTCCTGGCCTGGTTCCATTCTAGTCCTCGATTTTTCAAAGATTGTCTAATGTTGTCCTCCCAGTGGACTGTGGGTCGTCCTGGATGTCTAGATCCATGGCTCTTTGTTTCCCATGCTAGCTGATCTTCTCCCATTCTGCAGACATGGCCAAACCATCTTAGTTGGGAGTATTATGTAACTATACCCGACTTATTAATCTGAACAATTCTGTTCATGTGATTACACTACAACTTCCCTGGACACTCTAACGTCCAATACCAAAATGAAACTCAGTATCATTAATGTTGAAGCTCAATCCAGCCCCACACATTATGCCTAAGTTGATCTTAATAATCTTCTAAATGTATCGGTTTATCCACCAATTCTGTTTTTTTTCTTTTTAACATTGAATTTTCCAATTTTAATATTTGTCTTATTGAACGTCCATAATTTTAATATTTGTCTTATTGAACGTCCATAATTTTAATATTTGTCTTATTGAACGTCCATAATTTTCTTAATATAATTTGTCTTATTGAACGTCCATAATTTTAATATTTGTCTTATTGAACGTCCATAATTTTAATATTTGTCCATTAATTTTGTCTTAAACGTCCATAAATTTTAATATTTGTCTTATTGAACGTCCATAATTTTAATATTTGTTTATTGAACGTCTTTTGTCTTATTCCATTTTTAATATTTGTCTTAACGTCCATAATTTTAATATATTTGTCTTATTGAACGTCCATAATTTTATTCTTATTGAAACGTCCATAATTTTATTTGTCTTATTGAACGTCCATAATTTTAATAATTCTTATTGAACGTCCATAATTTTAATATTTGTTATTGAACGTCCATGAATTTTAAACAATCATTATTTTATTGAACCAGTCCATCTACTTTTTTAAACCAGTCAATCTACTTTTTAGAACCCATAAATTTACTGTCTTATTGAACCAGTCCATCTATGTTTTAGAACCAGTCAATTACTGTCTTATTGAACCAGTCAATAACTTTTTTAGAACCAGTCAATCTACTGTTTTTAGAACGTCAATCTACTTTTTAGAACCAGTATTACTGTTTATTGAACGTCCAGTCAATTTTAATGTTTTAGAACCAATATATTGTCAATTTGTCTTTTTGAACGTCCAGTAAATCTACTGTTTTAGAACCAGTCAATCTACTGTTTTAGAACCAGTCAATCTACTAATTTTTAGAACCAGTCAATCTACTGTTTTAGAACCAGTCAATCTACTGTTTTAGAACCAGTCAATCTACTGTTTTAGAACCAGTCAATCTACTGTTTTAGAACCAGTCAATCTACTGTTTTAGAACCAGTCAATCTACTGTTTTAGAAAGAGTCAATCTACTGTTTTAGAACCAGTCAATATTTTTTTAGAACCATTCTACTGTTTAGAACCAGTCAATCTACTGAACCAGTCAATCTACTGTTTTAGAACCAGTCAATCTACTGTTTTAGAACCAGTCAATCTACTGTTTTAGTCAATCTACTGTTTTAGAACCAGACAGTTTTAGAACCATCTCAATCTACTGTTTTTAGAACCAGTCAATCTATCTATGTCAATTTAGAACCAGTCAATCTACTGTTTTAGAACCAGTCAATCTACTGTTTTAGAACCAGTCAATCTACTGTTTTAGAACCAGTCAATCTAATCAATCTACTGTTTTAGAACCAGTCAATCTACTGTTTTAGAACCAGTCAATCTACTGTTTTAGAACCAGTCAATCTACTGTTTTAGAACAATCTACTGTTGTAGAACCAGTCAATCTACTGTTTTAGAACCAGTCAATCTACTGTTTTAGAACCAGTCAATCTACTGTTTTAGAACCAGTCAATCTACTGTTTTAACCAGTCAATCTACTGTTTTAGAACCAGTCAATCTACTGTTTTAGAACCAGTCAATCTACTGTTTTAGAACCAGTCAATCTACTGTTTTAGAACCAGTCAATCTACTGTTTTAGAACCAGTCAATCTACTGTTTTAGAACCAGTCAATCTACTGTTTTAGAACCAGTCAAAATTCTCCATACGTGGCAAAGACTATCTTCTTCTAACATCCCCCTAGTACTGTTATATAGCCTCGTGCCACTTCCCATAAAAAAAATTTGTTTGTCTCACCTTAAACATCTCCAATAATCATGATTTGACCTAACTTATTTGCGTGCTCATCGCCTATTATATATCAATACCTTGACTTCCTCATCCTTTATTTCAAATTCTCTACTTACTCCATCCCTTGGCTTCCCATTCCTCTTACCTTTTCAGTTTCTCCATTATCCTTTTTTTTTTCCTTTCAAAGAGGTCCATTTTTTTTCCTCACATATCTACTACTGCTTTCTTTCACAGATTCTTTGGATCGAGCTGAGTGAACTTTTACTAGTTCCACAGTTTTGTTAATTCTCTTTTTTTCGTTTCGTTGATTATTTACTTTCTTGTTTCAGTATTTCTTTTAGATTTTACGGTTTTCTTGTATTATTATTGTTCTTTTTTTCTCTCATCACTGTTGTTATTTACTTTTTCCATCTGCTTGTATCGCCCATTTGTTGTATATTTCTCATCATCGTATAGTTATACCTATATGTAATTCTTGTCTTTGTCACCTGTTTGTGGCTGACGAAGGGTAAAACCCGAAATGTCCCTTGATTCTTGTGAACCATTATTTGTAAAACTGATTAAATACCGTTTTATTGGTTTAAATACTTATATCTACTATACCTCCCATGGCCTCTACCTGTTCCTTCTTCCTGGCTCTACTTTTCTCATCTCATCCCCTACTGCAGTACTGTATTAGTCAGGTGTACATGGTCTACTATGTATGCATCGGTATAGACCGATTATATTTGGGTTGTCTATCAGACTCAACTATTGCTGCCATCTTATATTCTTCTTCTTCTTTAATCCTTAGCCACGACCATCAAAACAGTCAGTGGCCATCACGCCTAGTAGCATCTTGTAGGGCAACAACAAATGGATTCCACTTTGCTCGGTCGGCGGCCATCCTTTGTACACATATACATCTTATATACATATCTCTAAATATACTATGGTTCCTCCCATAGCCTTCTTCATCACTTGCCAATCATCTCCATCATCTTCATCACTTGCCAATCATCTCCAACATCTTCATGATCATGGCCTCCTTGGCTGTTAGCGTTTCTAACGCTAACTGTTTATCTGTTTATCAATACCTTGTGAGTCTTCTACTCTATTGACTTCAGCATTTCATTTCCTCTCTGTCCCTCTGTTTCTCGTGTCTGCAGAGTTTCTCGCAACAACTCTACTTACTGCTGCTTTCTCAACCATTTTCCTCAGTTTCTCTCTAACTTCAGTTTCCCCATGTCTCATATACTCTCGGTTTCTGTCATTTTTTTATTTTTCTCTACTATGACTTCCACTTATGCTTCCTGTATCCTTATCTTTTCTCTACTATGACTTCCACTTATGCTTCCTGTATCCTTATCTTTTCTCTACTATGACTTCCACTTATGCTTCCTGTATCCTTATCTTTTCTCTTCGCCCCCCTCTCTGCTACTAGATTGTATTCTCGTCAATCTGTATTTCTTTTAGTTTCACGTCCCTTGACTTCTTCCACTTTTTCTTCCCTCTTTACTAAGTCTTCAATTTTCTTACCCACATAGACGCAAAGTGCGGTCGACACTATCCCATCACCTCTCCTCATACAATTCTCTTCCTGATATGTTTTATCCCAAGTTCCTAACTTCTGAAAGGGATTTACCAAAAATGTCTTTCCATTGTCTATGAGAATAAATTCCGGACACCCATGTCTAAGAAAAAACTCTTGTGAAAGTAATTTTGATATAGTGAGAGAGGTTCCGTCTTTTATTGCATAGCATTCTGGCCAACCGCTATAACTATCCACAAAATGAACGATCAGACAATTTCCTCAATCATGCTTGGATGTGGTCCAGATTTATCTATGCTTATCTTTTGCACAGGATAATGTTGTCGGTCCATCTCAACATTTAAGGTTAATTAACTGTCTGATATAGTTTGTCTATCAAAGGGCTAAAAAATGGAAAAGCGCCTGGTCACGACAATCTAAATGCTGAGCTATTCAAGACAGACCCTGAACTAGCAGCAGAACTATTAGAACCACTATTTGCACAAGTCTGGGAAACTGAGACAACACCAACAGAGTGGAGTAAAGGAATAATTGTCAAATTGCCCAAGAAGGGCGACCTTGCAGACTGCAACAACTGGAGAGGAATTACCCTCCTCTCAGTTCCCAGCAAAATACTAGGCAGGATAATCATCCAGAGAATTTCAAAAGCAGTTGACCCATAAACTGAGGAAAGAACAAGCGGGCTTCAGAAAGAACAGAAGATGTGCAGATCATATATTTGCCCTCAGGAACATTATAGAGCAGTGCTCAGAATGGCAGAGACAGCTGTACATTAACTTTGTTGATTTCGAAAAGGCTTTCGACAGCATACACAGGGACAGCCTATGGAAAATTCTGAGGGCTTATGGAATTCCCAGCCGCATTGTTTCCATTATAAAAAGCCTCTATTCTAACTTTACGTGCAGTGTTGGATTGAGTAATGTAACTTTCGAAGTGAAAACAGGAGTACGACAGGGATGCCCCTTATCAACAACATTATTTTTGACAGTCATAGATTGGGTGATGTGCCAGACAACAGAGGGCAGTCCAAGAGGAATTAGATGGACGTTTTCTATGCTGGAAGATTTGGAATATGCAGATGACATTGCCCTACTCGCGCATTCACATCAACACATTCAAGACAAAAACCGATAGACTGAATAAGTATGGCCAGCAGGTTGGCCTGAACATCAATTTGAAGAAGACAGAGGTCATGACACTAAATGTGGGCAATCCTGAGCCAATAACAGTAAGGAACCAGAAGTTAGAACAGACAGACACATTTACTTACCTAGGAAGCATAGTAACACCTGATGGCGGAACAAGCAAGGACATTAACAACAGAATGAATAAAGCGAGAACAGCCTTTGCTGTTCTCAACAACATTTGGAAGTCTTCCCAGTACAGCACAAACACCAAATTAAGACTGTATGAGAGCTGTGTACTTTCTGTACTTCTCTATGGTGCGGAATGTTGGAGAGTAACAGAGAATGAAATGTCGAAACTGTCCTCCTTCCACACAATCTGCCTAAGGAAAATTCTCCGAATCTTTTGGCCAAACACCATCAGCAACCAAGAACTACTTATTCGGAGTAACCAGGAGGACATGCACACCATCATAGCTGGCAGACGCTGGAATTGGGTTGGCCACGTCCTCAGAAGGGACCCTGATACCATCACAAGAACAGCTATGCTATGGACCCCCGAGGGAAAGCGAAAGAGAGGCCGACCAAAAACAACTTGGCGGAGAACTGTGGAAGCTGAGATGCAAAGAATGAACCACAGTTGGGGCACTGTACGAAGGATGGCCGCTGACCGAGCAAAGTGGAATCAATTTGTTGCTGCCCTACAAGACACCACCAGGCGTGATGGCCGCTGACTGCTTTGACGGTTGGTGGTTATGGATCAAAGAAGAAGAAGATAATTTGTCTAAACAATGTTAGATACAACATATAGGGTCAAATAAATGTCTGATATAATTATTCTAAATGATGGTACATACAACATATAAGGTTAATTAACTGTCTGATATAGTTTGCCTAAACAATGGAACATACAACATATAAGGTTAATTAACTGTCTGATATGATGATAGGAAACTCTTTACAGAGCGATACAACAGGAGGCAATCTGATCATCAGAAAAAGCCCCCCCCCATCGACAAGTGTTTCAGCCCAGTATACTCCTTTACACTCTAAGGGGGGCGGGCCCACTTGGATCAGACTCCCATCTGATATAGTTCATCTAAACAATGGTACATTCAACAAATAAGGTTAATTAACTTTGATATATTTTGCTTAAACAATGGTACATACAACATATAATGTTAATTAGCTGTCTGATATAGTTTGCCTAAACAATGGTATATACAACATATACAGTTATATAACTGTCTGATCATCATCATCTCAACCCGTAACCCATCATGGGTCATAGGGGTGCCATGGTGGAAGCATCAGCAGACAGGGTCCTCCACTGCTCTCTATCCTCAGCAATGTGTACAAGTGTGGAAAAAACATGCCCTGTGCATTCTTTGATGTTATCAGTCCAGGATTTTCTTTGCCTTCCTCTTCTCCATTTACTGTTGACTGTTCCCTGGAGGATCGTTTTCGAAATGGAGTGATGACGAGTTACACGCTCAAACCAGGCAAGCTTACAACATTTCATTACTGACAAAAGTGGTTCTTGGTGGCCTGCATATGTGTTTATTTTCTCTCTAACATAGACATCTGTTTTGTGCTTGTAGGATATGCACAAAATTCTTCGATAGTATTTATACTAGAAAGCCTGAATCCTTCGCTCTGTACCTGCAGTGAGTGTCCAGTACTCACACATATGCAAGAGAAAAGATAATTCAAGTGATTTGTATAATTTGATCTTCACAGGAAAACTGATGTTACTTTTCCAGATCACATTCAGCTTTGTCATGGCAGCTGAGGCCATCTCAAGTCTTGTCTTGATTTCTTTACTTGATCTTCCATCACTACATATAGTGGACCCCAGATATTTAAAGGTATTAACTTCTTCAAACGTTTTCCCATTTAACGTAATGTTGGTCGGAACATGTTTCTTATGGCTATTCACCAATATCTTGCTTTTTTTTCTATATTAATTTCCATCCCATGCGTTCTTGTTATTCTCCAGACTAGAGGTAAGGTCTTGAAGTTTTGATTCTGTTCCAGCGATAAGATCAATATCATCAGCAAAATGTAGATTGCAAAGAGGTTGACCTCCAATCGATATGGTTGTTTCATAGTCATAGATAGTCCCCTGCATAATATGTTCTAGATACCATGTTTCCCCGAAAATAAGACCAGGTCTTATATTAATTTTTGCTTCAAAAAATGCACTAGGGCTTATTTTCGGGGTAGGGCTTATATTAAAAGGAACAAAAATCTACATTTATTCATGTACAAAATTCTACATTTATTCAAATACAGTCATGTCATCTTCTTCTGGAACATCATCATAACTCTCCAAATCCCAAACTGAATTTCTTGCGACTCCACTTCCTGTAGAACCATTGGCCCCATTCTCTCATGAAAGATTTCCTTAAATCAGCATTTCTTGTCCAAGTAGCCTGCTCGTAGTGCATTGGTAACACAGCTGTCAGTGATTTTATCTCATTAATTCTTCACACAAGTCATGACCTCCTGCAAACTAGGCTTCACAAAGTTTCCATGCTGATTTCTCTCCATTCTATTTTCAATGGAGTCGTTGATTTCTATGCGCAAATGGTCCTTGAATGGCTTGTTTATTGCAATATCAAGAGTCTGGAGATAAGAAGTCATTCCTGCGGGAATCATTATTTGATCTATTCTTCTCTCTGCAAGGAAGTTCTTCATGTCTTTAGGGCGGTGAGTGCTGGCTGAATCCCAGACTAGCAGACCTCGTTGACCACCTCGCAAAACAAGAGCCAGCATTAAATCGACCCACTTCCTTATAACTGCTTGTGTGCACCAGGCTTTTTTCGGTTTCAAGAACATAAATGCCTGAAACACATTCAATGTTATCTTTCTTGCCCTTAGTGATGATTAGAGGTGGGGCTTTCCTTCCATCCAGATAAACTGCCAAAATACAGGTAACACGTGCATTTTTGTAACCAGTGGACGAAATGTAGATTGACGAGGCACCCATCTGATCAATTGTCGTTTTTCTTATTCTTCTTCTTGCGATCGCATCTTTGATGATTACACCGTCAGACGAGTTCTCATGATGAATTCGACTGTTGTTTGAAGTTCCTCTTTACCTCCATATAGCTTTGAGTTTAGTGTTGAGTCATTGGGCCAGTATATCTTTCTTAACTGGTCATACAGAGGACAGTCCTGTAGAACATGCTCAGCAGTTTGTTCGTTTAGTCCACATGTGCACAGTGGTGAAGCAGACAATCGTAGCTTGTGCATGTGTTTATTTAGTTTGTTATGCCCTGTCCTGAGGAGCAAAATAGTTATCTGTCCCTGCCGGTCGAGAGTGTGATAGTCGTCTTTGGGTTGGTTCTGTTCTCTTCTGATAGTCTGGATAGCTCTCTTTTTCTCAAAGTATGTGACTTCATTATCTTCTTGTTCACATTCTCCTCCCTTTTTTGCAAGTTTATCTGCCTTTTCATTTCCGGGTACACCACAATGAGATGGTACCCACTGAAGTATAGTTCTCTTTTTGGCAGCTACCTTGTTTAGTTCATTTCTCAGATGCGGGAGTTTACCACCCTTGAGAGCTTGCAGGACAGACAGTGCATCTGTGAGGATGACTACCTGGTGGCAGTCAGAGTTGGTGTTATAAATCATATTTGCAGCTTGCTCTAGAGCTTGAACCTCAGCTGTATAGTTGGAACAGAATTTACCAGTGGGAATGTGCCTAGTCTCATAGTGGTTGTCAGGATATGAGATAAAGATACTGGCACCTCCATTCCTAACAGCATTAGTTGCTGATCCATCTGTATAGGCATGTATCCATGATTGATCGGGATAGCTTTCTTGGATCATACTCAATGTAGCAGTTCGTTTTTGCAGATCATTATACCCACATCCACTTGTGAGACCACTGACTGATGTATTAATTTGGAGGGCATTGCTGGCCTGCTCCCATGGTACAGGGTATAGGGTGGGCTTCAGTGGTGTTGTCTTCATGGATAGGTCTTCTTGATGCTGTCTTTTAAGTCTTTTTCCCCGATGCACAAAGCTGCTACGCTTTAGACGTCCCAATGCCAGATCATCTAGTCTTGCCTTCATTGGGTGCATTGGCATACTGTTGTACTTTTCCATATGGATCATGGTTTTTGTGTCTCTTCTATGGGACAATGTCTGTAATCCAGCAACCTTTTGCATCTCTGTTATTGGTGTAGTTTTCATGGCTCCTGTAATGAGCCTGAGAGCTTGATTTTGCACCTTGTCCAAAGACTGCAGATGTGAGTTAGCAGCTGATGACCATGCTGCTGAGCTAAACTCTAAGTGTGGTCTTATTACTCCATTATAAATCTTCTTTAGATTTCGTTCATTTGCTCCCCAGTTGGTACCTGCTAATTTTTCTGAGTATGCCTAGTCGTCTTCGGGCCTTTCCTTCTGCATTTTCAATATGCTTATTCCATGTAAGCCTTTGGTCAAATGTCACCCCAAGATAGGTGGGGTAGCTTTCTTCCTTGATCACGGTTGTCCCTAGGTGTATGTTAGCTGATTTGTCCTTGGGGGCGAGGGAGAACAGTGTTGTGGAGGTTTTGTCTGTGTTTATTGTGATAAGCCATTTCTCTGCCCATGACACTAGCATGTCTGCTGCCCGCTGCATTCTATAATTTGCTGTGGTGACATTTTCATCAGCGCACCAGAGTACTAGGTCATCTGCATATAAGGCAGCTTTAACTCCTGCAGGGAGATCTTTCACCAGGTCATGGATGTAAACAAGGAAGAGTGTTGGGGAAATTACTCCTCCTTGAGGTACCCCCTGATGGAGCAACACTTTTCTGCTCTGCAGACCGTCAAGAGTGACTCTAGTTCTCCTGTTATGCAAGTATGACTGGATCCATTTCATCATGTTGCCTTGGATTCCACTTCTCCTAAGTTTTGCAATGAGGCCATCTTTCCACACCTTGTCAAAGGCCTGCTTGAAGTCGACCCAGATCGTTAGGACCTTTTTCTTCTCCTGGAAGGCATCTTCTATTGCTTGAGACAAGTAAGTAACTTGGTCTTCTATACTGTAGCATTCTCTAAATCCAGCTTGTTCCGGCACCAGGATCTGCTCAGACTCTAAATACCATTTCAATCTGTGGTTGACTATTTGCTCCATAGTCTTCCCAACACAGCTTGTGAGACTGATTGGCTGGTAACTTGCAGCCTCGGTCTTACATTTCCCTTTCTTTAGTATGGGTATTGTGATGGCTTCTCTCCATACTTGGGGTACCGTTCCTTTCAACCAGCTGTGGTTGAATATCTCAAGCAGTTTTGTCTTTGCTGCTGAGCTGAGATTTACTAGCATTTCGTTGCTGATTTTGTCTGGGCCGGGTGACTTTTGAAACTTAAGCTTGGAAATAGCCTTCTGTAGTTCTCCTAGTGTGATGGGTTCCCTCATTGGGGCAGGAGTATCTGTCTGTCCCATGGTTGCCAGTATTTCTTTTCTTATCTCTCTCTGATGGTCTATGTTAATGGGTAAGTTGCTTTCTGAACTGTATCTTCTAGCAAACAAGTCTGCAGCTTGTTTTCCTCTGAAAAGTTTGCCACCTTCATCCAATGTGATAGTCTGCCTAGGTGAGGAACGCTCTTCATTTAGAGACTTGACTAATCTCCAAAGTTTCCTGCCGTCTTTCTCAAGGTTCAGCGATGCCGTTTTAGTTCTCCAGCTTTTCCGTTTTTCTTCTAGCTTTGTTCTCTGAAACTCTGCTACAGCCTTTTTCCATTTGTTGTGAGTTTCAAGTGAAGGATGAGACTCTGCGTCCTTTCTAGCCCTGTCCATAGCTTCCTGGCGTTCTTGGAGTGTGCTGGACCAGTATGGTATGTAGTTACGCCGGCATCCTTTGGGAATGGTTTCTTTTGCAGCTTGTAGTATGCATCTGTTGAAGTCTTTTACCACTTCATTAATGTCTCTGTTCTGTACCTTGAGGGTAGACAGCAGCGTGTTCACCTGATGCCTGAATAAACCCCAGTTGGCTTTTTTGTAGTTCCATCTTGTAATGGCTGGGCCTGTACTGAGAGTTGCACTCTGGACAGTAAGAAAGATTGGGCGATGGTCGCTTCCCCCTAGTTGGTCTCCTACTTCTCTACTAATAGATCCAGCTATATCTGGGGTGGCGAAGGCAAGATCTGGTGTTGAAGTTGTGTGCCATCCTCTGGAGTAGAAGGTAGGAGTATCTGTGGCATTATTGACTAGGATTAGGGAGTGATCATCTTGCCATGTTTCAACCTCTTCACCTCTGTGATCTAGATGGTTATAGCCCCAGCTCTGGGAGTGGCTATTAAAGTCTCCAACTGCTATAAAGTTGGTGGCTGGTACCTGTATAGAGCTGAGACTCAGGGGTTTGTTGTTTGGACAGTAATAGTTCAGGAGTTCTATTTCCATCTTGTCTACCTTTATCTGCAACAGCTGATATTCTACTCCGTCCATGAAGGTTTTCCTTTCGTGTGCATGAATGTTATTCCTTACAAGAGTAAGTACTCCTCCTTTTCGTCTATCTTTTCTGTCGGATCTGAAGCATTGATATCCCCTTATTTTAAAGGTTTGATCTGCTTTCAAGTGAGTCTCTTGGATACAGCAAACACTGACTTGCTTCTCATACAAGATGTTTTCCAGCTCTGTCTTTTTGCTGTATCCAGCCTGCTTGCTGTTCACTCCCTCTGCATTCCAGTGCATCATGACAAGTGGCACTCTGGGTTTCTCTTTTTCTGTTTTGTTTCGGTCAGTAGTTCTCCTCCGCCGTCTGCTGACTCCACAAGACGGTCTAGAGGGTCCTCCAGTAGCTGAGGGTGGGCTCTGTCGAGGCTCAGAGCCCGGCACTGCACCTGCCTGGTGGAGCTCCACAGGGCGAGCACCAGTACGAGATTTATTTGACGGTGTACTCATCCATTTAAAAAAAAAAGCGAGTTACGTGATACTGTGGTTACTGGTGCACCTTCTGGCCCAGTATCTACGACTTTAGCACCTCTTCAATGGGAGAGTGGGCTCATCCCTAATCTGTTTATGTTCCCAGTAGTAGACTATTCGCAAGCAGCCTGGGGGTGTCACTGCTCTGCGCGGACCTTGTTTACCGAGGCGGCATCCGAGCTCGTATGGTTGCATTATCTTCAAAATAGACCTGTCTTTCCCGTGGCTTTTCTGCCATCCTGCAACTTTGAGTTAGGGAGTTCTGAGCTCCAGTCTCTTTCCCAGGCATTTTATCCTGGCCTGGCACGCATACAGAGGACCCCACTTCTGGTTCTAAGTTAGCAGTTGGGGATAGGTGGGGTAGCACACTGTGCATTCCCCGTCATCCAGGGGGGCTCTCCAACTATGCAGAGCTTGCACAATGCTGTGCTCTGGTTCTGGGCTCTCCCAAGGAATCCTCACGTCCTGCACAGAGCCACTTCCAGATACCCACCACCAGCCATCTCTCCATTGTAGAAATCTCCTGCATGCGGCCATCCAGTCAGGAGCCAGTATTAAGTCTGGTGCCCAAGTGATCCCCCCCAAGCCCAGTGTGCAATGCTGGGTTCTCATCATGCTGCAACACAGGGGGGATTGTGATGCTCAGCCATCTCTCTCAACTCTGCACCAATAAGTGACATCGGGGACTTAACTGTGCCTCAGTACTGGGAGGCCCCGTTTCCGGGTACACCACACACAGCCAATTGAGGCAACGGTCGTCGTAGGCGTGTCTTCAGTGGGGAAGTTTTGGAGTCTTCCTGTCCATGTTCTTGCACATCCTAACACTGCCTGCAAGACATCGGAGGTTTGGAGAGTGGCCTTCTCTGCTTTTTTGAGCTGGGGTGGGCTCCCCGGGCAAGTCTCGATGGGGATCGGGACATGTCCACGCGCCAGTGGGCCCAGCATCGGCCGCATCTGATGGAGGACTTGCTCTGCCAGGTTTGAGTTAGTAAATTTTAACTTTGTCATCTTCATGGCATTGTGATGCTGGGGTGCCTGTGGATTTCCTACCGCCTCGGGTAGAAGCCAGAAGTGTACTGTGCCAGCTCTGGGGGAGATAAAGGGGGTGTTTCTGCATCTCCTTGTGATACGTAGCCAAGGTAGGGCTCAAAGTGCTCTTTCCCCACCACCAAATTGCCTGCTGGTTACGCCGAGTTCTCCGAGGCTCTAGGCATGTGACCAAGAGTTGAAGGCAATAGGATCGTCACATCCTGAGTCTCTGTGCCTGTACGATGGGTTCCGATCTTCAGGGAGCAGTCCACACTCGTTCCCACTCCTAAGACTTGTTCAGTATCCATCTGGCTCCTTCCCACCCACAGAGGGCATGTACGGTGTAGTGCACCGGTTTTATTATCGAGGTTTGCTCCTCTAGATCCGTTGTGTTTAGCCTGAGGATTCGCACCCTCAGTTACCAGGACTACCTCGAGGAGGGTGTGGCTCTTCACCACGCACAACGATCTTGGGGTATGAGAGGTTTTGCTAGGCCAAGAGACTGACACCACAATGGTCGCTCCTTTCGTGAACAAGAATTCACTAGGCCTAGGGTGAAGCAAGGGGGGAAACCCACTACCCACAACACCAACACATCATACCCCCTGCCTGTAAAAGACTTTGCCCCAAATTATCGTTTGAGATCCTAGGCCCATACTGCAGTTTCATCCATGGCAATCATGTTGGAGAGTTGGTATTTAGAAAAGTTGATGCCATCAACAAAGTACTTGAATGCAAGTGCACGTTTAATAACTTCAGTATCTTCCAGCTTGAACAGTGTTGTCGATTTTCTTAGAATCAGTTTATATCGCTGAAGGAAGCCATCCAGCCAGTGTTGTGATGCTTTGAATTCTTCTGGGGATATTTCTAAATGTGGTGCCATTGCAAGGGCAAATGCTTGAATATCAGCCCTGCGCACAACCAAAGTCTTTGCTCTCCTGTCAGCAATCCATTCACTGATGATGTCTTCCAGTTCAGAAAATAATGGCTGCCGACCTGATCCACACTTGCGCTTCTTAGCATTTCCTTCTTCCACCTGTTGACTGAGGTTATCGTACTCTGCTCGCCATTTTTGGACCATTCGGAGATCAAGCTTCTTCTCTTTGCAGAAAGCCATAAGATTCTTGCCCCGGGAGTCTTCAATGATTCCTTTCTTGTAATTGACGGAATAGCTCTTTCTTTTTGCACTCATCTTGTCTGGGTGTCAAAATATCATTCCCTTAAGTCTACCATTAACACATTAATTACCGAATTGAAAAACACACTGTGGCCGAATTAAATTTTTTTCCCATTTTCATCCTGTAGGTGTTTGCACAAAGTAAGCTGTAGTTTTCGTAATTGTTTACAGATTTTTATGAATTACGCGTCATTTTAAAGATAAATGAATGAACTATTACAGTAAACACCGGATGTAACTCTAATAGAGGTTGTTGCTATTTAACGGCCCTCCGATGGCCGAGGACTTGCAATATTTTCACAATTATATTTGCTTGCGCCCAATCTCTATCAAAATCACAATTTCAATCAATGTACACACCGTTTTCACTCTTATCCTCGTCGCTAGATCTATCAGTCATTTGTTGAAACACGTTTCTATCCTATTCAGCCTTTAGACGAGATGTACACGCATTTTTTGTAGTCCTATCACTAGTTGCCAAGGTAAACAAGTTTTACACGATTTGGTAACTAACCCAAAACGCTGAAAAATATGAACATAATATCAATTTTCCAGTGTTCTACAACAACCATGCTTTGGGAATTTGTTTTCCGGTGGCAACTTAAAATCTCGAACCAGATCAGAAAGTGTTTCAGTACATTCTTTATTCGTTTTATTACTAAAATTAGATTGGCGCTATGAGCGGCTTGCGGTCCAAATGTGATTATTTTGTGAGCCGCTGACAGTGGCTTGCGGTAGTTAATGTGTTAAATCAAGTGTTAATTGAAGACTTACGAGACAGGTGTGGCAACAAAGATTATGAGACTTAAGAACGATGGCACACACAGAAGCAACAAAAAATTGCTGGCACCAAAATTCTGCATCTTTATTTCACACGAATGACGTATTGAATTATGAACCACATCAGTTCATTATCAAGTGCGCACTAGTGGCGTCTGTACTCCGACTGGCCATTCGGCAACAAGTCTCTCATTCTACCATAGCTGACGAAATGCACTAGGGCTTATTTTCCAGGTAGGGCTTATATTAAAAGCATCATGAAAAATCGTGCCAGGGCTTATTTTTGGGGAAAAACGGTATATATTAAAAAGCACTGGGGACAGGATACATCCCTGATGAACTCCTACAGTTGCTTTGAAAAATTCTCCAATGTCATTGCTTGCAAAAACAGCACTGCTTGTGTCCTTGCAACCAAATTTTATGACCTTCATCCGTTATTGATTCACCTAATCCTGTCCATCTGACTTCAGCTAGGCCCAGGATCTAACAAGTTCATATGTTAGTTCTCTGACTTTCCCACATGCATAAATTGTACGTACATTCCAAGTTCCAAGAACAAAACTTTCTCTAGGAAGTTTCAAAACAGGTGTTTGTACCCCATTCGCTGACTTAACACTCTCAAGGGGCAATGACAGCGCGGTCATTGTTAATCCAGCCTAAGTCAATCCAGCATAATATTACTGAGTTGACTTTCCATCATTGCATTTCACTGGGCAACAGGTTTGCTTGACGGTGCCTATCTCCTCTTGAACTGTCTGATATAGTTTGTCTAAACAATGGTACATACAAAATATACGGTTAATTAAAGTTATGATATAGTTTATCTAAACAATGGTACATACAACATATAAGGTTAGTTAACTGTCTGATATAGTTTGTCTAAGCAATGGTACATTCGATATACAAGGCTAATTAACTGTCTGGTATCGTTTGTCTAAACACCAGTACATAAAACATATAAGGTTAATTAACTTGCTGATATAATTTGTCTAAACAATGGTACATTCAACATACAAGGTTAATTAGCTGGCAGATATAGTTTGGCTCAATAATGGTACATACACTAGGGTTCCCATAATGTTTTGTTTAAAAACCGGGACATTTCCAAATTTTTACCTAAAAAACCCGGGACATTTTGTAAAAAAACGGGACATGTTAAAAATTAAGGGTAAAGCACAAATAAATCTATTATATTATATGTTGCACTTAAAATAAGATATTGGTATAAAAATACACACATTAACTAACACAACTTTCACTTTAAAAAAGAATTCTAAATTACAAACATACTTAATTAGAAAAGTCGCACCTTTAAAAAATACACAATAGTCAAGTTTATATGATAAGCGTGTGATAAGCGAAGGTTGCTTCCTGTGCTGCCAATGATAACTGTTTTTCCATTTCCTTTTCACTCTGGGTTTTCGCATTTAAGAAATGACTTATACTCCGTTGGAAGCCTTACTTTCAACAGCACCTTTATGTTTTTTCGTTTTCACGTGGTTGACTACGTCTGACCGACCACCATGTGAAATGCAAAATTTAGAGCTGCATAAAGTACATTCCACATTTTCATCTACAACTTTAATGAAGGGAAATTCTCTTGTAATGTTATCATTTATACTGCACTTACGTTTCGGCATTATGCGGATGAAAAACGATAAAAATACTGTATAATAATGCTAATACGCATTAAATCATTTGGTAGATGCTTACTGAACACTGTTTTGCTCGACTTTCGAATTTTTGTTCGAGATTCAAACCGAGGGTCCACTGTAACTGGAAATTGATAAAGTAACACTACTAAAACACGGAATAAAATCCGTTACCCAAAGATTTTTTTTTTTCAGGAAGGACCCTTAAAAAGCGGGACATTTGGAATAAATTCAGGACACTGGGACATTTTATAAAAAAACGGGACTGTCCCAGGAAAAACGGGACGAATGGGAACCCTAACATACACCATATAAGGCTAATTAACTGTCTGATATAGTTTGTCTAAATAAGGGTACATACAATTTATACTATATAGTTATATATAATATATATGTCTGATATAGTTTGTCTAAATAACAGAGAGCGCAACATATCAGGCTAAATAACTGGCTGATATATTTTGTCTAAACAGTGGTACATACAACACATAAAGCTAATTAACTGGCTGATATAATTTTTCTAAACAATGGTACATTCAAAATATAAGGCTAATTAACTGTCTGTTATAGTTTGTCTAAACAACAGTACATGCAACAAATAAGGCTAATTAACTGTCTGATATTGTACATTGTCTAAATAATGGTACATACAACATCCCACCTCAGTATTAGCATCATGATTCTGGAAGCCTCCATCACACTCCTTCTTACATTCATCAGAATCTGGATTTGGATTACAGTACATGGTATATTTAAATTACTAAATACATTCTGACTGATTCTTTAATACATTTTGACAAGCAATTAGTATAAAGTACACGATTGTTTGAAAAAAATCTAAACAATATAATCGTATATTGTGTAAACTCAGTAAAATGCTTACTGACATAACAATGCACTTACAAGAAGAGTCTTTGAAAGTTTAGACTAGTTCATCTTAACAAGAGGTTGTTGTTGTTGATAAACAAGGGTTGCTGAGCTTGTCATCCTTTAGCAGCCATTGCCAAGTTAAAGAATGTGTATGTGTTCTGAGGCTGCTAAATGGTGACTGATTAAAGTGTTTGTGTTCTGAGGCTGCTAAATGGTGACTGATTAAAGTGTTTGAAGTTCTCCTGTCACATGACAACAGCTCAAGTTCTCCTGCCACATGACAACAGCTCAAGTTCTCCTGTCACATGACAACAGCTCAAGTTCTCCTGTTACATGACAACAGATCAAGTTCTCCTGTCACATGACAACAGATCAAGTTCTCCTGTCACATGACAACAGCTCAAGTTCTCCTGTCACATGACAACAGCTCAAGTCCTCCTGTCACATGACAACAGCTCAAGTTCTTTCCATGTTTTCTTCATCAGTCTCATTTGTCTCCAGTTCTCTTCTCCACGTGTTTTTTTAGTCTACCTCTGCCTTTCTTTCCCTGGGGATTTCAGAACAAGGACCACCTTGTAATGCTATCAACAGGTTTCCTCAATGTGTGTTGTATCCATAACCAGCATCTTTTTCTTACCCGATGTTCCACTGTCACTTGTCTGGTTCTTGTCATCAATTCCACATTTGTGACTTTGTCATACCATTTCAAAAATAGGACTGACTTGACAGAGCCATACAATAGGACTGACTTGACATCTGAGTTGAAGATTCTTATTTTCATGTCAGACTTGATTTCTTTTGATGTCCATATGTTTCCCATTGCGATGGAAGCTCTTCTTACTTTTTGTATTCTTATTTTGATATTTTTGTCTTCCCTCCAACTTTGTCTGTATTGCTGCCAAGATATCTGTATGATTCTACCATCTTTTAGTTGTGGTGTTTCTTCATGTACAACCTTGTTATCAAATCTTGCATTTATTCTCATTATCCTTGTCTTGTCCCTGTGTATTTTCAGACCAACTTGTTGTGAATTCTTATTGAGTATTATCATGTTATCTTGCAGCTGATTATGGTTATGAGACAGATGAGTCAAGTCATCTACAACATCTAGATCACCAAGCTGTTTAGTCAGATTACACTGGTTTGCATTTCTGCTGTGTGATGTCGAATTTTTTATAACCCCATTTATTGCTGGTAAGTAAAGAAATGGAGGCAAGAGGCATCACTGTCGCACTCCCATTCTAATTGCAAATGGTTCTGTAAGTTGTCCTTCATGAAGAACTCTGTCTAAATCAGATCACATCTTCAGTCCAACCTTCGTGTCTGTAAGGAAGAGCTAGAGAAGAGAGGGATGTGTGGTATTCTACCTTAGTCCTTTTAAAAAGAACTAATATCAGACTATTGACGTTATTAATATTTTATTACACACAGGGTTACAAACATGTCTGACATCACACAACGGCCATTCTTCCCAAGTCCCGTAACTCTCGCGTACTATCTATATATGGGACACTACATTCTCTCCCTTTCTTGAATAACAAAACACTCTGAAACACAAACTATTTTACAAACATCACCAATGACAGACAGAGTCATTGTCAATACACAACATAGTCATTGAGACGTTTTGGGACATTTCGGTGTCTAGGCGGTGGTCTGCCTGTTTGCGGCAATTGCCTGTTGTTGTCCATGGCGACGTCAGCTGGTTCTGTGGCAGATGGTGACAACTCAGGACTGACAATGTCATCAAAGTAATCATCATCTGGCTGTGATTTCTTTTTTGGCTGATCTGGCCAGGTTTTCGTTGACTTTCTTAAACAACGAAACATTTCTTGTCACAACTCTGCCTTCACCTGAAGCACTTATCATGTTTCCCTTGATTTTAGTAATCTGATAAGGTTCTGGATTAAACCTCGGAGTTGATTTGCTGTTTTTATGGCTTAAAAGAACTTCATGTCCACCTTCTACTACATAGACAGTAGTACTGGCTTGATGATGCTTAGATTCAATGGTTGTTCTGGGGACATCTGATCTGTTATCCAGTGCATAAACATAAGCCTCTGAGCTGCTGTCAGTGTCTGTGGTGTCTTCCTTTTTCTTACTAACCTGTTGAACCTTATTTTTAGGTGTGTGAGACAAAACTTGGCAAAGTGATTTTGCTTGTGACAAATATGACACTCTTTCCCAAATGCAGGGCTGTTCTGTCTTCTGCCTTTGTGAGGATATTTCCTTCCACAACATTTGCAATTTGTATACGATTCTTTCTTGGAGTCAGATCTGGACGCATGAAACTTTGGTTTATGTCTGCCATGTTTGTCAGCTAGTGTGACTTTATTTTGGGTTCTAGATCTAGAATTCTGAAATTGCAGTTTGTTAACAGTGTTCTCTTCTTTCATCTCTATGTGTGTGGCCTGTATTTCTACAATCTCTAAAGTTCTGCCAATCTGTAGTACTTCATCTAATGTAATGGATTTTTCACTTTGAAGAATCCTTCTTCTCAACTTCGATGATGTGCATGTTTGTATTACATGATTTCTAATTTCATCATCTTGATTCTGAAATTGGCAGTGTTTTACAAGTTGGCGTAACCTCGTGACGTACTGGTCTAAATTTTCTTCACCGTTTTGAATGGCCTGTCTGAACTTGAACTGTTCATACATTGTATTTTTCTTAGGGATGAAATACGAGGACAGCTTCTGCTTCACCTTGTCGTAATCATCACTTGTATTGGCCATAGTCTGGTAGATGTCATATACCTCTTCTCCGGCATAGTGCAATAGTAAACACTGTTTGCGTTTGACATCTTTGACCTCAAATGCCGCCAGACAGTTTTCGAAACGGCTTACCAATTTTCCCACTTGGTTCCTATGTTCACATCGTGATCGTACTGAAAAAACGTGATGAGTAATTCTAACATCCTCATCGCCATTTGTGGTATTCTACCTTAGTCCTTTTAAAAAGAACTAATATCAGACTTTTGATGTTATTAATATTTTATTACACAAGGGTTACAAACATGTCTGACATCACACAACGGCCATTCTTCCCAAGTCCCGTAACTCTCGCGTACTATCTATATATGGGACACTACAGGATGGTCATCAGCAGCTCCAAAACAAAAACCAATGTGATATCATGAGAGGAAAGACAACATCAGATTAAGCTGGGAGAACATGTCCTGGGGTGGGTAAACTAGTTTAAATACCTCAGAGTTGTTACAAATGAATGAACAAACGAACTTTATTTTCAAAGGGTTAAGAATTGGGCACGCAGGCCCATCTGACATTCTGCCCGTCTGACATTACAGATCGGACAACAGGCATCAAACAAAAGTTAGTAGTGGAAGGGAGACTTTTTCAGGCCACAAATCAAAGATTTTTCAGCAGAAGAGAAGTTAGCAAAAAAAAACAAAGATAGCTGTACACTGCTCCACCTATATATCAGTCTTGACATATGGATGCAAGTCATAGGCAATGACTACAACAAATAAAAGCCAGCTCCAAACTTCAGAAATAAGGTATCTGAGGAAGGTGGTTGAAGTAACAAGAATAGATATGGTCAGCAACCAGACAATATGGCAAAGCCTCAAAACCCAGCCACTGCAGACTAATGTAGAACAGGCCCAACTACGATGGTTTGGACATGTTTGCAGAATGGAAGATGATCAGCTATCATGGCAATTATGAGAAACTGAGAGCCAGGGATCCAGACCTCCAGGATGACCCAGCGTCCCCTGGGAAGACAACATTAGACATTCTCTCAAGGGTCAAGGTTAACCTCTGACCTAAGGGTCTTTTATATTTGGACATGTGCCCTAATATAACCGACTAGGTTGAACGGATCGCGCCTCGCCAAAACTTTATAAAAAAAAAAAAAGGACCAAGGACTAGATTGGAACCAGGTCATAAGGAAGACAGCTGATAGATTAGTATGGTGCTCCCTCCTCTAAACCTCATTGTAGAAGAGGGATGACTTATAAGTATTTTTTCTGGCACTGACAGTAACATTATTCATCGATAATATGTGCATTCTTGTAAATTTCCTTTCTTAGGTAAATTTACTAGATAACCTTCCTTCCATTCTGCTGGTATTTCTTCTCTTGGTGAAGATGGCCATTTCTCCTCTGCTGCAAGCTGCTCCTGACATGAACAAAGCACTCTGTGTCAGTCGGGCAAACCTCAGAGGTTTTGGTGGACTGATGATGACACAGCATGTATTTAAGGCAACGGAAATCGCAACGCAATCTGCAAAAAGCCCAAGGCCATTGTCTAATTTACTGTATTGATGGTTTTGGATTTTGTTATTTTGTCTTTTTTCCCTTTTTATTTCATTACTTTAATGTTGCTTTTTTTTTTCTAAACATACTTCAGAGGGGCAGAACATTTCATGGGCATGCGTGCCCAATTCTTAACCCTTTGAAAATAAAGTTTGCTCGTTTGTTCTTTCTCCCTGACTTTGCCAAGTAGTTTGTACATCTCTGTAGAGTTATCATCTCTTTTGATGGTTTCTGCTGGAATACCATCCGGACCAGCTGCTTTTCTACCTTTCAGAAGCTTCATGGCTTTATTTATTTCTTCTCTACTTGGTCATTCATGGTTGATTTGTGGTTCCTCTTCTGCTTGCTGGATGTCTCTGGGTTTTGTTCGAGCTGGTATATTGAGAAGTTCATGAAAATGTTCTGTCCATCTCTACATTTGTTCTTGTATATTACTAAGCAATTTTCAATTCTTGTCTTTGATGAGGCTATTTGCTTGCTTATATCTCCCTGTTAGCTTCTTTGTGTTGTTGTACAGGTTCCTCATATTTCTGTTGGCTACAGCTTCCTCTGCTTCCCTTGCCAACTCTTCAATTTACTTCCTCTTGTCTCTTTTGATGTTTCTTCTTTGTTTTCTTCTAGGTACACTTCATGAGCCTTGGCTTTGGAGCTTCTGGTTTTATCTGCTTTCATGTTTTTCCTGCTTTCTATCTCGTTTATGGTTTCTGTTGTTATCCATGGTTTGTGCTGATGTTCTCTTTTTCCCAGTACTTCTCCACATGTCTCATTTCATATATTTGTTACTTGTTGCCAGTGGTCTTCCATATCTGCTTCATCATCCAGTTGTTGGAGTAATTGGTCTGTGTTGGATACTGTCATTGAAACGTTGTCTCTTATTTCTTAGATATTCCACATTATACACAATTTTTTTAGTTTTATTTTTGTTTTTGGAACAAATGATGGTGCTAACAGAAGATCATGATCTGATACTACAACTGCTCCTCTATATACCTTTACATTAAGTAATCATTATTAGAAAGAGCGGTTTACAAGGTGTGATCAAAAAGTCCCCAGACTGGATTTATTAAAAAAATAATACAAGAGTTAAAGATTTGTAAGTTTATCGCCTTCGAAGTAGTCCCCTTCCGAAGCCACACACTTAGCCCCAGCCTCTGCGTCCACGGTTCAAAGCATGTTTTGAAGTCACCTTCTGAAATAGCAAACAGCTGCCTCATTGCATTCTGTTGTATCTCCTCAAAATCATGAAATCTTTTTCCTTTCAAGTGGTATTTATTTCTGGGAAGAGAAAAAAGTTGCTGTGAGTGAGATCTGGTGAAAAGGGTGGTTGTTGGACCTGTGGAATGTGGTGCTTAGCAAGAAACTGCTGCGCAAGTTGCGATCCATGGTTGTCATGGTGGAGCTGCCACTCGCTATTCTCATGCAATGCTGGCCTTTTGTGTCCCTCAAACTTGACAGTAGTATTCCTTGTTGATTGTTTGGCCTGATGGAGCGTAGCCATGATGTACAATTTCCTTATGGTTGAAAAAAAAACCGTCAGCATCATCTTGAAATTGCTGCGGCTCTGTCGTGCTATTTTGGGTCTGGGGTCTTCCACTGTGAAGACTAGGCCTTAGTTTTGGGTCATACCCATAAACCCATGATTCATCCCCAGTTATGAATGTTTTTAAACAGTTTTTGTCATTTTCGACACACTCAAGCAGGTCACGAGCAGCTGAAACACAGGCCTGTTTCTGGTCAGATGAGAGCAATTTTGGAACAAATTTGGATGAGACGTGTCTCATGACCCAATTGTCCTTAAGAATCAACTTCATCTTCTTCGTACACTCTCAAACATCCACTTGAATGTTCTCAAAGAAAGCAGTAGTCAGTTTGAGGCTATTTGAATCCCCGTAAAGCTTTTCCACGAAAGGAGCTGGCGTTGGCCATATGCACTTTCTCTGTACCACATATAAGGGGCAACTTTGAAGCAGATGTTCAGCAGTCATTTTATCAGTGCCACAGTTACACTGATTGGTAGTTCCTATCTTTAGCTTGTTGAATAGATGGTATCTCAATCTGTTGTGGCCAGTGCGGAGTCTGAAGATTACCACTTGTTCTCTTCTGTTGAGCTAGTAGTAAGCATCATTCTGTGTGTGTCCTGGATGTTCTACATTCCATTTGTTTCTGTATCTGATTCTGATAAAACTCTTTGCCTCCTCAAAAGTTATGCTTGCATCAAGCTGAGGTAGATGTGAACCTTCTTTTGCCATTCTGTCAGCCTTTTCATTGCCGGTGATGTTACAATGAGATGGGATCCATTGGATCATAACGCTTTTGAATCGTCGTCTCCTCTGTTGTCTGTATCTGGGTATCCCCATCTTTCAGAATGGCTACTGAAATCTCCTACCACTACGCAATTTGAGTCCTTTATTTCCATGCTTACCTCTACACCTCACGGTAGAAGGGGAACGACTAAGTAAGTAAGTAAGTATTTCCATGCAGGAAAGTGACAGATCCTTGTTTGGTGGGCCATACAAATTGTAAATACGGATGCACATTTCATTGATTGTTATTGTAGTGAAATTGACAGAGATACAACGGTAAAATACCTCCAAAGATAACATGTAAGGATAAAAAACATAATGCGTAGGCTGCTGATAGTACATGATCGCCCAGACCGCGGGTCATCACCCTCCATAAAAATTGACTTGCTAGACAGGAGGGGAACGGCGGATAAAAAGGAAAAAATATGACTGGAAAGATTGCGTGAGACTAGAAAGGCTAAGGAGATGCAATTGGGGGGGGAAACGGAGAAAAGTCACGTTTCCCAAGTTGACATAAAGTAAGGAACTCGACAGAAGGGACCTTGGATATGTTACGCCACAGTCATTTATTGGTCGCTTTTGCGATACCAAGCCTTTGATTTGAATTCAGCGGCAGAACGCAGATGTTTGGAATATTACAAAAATTAAAAAGTAACTTTTTCGTAATATTAATGTTAGGAATATAAAAATTAGCTGGCCGGATGGCCCATTCTGAGCAGTGAACTAATATGTTCTTAATTTTACAGACGGATAGATAATATTGAAGATAATGACAAAAGACAGTGTTGTTCACATCAGCGACAGACTGTATGGAATAAAAAGTGTCGCTATTTGCACAAAAAAACACGACCTTGAGACGCAGGTGTTCAAATCTACTTAGTAGGGAAGCGAAGGGACATTGGTGGGAGCTGTGTCTAAATATAACTTTTAACGACAAAATTTTGGAGGGGAGAGAAAGGTTGGTTCAAAAATCAAGTACGTTTTTGAAAAAAAAACAAGTAGAGACGGACAGACTAACAGATAAACATCCATACTTGACTGAAGCATGACTGAAATGACTTTAGGGTAGGAAATTTGAATTTGAAATAAACCTAGGCAGTGATTGGCCACAGACAATCATTTTATCGGCGCTCAGACGCGCAAGTGGGGCCATTCCTCAATAGTTGTTCGATGATAGACACAGTATTTTAAAGTGTGGTGATTTCCAAATGAAAGAAAGTGAAATAAGTTCAGGGACGCCATACTATAGCCAGCAGCTCAGCTGAGTTTTGCTAGCATTTCTGTGTTCTTTATTCATAATCTGGTAAGATTGAAATTATTTCTTTGTATATTTTGAATATTGTTTAATGTTCGAGTGATTTGATACTGCCATATCATAATCTAGCCTTACAAACAAGTAGGGATTTGCTCTAGACCCCCCGCCCAAGTCAGGGTCTAGGGACCAACAATATACATAAACTCCAGCAAGGGTTAGGAAAGACAGATCAAGTGTTGAGAATAATGAAACATATTACCTATCCACTTTTAGGGAAGGAAACTAATAAATATTTTTCAGAATCTATAGTCTGGGAGGACCTATCTGATGTAAAACCACCATGGTAAATGTGCTGTTTGGTCAGAGAGATCTGACCTGTCTGTATGATGTGGTTGTTGTGTCCGTGTTGTGTCCAGACGTGGGTAGAGAATAGAATTTTGACACATAGCCAATACTTTGATTGCAGAGCTGTGAGTTTCAGTTGTCAACAAGGCGGTGTCCATTCAGTTGGTGATTTTACTCGAGTGTATCTGTGCAGTACGTTGTGACAGAGACCACTATTATTGCCCGCCAGCACGGAGAGGTGGGACCACCAGATTTCAGCACCAGAGCTACATATGCAAGTTGAGTGAGCCTCTGGTCTGCTGGAAGTTCACCAACGCCTTTTAGTTACTAATACCCCATAAAATTCCTGCAATTTACTGGACACTGTGTAGTCAATATAGACAGGTGTGATGAGGCCACCCCAACAGCACAAGCATTAACTATCCTCCCAAGTAGATGACTACTAGAACATTTTAATAAAACTAACTAGTCTAGTACTTATATATGTACACTCTTGCATTTATTATGTAACATTCCATGCATTTCTTTCATAATTTTTAAATCCTTTTTTTTAAAAAAAAGTTCTGGTCAACATAAAACTTGATCCAGAACAAAATAAATGTAATATAATTCTATCAAAAATTTTACACTCTTGAGTTAGTTCAGTGTATTATAATATTTGTTAAATATTATTAGTCTGCTTAAATATCTGTGGGTGTATCTATAACTATCACACCACATTACATATCATTACCCTAGACATTTTACATAGCTACATTCATTAAGAAAAAAAAATTGAGTGTGAGGTCGTAGTGGTAGCAAGAAAGGCCTTCTGACAATTCACAACTACATTTTATCTCAGGAGCCTTCACAGCTGGCCTCATACATTACATTTAGTAATATCACCATCATACAATACCATCAAACCCACTACATACATTGGGGTCTTGTCCAGGGATAATTAGCCCAACAGTAATATTAGGATCTCCTGGTTGGAGAAATAAAATTAGGGGAAAAAAATTGTGAAATTCCCTTTAAAATTAAAAGTGTCCCTGCAGATAAAAGTTGGTGAATCTTCACAGCCAGTGATAATTAATTAGTTAACTGGTTAGTTAGAATTAGTTAGACTATAGTCATAAGAAGTACTTAGTGTATTTACTGGTTAGAGATTTAGCTTGTATATTATTATATTGTCTGAAAAGTATGGCGGAGCTAGCAAAATTCCGATCAGCTGCTGTGCTGACCGCAAAGGAGATGGGAATGGATGGTCAAATTTTAATTCAATATGTAACGGCTGAATGTGATAAATATATTGAAAGGGAAGATAGAAAGGTAGCTGAAGAGAAGAGGTTACAAATTGAGGCTGATAGAGAAATTAAGAGGCTGCAGATTGAGGCAGAAGAAAAACGACAGCAAAGGGAGGCAGAAGAAAAAAAAGGTTGACTGCCGAAAGGGAGGCAGAAGAAAAAAGGTTGACTGCCGAAAGGGAGGCAGAAGATAGAAGGTTGCAAAGGGAGCACGAATTACGACTAAGGGAGCTGGAATTACAAGGCCCGGCTCCTGAAAATGGTGCCAGCCCTTTTGCCTCAGATGCTACGCCCAGTCTGGGAGCCTCAAACTCAGCTATGGGGTTTCATTTAGACCATTTTGTTGAAAAAGACGATGACATAGAGGGGTACCTAGGACGTTTTGAGTTATTAGCTACTACATATGGGTTAGAGAGAGAGAGGTGGAGTATAAAGCTATCACAGGGATTGAGAGGTACTTCTTATGAAGTATTTGCCAAAATGAACAGGGAAGACCAAGACAATTATGACATGTTAAAGCAGGCTTTGTTATTAAGGTACGAGAAGAATGGTGAATTTTATCGTAAGAAATTTAGAAATGCCAAACTGTTGTCTGGGGAGACATACCACCAATTCTCTGCTAGACTAGAAACCTATTTGGAGAAATGGACGGCTCTGGGGAAGACCCAAGATCTTAAAGAAATGATCATGATTGAGCAATTGAGAGAGTCCATGGCTCCAGACATGAGAAAATTTCTCATGGAACAAGGTGCAGAGAAGTTGGGGGAAATTTTAAATGTTGCTGAGAGGTATCAGGCAGCTCAGGCAGAGGTAAGTGGTGCTAAAAAGAAGCACATAGACAATTTTAAAGCTCCACAGCAATTTAATAAATTTGATAATAGAGAGCAGGGAAATAAAGGTAGGACAAACTTTGAGCGGCCAAGAAATGACTATCGCGACAGAAACTCACAGTTCAATGACCAAAAGTTCAATGAAAGAAAACCGTTGAACCAAGGAAAAAGATGGTGTAAATGGTGCAAGAAGGATAACCATAACACCGAATTTTGTAGAAGGAAACCTTCAAACATTGCTGCAATGAAGTCGGGGACGCGAAGATTAAAGGTTAATCCTAATGGACAACAGGAACCTTATCACCCCCCAGTTTGTGAGGATGTTATTTGTAATGGGGTCACCATAAGGTGCCTTTATGATACAGGTTTGGATTATGATTCAGTTGTGAAGTCTAGCCTAGTGGACCCAAGTCAGTATACCACAGAAACAGTGGAAATACAAGGGGCGACTAAGGACATACCACTCATGACACTTCCCATCGCAAGGATAATGGTGAAAACTCGCTATGTGGAGGGAGAAATCAGAGCAGCAGTGATAGATGAAACAATCTACCCTCTGATATTGGGGTGTAGATACGTCTTCTTGGGGAATCCCGAGAAACCTGTGATCATGGCGACAGTGCAGACCAGGTCACAGAAGAAGGAGGAAGAAGGTGAACCTATAAATGCTCATCCAGAGGAGATGAGGAAGGCGCAGGCTGAGGATAGGACACTCAAGCCCTGTTTTAAAAAATTGCCCAAATGCCACACACCTCCGAGCAAGGGGGAATATTTCATGAAGAACAAACTCTTATACAGGAAGGCCGGAACTGGAACAAATGGTCACAACCAGCTGGTTCTTCCCACTTCATATAGAGATAAAGTGATGGAACTCGGGCATGCAATTCCCTTCAGTGGTCACATGGGGATCAGCGCCACAGGACAGCGTATAGCTTGTCATTACTTCTGGCCAGGGATAACGGAGGATATAAAAAGATATGTCAAATCCTGCCCAGAATGTCAAAGGGTAGCTCCAAAGCACTGGACTGCTCCTGCAACTCTAGGGGAAATGCCCATAGTGGGAACACCTTTTGAGAGGGTTGCAGTGGATATTGTAGGACCTCTCACTCGGACCAAGAGGAGGAACAGTTACATCCTTACTCTGGTGGACACTTGTTCTATGTGGGGAGAGGCGGTAGCCCTGCCATCAATTGATTCAAAACATGTAGCAGAGGCACTACTTACAATATTTACCCGATTAGGATTCCCGCATCAAATCTTGACGGATAATGGTTCTCAGTTCAAGGGGAAACTAACGGAAGAAGTTTTTAAGCTATTTCAAGCCAGACACTTTCATTGTAGTCCGTACCATCCACAAGGGAACGGCCAGGTAGAGAGGTTCAACGGGACTCTCATTTCTATCCTGAGAAAGCTGGCACACGAAAAACCGGATCTGTGGGATCAATTCCTGCCCGCCGCATTGTTTGCGTACCGGGAGGTACCACATAGTTCAACCGGGATGGCTCCCGCAACTCTGCTATTTGGGAGGCCAATAAAAGGTCCATTAGAAGCTCTATTAAGGACCTGGACAGATGAGAAGGCGGAAGAGACTGTTACCTCATCGTATCAATACGTGAACGAACTGACCACTCGTTTGAAAGCTGGATGGAAACTGGCAAATGATAATTTGAAGCAAGCCAGGAAGAAACATGCAGCATATTTTAATAGGAAGGCAAAGGACAGGGAACTGGCAGTCGGAGAGAAGGTGCTGCTTCTACTACCCGGAAGCCAGAATAAATTACAAATTGGTTGGCAAGGTCCATATACGGTTCTAGAGAAGGTGTCTAGAACAAACTATAAAATTGACAAAAAGGGGAAGGAGAAAGTTTATCATGTAAACCTGTTAAAGAAGTATCTGGACAGACCACTCCAGGAAAGCACCCCCTTATTGACCTTGGCTATTGCAACCCAGATGCAAAAAGAACCACTCACCTCACATGAATACCCATTACATCCTTGTGAAACCGCAGCACAGGTAAAAGTCAGTAAGCACCTGACTAAAAACCAGAGGGAGAGAGTTCAACAGGTTCTGGAGGAACATACAGATGTATTAACAGATAAACCAGGCCATACAAATTTGCTACAGTATGACATGAAACTGGTAGACTCAAACCCAATCTGTATGAGAGCCTATTCTATTCCGTTCGCGAAGGAGAAGGCATTGAAGGAAGAAATAGAGTATTTGTTGAAGGAGGGGATTATTTCGCACAGTGAATCATCTTTTAGTTCTAGTGTCGTTTTGTTGAGAAAACCGTCTGGGGAACACAGACTGTGCATAGATTACAGGAAACTGAATGCTGTCACAGAAGGACAAGTGGATCCATTACCAGACACAAAACAGTTATTTGCCAGACTGAACAAGGCAAAATACTTTTCAAAGGTGGATCTTAGTAAAGGCTATTACCAGATCCCAGTGAAGCCTGAAGTGAGACCTTATTTGGCTTTTAGCACTTCGGATGGGCATTATGAATTCAATATGCTACCATTCGGACTGAAAAATGCTCCGAGTGTGTTTTCAAGGATGATGCGCAAATTGTTGGATCCCCTGAATAACCCATGTATCACGAATTTCATGGATGATATTCTCGTCGCCACAGAGACATTTGAAGAACACATTGAAGCTCTGGAGATGTTGTTTGATAGACTTCTGGAGGCGAACTTAACTGCTAGGCCAACAAAATGTTGTATTGGATGCAAAGAGTTGGAATTCTTGGGACACACTGTATATCAGGGTAATATGACCCCTGATCCTAAGAACTTGGAAAAACTGCAGAGAGCACCTAGGCCGCAAACAAAAAAGGACGTGCGATCATTTGTGTCGTTATGCGGATTTTATCAGAAATACATCAAGAATTTTAACGCTATTTGTGCTCCTCTGACTGATCTGACTCGCAAGGGACTTCCAGATAAAATTATTTGGACTGCACAATGTGAACTAGCGTTCCAAGAGTTAAAGGAAAAACTCACTAGCAAGCCTATTCTCAAATTGCCTGATTTGACACAGGACTTTGTCTTAAGAACCGATGCAAGTAATGTAGGACTAGGAGGGGCTTTGTTGCAAAGATCATCTTCACCTGATGGGGAACTGAAACCAGTCGCTTATGCAAGCCGTAAATTGAATGTCAGTGCAGATTTCCTCAGTCGGCACCCCTGTAATCAAAATTAGAGTAGTGGCAGACGTGAGGAGTAATTTTACCTATGTGTATCGCTGGTTTTGGAACTTGCCATAGGCATGTTTTCAAGTGGGGAGATGTGTAGTGAAATTGACAGAGATACAACGGTAAAATACCTCCAAAGATAACATGTAAGGATAAAAACATAATGCGTAGGCTGCTGATAGTACATGATCGCCCAGACCGCGGGTCATCACCCTCCATAAAAATTGACTTGCTAGACAGGAGGGGAACAGCGGATAAAAAGGAAAAAATATGACTGGAAAGATTGCGTGAGACTAGAAAGGCTAAGGAGACGCAATTGGGGGGGAAACGGAGAAAAGTCACGTTTCCCAAGTTGACATAAAGTAAGGAACTCGACAGAAGGGACCTTGGATATGTTACGCCACAGTCATTTATTGGTCGCTTTTGCGATACCAAGCCTTTGATTTGAATTCAGCGGCAGAACGCAGATGTTTGGAATATTACAAAAATTAAAAAGTAACTTTTTCGTAATATTAATGTTAGGAATATAAAAATTAGCTGGCCGGATGGCCCATTCTGAGCAGTGAACTAATATGTTCTTAATTTTACAGACGGATAGATAATATTGAAGATAATGACAAAAGACAGTGTTGTTCACATCAGCGACAGACTGTATGGAATAAAAAGTGTCGCTATTTGCACAAAAAAAACACGACCTTGAGACGCAGGTGTTCAAATCTACTTAGTAGGGAAGCGAAGGGACATTGGTGGGAGCTGTGTCTAAATATAACTTTTAACGACAAAATTTTGGAGGGGAGAGAAAGGTTGGTTCAAAAATCAAGTACGTTTTTGAAAAAAAACAAGTAGAGACGGACAGACTAACAGATAAACATCCATACTTGACTGAAGCATGACTGAAATGACTTTAGGGTAGGAAATTTGAATTTGAAATAAACCTAGGCAGTGATTGGCCACAGACAATCATTTTATCGGCGCTCAGACGCGCAAGTGGGGCCATTCCTCAATAGTTGTTCGATGATAGACACAGTATTTTAAAGTGTGGTGATTTCCAAATGAAAGAAAGTGAAATAAGTTCAGGGACGCCATACTATAGCCAGCAGCTCAGCTGAGTTTTGCTAGCATTTCTGTGTTCTTTATTCATAATCTGGTAAGATTGAAATTATTTCTTTGTATATTTTGAATATTGTTTAATGTTCGAGTGATTTGATACTGCCATATCATAATCTAGCCTTACAAACAAGTAGGGATTTGCTCTAGACCCCCCGCCCAAGTCAGGGTCTAGGGACCAACAATATACATAAACTCCAGCAAGGGTTAGGAAAGACAGATCAAGTGTTGAGAATAATGAAACATATTACCTATCCACTTTTAGGGAAGGAAACTAATAAATATTTTTCAGAATCTATAGTCTGGGAGGACCTATCTGATGTAAAACCACCATGGTAAATGTGCTGTTTGGTCAGAGAGATCTGACCTGTCTGTATGATGTGGTTGTTGTGTCCGTGTTGTGTCCAGACGTGGGTAGAGAATAGAATTTTGACACATAGCCAATACTTTGATTGCAGAGCTGTGAGTTTCAGTTGTCAACAAGGCGGTGTCCATTCAGTTGGTGATTTTACTCGAGTGTATCTGTGCAGTACGTTGTGACAGAGACCACTATTATTGCCCGCCAGCATGGAGAGGTGGGACCACCAGATTTCAGCACCAGAGCTACATATGCAAGTTGAGTGAGCCTCTGGTCTGCTGGAAGTTCACCAACGCCTTTTAGTTACTAATACCCCATAAAATTCCTGCAATTTACTGGACACTGTGTAGTCAATATAGACAGGTGTGATGAGGCCACCCCAACAGCACAAGCATTAACTATCCTCCCAAGTAGATGACTACTAGAACATTTTAATAAAACTAACTAGTCTAGTACTTATATATGTACACTCTTGCATTTATTATGTAACATTCCATGCATTTCTTTCATAATTTTTAAATCCTTTTTTTTAAAAAAAGCTCTGGTCAACATAAAACTTGATCCAGAACAAAATAAATGTAATATAATTCTATCAAAAATTTTACACTCTTGAGTTAGTTCAGTGTATTATAATATTTGTTAAATATTATTAGTCTGCTTAAATATCTGTGGGTGTATCTATAACTATCACACCACATTACATATCATTACCCTAGACATTTTACATAGCTACATTCATTAAGAAAAAAAATTGAGTGTGAGGTCGTAGTGGTAGCAAGAAAGGCCTTCTGACAATTCACAACTACATTTTATCTCAGGAGCCTTCACAGCTGGCCTCATACATTACATTTAGTAATATCACCATCATACAATACCATCAAACCCACTACAGTTATGTCCACCCCAATTATTTCAGACTGATTGCTGAGGTTCACGGATACTTCGCTGCTTGGTAGAGAATTTTGCGTGAGTATCAGAACAAGAATCGACTGAACTGAAACTAATGTATAAGTCTTCAGAAAACCCAGCACAGGGGCGTGCACAAGTTTGACATTGTTTTCACTTTTGCTGGTTGTGGGCCTCCCAGACCATTCATCACTGTCAACACTTTCACGACCTTCTTTAAAATGTTTATACAGCTCATAAATCATGTACGGCTCATACAATCCTCCCCACAAACTGTCTGTAACTTTAAGTATGTGTCTTTGCATGTTTTGCCAAGTTTTTGACAAAATCTAATGCAAAATCGTTGATCAATTTTTTCTGCCATGACAAATGCAAAAAACATGGTTCACACACGTAAGAACAAAGCACTTCTGTAAACAAACCAGATGAGCAGGGCAGAAGTGTCTCAAGCCACATGCATGTTAGGTTACAAGGTCAACCTGTGCCTAGCAGCTTCTGGCTGTGTCACTTGGTTCCGGACTTATGCTACCATTCCAGATACTTTTTGATCACCCCCTCGTATGTATTTTGTGTTCACCTAATTCTTAAATTTCATATTTTCCCATTAATTCTTCCTTGTGTTCTTAATAGAATTTAAAAGTCATGACAGTGCTTGATATAGTCCTTTAAACTGTCTTTTGATTTGTCTACAAAATGAACATAAATTTTATCTGGCGGTGACTGGGGATGCATTTTTTCCTGGTTTGCCCGGGCCCTAAAAATTTTCACTACGCCACTGCCCCAAACATGTAAAATTTCCTGCAAGGGATTTTCTGTCCGGACTAAAAGTAAAAAAAAAAAATTGAAAAAAAAAAAAAAAACAACCACACACGTGTGCATAAAGGGTAAAAACACAAACAAAGTTTGCTGTTTGTGGTGGGTGTGTATAAATAACACTTATTATGTTACATATTTGTTGAAAGTGGTAACATATTGAGCACATGTTACATTTATGTTGAAAAGTTATAAAGCATTACTGAGTAAATTGTCCCCAGTAGGATATACAGATGTGGAACTGCTCCTCATACTCTCTCTCCCTGCAGGAACATGACCATCTTCCTCACCTTCACTTTCTATCTTTACTGTGTGTCTCTGAAAACAAAATGTTGAACATATTCAAGTTTGAAACAAACCACTTCAGTCTCAAACACTGCCCCAGTTTGACAATTAGATGATACATTTTTATGTATTTAAATTACTTTCTTTTGTCAACAGTTTATGCCTCTGTCCCTGTTGAAGATGTTATATTACATTTACATATACTACATTGTTACAGAAAAAAAAAACACAAAGAACCCAGCAATAAGTAATAAAATGTATAAATGAACAATGTTTTAACACATTTCTCATGTTAACTCACTTTGGCTGTATATAAATTTGTTATCAAGAATTAAAAAGAAAACTCACTTTAAAATCTGTACTGTCCTGTTTTATTTTTTGATCCAGGAATGGGATCTTCTGTTCCATATTTTTTTGGCAATCTGAAAAAAAAAAAAAAATGAATTATAGGTGACAACATCTTAGACAATTTGTTACATACTGGTTATTTGAGATATTGATATCACAAGAAATTTCCCTCAATTACTTTTTTTAAAATAATGGTGAAAAGCATATTACCTGAAAATATAAGGAAGGGTGATGTCTGCTCAAAGATAAATAAAGCCAGATATGCTTTTCATGCCCTTCGACCGATATGTAACTTCTCAGCTATATTCAGAGAAAACAAAATTAGAATCTTTGACTCAAATGTAAAGTCAGTTTTGCATGTCTTAAAGAGTATCACCTCCAAATTTCAGACATTTGTAAATAGATGTCTCCGACGGATCCTTCATATCAGATGGCCAGATGTAATAACAAATATAGAGCTAAGGAAAAGATGCGGACAACAGCCAATGCAGACAGAAATTAAGGTAAGAAAGTGTGGATGGATAGGACATACACTCAGAAGAGAAAAATCAAGCATAGCCAGAGTTGCCCTTGACTAGTACCCACAGGGGAAAAGAGTCGGGAGGCTAAAGAGAACTTGGAGAAGAACTGTTGAAGAGGAGGCTCGGGAAATTGGAATGACTTGGGCACAGCTGAAAAAAACAGACCAGAATAGAAATCAATGGAGAACAACTGTTTCTGCCCTATGTTCCACAGGGAATGAAAAGGACTAATGATGATGAGGGGTGTGTTCTTGAAGGAATAAATGTAAAGTAGAGGGTGTGTACTCACAGGAATAAATGTATAGTAGGGGGTGTGTACTCACAGGAATAAATTTACAACAATTGTAGCATTTTTGTTTGCTTTAAGCCTTTAAACGTGACAATTTTGCTGATTAATGTCATCTTACCCTTTTATTACAGTATCATATAATAATTATAGAACAAATATAGGCCATCTTACAAGTACCATGTTGAGCTGATCATGCAGAAGTGCTAGTGACATCTGCCAGCTTTAAAAACAATGACTGCTACACAGCCAGAGCAGAGACTATTGTTTCTCCTGTATCATCAGCTGGTCATGTCAGTAGTTGAATATGAGCTGGGAATACTCATGCTGACAATATTACAATGTAAATGGCTGGGAACACAATCAACATGAAGGGTTGCTTATCATCATGGGCTGTGCATGAGATAAACCTACTGTGAATATGAAGTACACGCTTGGAACGGTCTTGATTAGATCTAGATATGCAATGGTCATGACAAAAAGCCTATATGCTGATAACCACAGACAGAAGACACCTCCTGCATGGGAACATAGCTGGCATAAAAGGAGTATGAGTAAAGAGAGATATCATGAGGGAACAATAGTTTAAAAACATTTCACAAGATTTATTAGCCCTTTTCCCATATTTTTATTCATAGAACATGCAGCTACTGATTCAATGTAGGTCCAAATTTTTTATTGATTGTTTTTAAAACAACATTTAGAAAAAAAATGCACTTATTTTAGAAGCCTGTTTTCATTAAAAAAATATGTGGTACTCTTTAAAAAAAAAAAAAAAAAATATATATATATATATATATATATATATATATATATATATATATATATATATATATATATATATATATATATATATATATATATATATATATATATTTATATATATATATATATATATTTATATATTTATATTTATATATTACTTACTTACTTACTTACTTAGTCGTTCCCCTTCTACCGTGAGGTGTAGAGGTTTGGAAGAGAGAGCGCCAGACTATCCTATCGGCTGTCTTCCTCCTGGCCTGGTTCCATTCTAGTCCTCGATCCTTCAAAGATTGTCTAATGTTGTCCTCCCAGTGGACTCTGGGTCGTCCTCGGGGTCTGGATCCTTGGCTCTTTGTTTCCCATGCTTGTCTTGGTATCCGATCTTCTCCCATTCTGCAGACATGGCCAAACCATCTTAATTGGTACTGTTCTACTTGGGTCTGCAGGGGGTAGGATTTAAGGCCTTGACGTATCGTCTGGTTGCGTACCATGTCTCTTCTTGTTACTTCAATATATTTATATATTTATATATGTGTGTGTGTGATGTGAAAATGATACAAATATGTGAATATGTTTCAAACTAAATGTGTATTGAAATTCTAAACATATTACTGCCATAGATTCAACTGGAGCTGAAATATTTAAGTGAAGGACACAATTTAAATTTTTTTTTAATCGCATCTGCACAATCACAAGGAATAACAGACACAATTTCATACAAAATAAAAAAAAATGATTTAAAGCATTTTACAAGATTTTTCATTCAATTTCCTATATTTTTTTATAAATACCAAAAGCACCTACTGAAAAAATATATGTATCTATTGCCTGTTTTTACTGCTGTTGTACCACAGTGGCTAGTGCACAGTCTTCCTAGCTTGGTGATCCATGGTTCGAACCCAAGGTGAGGTAGGAATTTTTAGACCACAAATGGCTCCAAAGTTGATCCAACCTCATGAATGGGGTATAACAGCAACTCTGGTAAGGTTAAGGCAGACAGCAACTCTGGTAAGGTTAAGGCAGACAGCAACTCTGGTAAGGTTAAGGCAGACAGCAACTCTGGTAAGGTTAAGGCAGACAGCAACTCTGGTAAGGTTAAGGCAGACAGCAACTCTGGTAAGGTTAAGGCAGACAGCAACTCTGGTAAGGTTAAGGCAGACAGCAACTCTGGTAAGGTTAAGGCAGTCGGTCAGTGGTCAAGAAAATATGGGACTAACATTATGTTCCTAGTATGCCTCAATGGGTGTGTAATAGTTTCCTTTACCTTTTACTGCCTGTTTTTAAAACACCACATGAAGAGACATTGTGCACCAATTTTTGGTGATGGTATTTACAGAAATATGTTGTTTTAAAGACAACATAAAATGACATCCTTGAACTGACTGTGGTAACAATGTGTAGGCCTAGATAAGATTCAAACTAAATGTTCACTGATATTCTGAACATTTTATTGCAATTATATAAGTGTAAGTTCACAATTTTCCTTTTTTTTTTTTTTTTTTGAGGTTTTTTTTTTTCAGTCAGATCTACACTTCACAAGACTTGACAAATATGGCCTACTTTTTCACACCAAATAACATGTTATTGCATGTCACAAGATTCCTCAGCCAATTTCTCACATTTTTATGTATAACATATGCACTTACTAAAATAATGTAGTTGTTTAAGGTGTTGCCTTCTAAGGGTGAGGCATGTTGCTGTCAACCTAAACAAAAGTTCATTGGTTATATTCGAGCGCAATTCACCATTCAAAAATAAGTGAACCCTGTTAACTGAAGCGCTGTGTTGATGACAATTACTCCGGAAAATGACTACTAGCATCCATCAGGTAGCTGAAATAGCCTCAAAAAGAAATGCTAGCCCGATTAATGCTATAAAGGGACTAACAACATCTATCATGATAAAGCCATGAAAAGGACTTGTTCTGAAAAGGACTGCCAACACAGACCTCCCCAGTGTTCAGTGTATGAGAAAAAATAACGATTTCAAATAAGAGAAGAAACAAAGATTTAAGTTTTCTTAAAACCGTAGGATATCCATTTTGGTAAATGGGTCAAATAAAAAATACACAATTGCTTAGGATAGAAAGAGTGAACCTATCGCCATCACTGTTTCGAGATCTACAAACAAATAATAACGCCCGACAAACACTGAGGTCGCTTTAAAAATAAAATTACAAATTCAACATGGAAGTCTCCAGTAATACTGTCTTTTAACCATAAAATTGATTAACAGCATGAAGCGAAATTTTGGTGATGCCTAGATGGCAGGCAGGATAATGTGATTCGTTTGCATAGCTAGGCGGGGTTGTCACACGGAAGGTCCTGGGTTCGAGTCATGGGTAAGCCACTCACGTCTGTTGTTTTTCTGTTGTCTAGTGTTCTACTTCATGTCTTACGAGTGCTTGAAAACATATATTACACATAAGGGAGGGAAACCCGAGGCCTGTAAACAGTAAATTAATATGAAACAAATATAAAGGTATGTTATCAGGCACTCAAAGGAAATAAAGAAGTAGAACACCAGACAACAGAAAAACAACAGACATGAGTGGCTTACCCAGGATTTGAACACTGGACCTTGAAAACATACCTTTATGTTTGTCTAATATTTAACAGCTTTAGTGCCACCGAGTTCCAATTGTGAAGATCGTTTACTTTGTACTCGGCATCCGAGTTTACGAAAAAAGTATCACATTGCAAACAATCGTACGATATCCATTTCAACTTTAACCAAGATTTCTGATATACTATTGCTTTCTCTTGTTATGTACAACAAGAAAACTAATATTATTATTAGATTTTATACAGACATACAATTCCTCCATAACTGTGGAACAGGTGTTGAGAATAGATAGACCTAGATAATTGCACAATATGGTTAAACAGAATATAACAAGAACATAAATAAATATATAAGGATCAATGATGGCATGAGAAGAGTGGTAGTCTGATGGGGGAGGGGGGGGCTTGTGTGGCTGATGGGGTGCTTGTGTGGCTGATGGCGGATAATTTGTGGATTTTATGTAATCTCTAACACCCCGAGGCTTTATCACCCTTTTTCACCTTGTTAGCAGCAGAGACGTTTTGAGAGACTTCCTTTTAGTTTGTTTTTGTTTGTTTATTTTTATTCGTTTTTGTTTTATTTTTGTATTGTTTGTTTATTTCTTGAAATGGGCAGGTAAGGGGAAGTATTATAGAGTACTGGTGTGGATGATGGCAGATAGGTAATGGATTTGGTGTAATCTAGGACACCTCCGGGCTTTCTCATCGCTTTCCACTTTGTTAACAGCAGGGCAGTTTTGAGAGACTTTATTAATTTTTTTTATTTTTTTTTATACTTACTTACTTACTTAGTCGTTCCCCTTCTACCGTGAGGTGTAGAGGTTTGGAAGAGAGAGCGCCAGACTATCCTATCGGCTGTCTTCCTCCTGGCCTGGTTCCATTCTAGTCCTCGGTCCTTCAAAGATTGTCTAATGTTGTCCTCCCAGCGGACTCTGGGGGTCTGGATCCTTGGCTCTTTGTTTCCCATGCTTGTCGTGGTAGCCGATCTTCTCCCATTCTGCAGACATGGCCAAACCATCTTAGTTGGGACTGTTCTACTTGGGTCTGCAGGGGTGGTATTTAAGGCCTTGACGTATTGTCTAGTTGCGTACCATGTCTCTTCTTGTTACTTCAACCACCTTCCTCAGATACCTCATTTCTGAGGTTTGGATCTGGCTTTTGTGGGTTGTAGTCATTGCCCATGATTCGCATCCATATGTCAAGACTGGGACATAGGTGGAGCGGTATACAGCCATCTTCGTTTTCTTACCAACCTCTCTCTTGCTAAGGAATCCTCGATTTATGGCCTGAAAAAGTCTCCCAGCTGCTGCTTTTTGAGTGGCCAACTCTTCTTTGATGCCTCCCTTTCGGTCTATAATAGCTCCGATGTATTTAAAGTGGTCTTCTTTTTTCTAGTGATATGACCATGGATTTTGTTTTAGAGCTGCCTATGACCATCCCTCTCTTCTCCAGCTCTTCCTTCCAGACTTGCAGGTTGGACTGGAGATGTGCCTTTGATTTAGCAATCAGGGCAACATCATCAGCAAATGCCAGCTCTGAAATATAGACCTGTCTCATCTTCCAGTACCCCACTGAATACTTTCTTGTTCTCTTCTTACATGCCTTGATGACATCGTCCATGAGGAGTATGAAAAGGTAAGGTGACATGATATCACATTGTCTTACACCAGTGGTGGTCCTGAACTCTTCTGACTTATGGTTTGCTGTCCTCACATAATTTCTGCAAAACTTGAAGAAGCTCTGTATAACATGAATCAGAGGTGCTGGAATATTCTTCCTTGCCAAACAGTCCCAAAGTTTGCTCCAGGGGACCCTGTCAAACGTCTTTTCCAGATCTATGAAACAAAGATGGATCTCACACTTATACTCAAGGGCCTTTCCACTCAGCTGTCTGAGTGTGAAGATTAGGTCTTGAGTACTTCGGTTTGCTCGGAATCCGCACTGGACCTCATACAATTGTGGCTCAGCTAGGCGTCGGAGTCTTTGCTTTAAGAGTCTAGAGTAGATTTTACCAGGGACACTGAGAAGGGATATGCCTCTATGGTTTCCACACTGTCGATTGTCACCCTTTTTGAAAATTGGTATTATGATGGCAATCTCCCAATCCTTTGGTATGGTCTTATTGTACCACGCTGCCTGTAGAACCCTTAAGAGTAATAGGTCGCCTGATGCTCCCATGTACTTAACCATTTCTGGTGTTATACCATCATGCCCTGCTGCTTTGCCCATCTTAATTAAAATAATTCCCAACTTCATCTCCACATTGAAGGTTGCTAAAATGAATCTACAACGTTGTCTGTCTCTTGCCTTTATGGTGGACTCTGATGGACTTAAGTCTGTCAATCTCTTGTCTTGATGGTGGACTGTGATGGACTCAAGTCTGTCAATCTCTTGTCTTAATGGTGGGCCCTGATGAACTCAAGTCTGTCAATCTCTTGATATCTACGTTGTCTAGGACTTCTGTGTTATCACATCGCAGAGGCCTCAGTTCTGTCTTCTCATAGCGAGCTCCTTTTCTATGTTTCTACACCACACAATATGAGGAATATATATATATATATATATATATATATATATATATATATATATATATATATATATATATATATATATATATATATATATATATATATATATCATCATGTAGCATGTCCTTTGCAGAACGTCGCTCTCATCACAGCCCACCTGAAAAACTCTCGATCTCAAGCCAGCCTTCCCGCCTCCTCCATTGTCGTATTCAAGGTGTCTTCAATGTCCTGTGTATACCGTCGTCTTGGTCGGCCCCTGCCTCGCCTTCCAGGTACCATACCCTTCATCACTCCTCTTTCTAAACCACTATGACGTTTAATGTGGCCAAAGTATTTCAGTTTCTGGGACATGATATTGTTTATGAGCCACTTTTCCTCGATGTTCAGGTCGACTAGGATGTCTATATTTTTCTTCTTCTTGGTCTAAGATATTCTGAGAAATTTTCTGGAACACTTTGCTTCGAAAGATTCGATTTTTTTCTTTAATGTTTGTGTAATGGTCCATGATTCACATCTGTACGTTGCCACCAGAAAGATGCACGTTCTCAGAAGTTTTACTTTTATTAGTTTGCTGGTATTGTGCCGTAGGTTCTTCTTTTTATTTAACCTCTGTATTGCTATGGTCAGTCTCCTTCTGACGTCTTTTGAGTAGTCTCCCTTGTTGTTAATTATGGAGCCAACATATTCAAAAAGGTTAGTTTAGTAGTGTGTAGGGAGTTTGGGATGTCAGGTATTGGTAGTACCTCTGGTTAAGGAGCTGTCATGCCCTTTTCAGGGCAGCTTGGCCACCTTTGGTCCAAACCTGGCATCCAGCTCTCACCTGTGGCTTCTCGTAGCTGTCAGCATGAGACAGCGGCCACCCCCCCCCCCCCGGGAAACGGCTTTGACAGGCCGGCTAAACTAGATGAGGGTAGCCGACTTGTTATAAACCTTCGGTGAGTTAGGATCTGCCTACCCTCAGCCGCAATTCTCTTCTTACTGTAGCTGACGTATATCTAGACCTGGCTTGAGAACCGTTGATTTGTCTCTTTTTAAACGTTACTGTCTCTGCGTTTAGCTCACTCTACTTGCTAAGTACTGTTTTATTTTACTGTCAGAGTTCTATCTTCAACAGACTGTGTGATCGTTTTGGGTATCTTTTACTAAAGCTGGCCTACACCGCCAGGGTTGATTATTTCTACCCAAAGTGCCTATGCTTCGCACATCTAGCAGCTACTACAGTTTAATCATACATGATGGTCTTGAAACTTGAGAAAATCATGTGACTTGTACTCTTCTGGAATGTAAAAAAAAACTGTTCTACATTCTTTTGCTAAACGAGCAATCCTAACTATCATAATGGCTTGCTGAGCGACCAAGGAGCACGACAACAGTACTTCTTTTGTCAATATAAAAGCAACCAAACAATGGCATGTCGTCTGGTTTCACTCCCCGATATCACTCGCCATTCAATACTTTAACACATTGGAGAGAACAAATTCTCATCTTACGCCTAATGTGTCTGATTTTGAACTGACTACCTTATTTCCCCCGATTTACAACTACGATTTTAAAATCTCACTAACTCATCCTTTGTCACCGTTCGTTCACAAAAAACCCCGAGCACTTTACTGCGTACTCACTATTTTATCCAAAACAAACTCACCCACAAATTCTTAAGGGACGTAATAATAATTTTTCTCCCTTCACTGAATAAATCTTTAGTCCAAATGTTTTCTTATCCCCCTAATCTTATATAGCGTTTGCACATTTTTAAATCCATAGTTTACAACTTTCCGACTTTCTATACACTTAATCCACAACCTAACGTAAGGGGCACAACGAAAACACTAGCTCGGGCCCCAAACGATACATTTGAGTACATAGGACAAGGAAAGTCAACTCAAAAAGAACAAATACTAATTAAATTACAAATACTAATATAAATTAAAACCAGCAACTGCAAAAGACAATAGTTATTTAAATTGAATACAAATATAGTAAATAAAATGACACTATATACCCCAATTATAACCAATTTTCAGGTTCAACAGAGTAGACCAAGATGGAACGAGAAGAGGCAATAACGGTCATCTGTTAAGTGCCCACTCTCCATCCATCACCTCTTCAAAAATTACTTACTTACTTAGTCGTTCCCCTTCTACCGTGAGGTGTAGAGGTTTGGAAGAGAGAGCGCCAGACTATCCTATCGGCTGTCTTCCTCCTGGCCTGGTTCCATTCTAGTCCTTGGTCCTTCAAAGATTGTCTAATGTTGTCCTCCCAGCGGACTCTGGGTCGTCCTGGGGGTCTGGATCCTTGGCTTTTTTGTTTCCCATGCTTGTCGTGGTAGCCGATCTTCTCCCATTCTGCAGACATGGCCAAACCATCTTGGGTCTGCAGGGGGTGGCATTTTAGGCCTTGACGTATCGTCTGATTGCGGACCATGTCTCTTCTTGTTACTTCAACCACCTTCCTCAGATACCTCATTTCTGAGGTTTGGATCTGGCTTTTGTGGGTTGTAGTCATTGCCCATGACTCGCATCCATATGTCAAGACTGGGATATAGGTGGAGCGGTATACAGCCATCTTCGTTTTCTTACCAACCTCTCTCTTGCTGAGGAATCCTCGGTTTATGGCCTGAAAAAAGTCTCCCAGCTGCTGCTTTTCGAGTGGCCAACTCTTCTTTGATGCCTCCCTTTCGGTCTATAATAGCTCCGAGGTATTTAAAGTGGTCGACCTGCTCCAGGACTGTCACGTGGGTCTTTATATCATTAAATTACCTACATCTTCTTCCTATTCTCTCACCATAATCCTTTCATTTTATTACTTTTCCGTACTTGTTGTTCCTGTATTTTTTCGCATCATTCGTTGCGAAAAATATATTTCTTTCCCATCATCGTTTTTTCTTTCTCATACTGACTAGTAACCTTATTGCATCAGATGTCAGTCGCGCAGATAGCTGTGAATGTACGGTTCTCGCCAGACATACGTCTGCAGTTTCCCCGGGTCAGAGCGCGGCCCGACCAGATTTCTGGGCCTGGGGTGTGAGAAATTCGTTTCGCTGGACATAGAGCAGACTTTTGGTCTACCATTTTTCACCTGTCACTAGCTTAAGGTGTCAAACCCGGCATCTGTACGACGCAGTTGTAGACGGTTGTCTGAGATTTGCAACTGTCACGCGCATTTCTCGGTCACTGGTGGCAGTTACGTCACGCGTTAAGCTGACGTAAATGTTGGGAGTAGGGGAGATAATTTCGCTTGGCGAAATAAGTTTGGGCCCTTTGTCTGATTTTAAGATATTGGCCCGAGTTTGAAACTTTAATTTCATTCTCGCTCCTATATTCGCAGTAGACAGGTTGTTCGAAACAGAATAGCTGTTAGCGAAGTTTCTCAGTTTGTTTCGGCAATTTGTCGAACTTCTAGACTTCCTTAAATATTCAGCATATAATTCTTAAGTAGCAAGAACTACAGAACCATTAGCCTTATTAGTCATCCAAGTAAGGTGATGTTAAGGATACTTTTGAACAGAATAAAACAGAAATCAGAAGAAATCTTGTCAGAGGAACAGGCTGGCTTTAGACCAAAAAGAAGTACCTCAGAACAAATCTTCAATATTAGATTACTTATCGAAAAACATCTCCAACATCAACACGATTTATACCATAACTTCATCGATTTCACAAAAGCCTTCGATCGAGTCTGGCATGAAGGCTTATGGCAAGTAATGAGAAAATTCAATTTTGATACCAACATCATAGATATCATTGAAGCACTATACAAGGACGCAAGCAGTGCTGTTTTTGCAAGCAACGACATTGGAGAATTTTTCAAAACAACTGTAGGAGTTCGGCAGGGATGTATCCTGTCCCCAGTGCTCTTTAATATTTATCTAGAACATATTATGCAAGAGGCTCTCTACGATTATAAATCAACCATATCGATTGGAGGCCGACCTCTGTGCAACCTACGTTTTGCTGATGATATTGATCTGATAGCTGGATCAGAATCAGAACTTCAAGACCTTACCTCTAGACTGGAGAATGTAACAAGAACGTATGGGATGGAAATTAATATAGAAAAAAGCAAGATATTGGTGAATAGCCATAAGAAACATGTTCCGACCAACATTACGTTAAATGGGCAAACGTTAGAAGAAGTTAACACCTTTAAATATCTCGGGTCCACTATATGCAGTGATGGAAGATCAATTAAAGAAATCAAGACAAGACTTGAGATGGCCTCAGCTGCCATGACAAGGTTGAATGTGATCTGGAAAAAGTAACATCAGTTTTCCTGTGAAGATCAAATTATACAAATCACTTGTATTATCTATTCTCTTGTATGGGTGTGAGAGCTGGACACTCACTGCAGATACGGAGCGAAGGATTCAGGCTTTCGAGCATAAATGTTATAGAAGAATTTTGCGCATTTGCTATAAAGAGCACAAAACAAATGTCTATGTTAGAGAGAAGGTAAACACCTATGCAGGCCACCAAGAACCACTTTTGTCAACAGTGAAACGTCGAAAGCTTGCCTGGTTTGGGCATGTAACTCGTCATGACTCCCTTTCGAAAACGATCCTTCAGGGAACAGTCGAAGGTAAACGGAGAAGAGGAAGGCAGAGAAAATCCTGGGCTGATAACATCAAAGAATGGGCAGGACACGGTTTTTCCACACTTGTACGCATTGCTGAGGATAGAGAGCAGTGGAGGACCCTGTCTGCTGATGCTTCCACCATGGCACCCCTACGACCCATGACGGGTTACGGGCTGAGATGAGATGAGATGAATTCTTAAGTTGTGCGACTACCTGTAGTTCTGTGTGAGGTAATATATATTATATCTAGTATTTTGTGAAATGATAAAGTGTTAAGTCGCTTATTTCATATTTCACTAGTTAGATTTTGCGCAGAGTGCCAAATTTATATAGTCTGTATGATTTTCTAGTGACGTGTTTCAGTGGATAGCAGAATAAATTATATCTTAGCTTACTAAACAATAAGGTAGCTATAATGTAGTTAATTTTACTGCTAAGAAATCAGACGAGATCATATTTTTCTAAACTAACTTACAAATGCTAGAAACCTCATGAGATGTTGACGGAACACGCACGTGTTCCTAAATTCATGGGGATTGATGATTTTTTTTTAAGATATAACTTACTTTACGGGAAATTTAAATGATAAGTCAAGCAGTACACTTGCGGTTTAATAATGTAAGTTATAGTGGGTACATATTGTAAAATTATTTGATATGTGTTCTTTTCTTTTATATAGTGAAACGGTGGTACCCAACTTTACCAGCGTTCTAGTACGTGAACTTTATTTGGGAAGAAACAAATCACTTTCATTACCTGAACTGTAACAGTTAAATGAAGTAAGAGGCCTTCGCGCCAGAATTAATTCTTCCAGAATAACTCTTCAGTACAATTCAGCCCGTTGTGGCAAGCAAAGATCAGAAACATTCCGACAGAGTTTTGACTAGTACTGTGGCGACCAAATATAGTAACTTCCTGAAAGTAGACACCGATCTGACATTCCTTAAATTCTAGAAACCAAAGCTAATGACATTGTGCTCTGCTAACTTTCGTGCCTGGACAATATTTTATGTGACTTAATCAGACATTCGAAAAATTAGAACACCCAAGGAATCGTTCCCTGAGAGTTTAGTACGTCTTTTGGAACTGGGGATTTTTTGGTCAAGGACTGCATTTTCGGGTCTGTGTGAAGGTCCTAGAATTGAGTATGTTCCCAGAGGCAGCGAGCAAAGTTGTGAGTATAACTGCATGGCCATGGCTGAATGAATGAGTGTACGCAGATCAGAGTGTTATTTTACAGTTATAGATTGTCACCCATTTACTGTCTTAATTCTTTTTGTTTAACCTGCAGAATTTGTTACTATTTGCTAGAGTTTCTTTACTTCTTAGGCTAAATCAGATTATTCAACTCTGTGCATACATTTACGAGAAAAGAAGAAAAACTCTTAGCCTAAACCCTACGTATCTATAACTCTTTGGGCCATCATCTGTTCTCTTAACGGGGCTGTGGGCTAAACCTAGAGCTAAGATCATAACGGGGATATCATCCTTGTAGCATTTTTTTCTTAAATTTTATGACTATTTGTATATGTTTTTTTTTCCTTGATGTATTTTTGGTGTTGTGAGAAGATTTTTTTTTGATGATAATAATAAAAATCTCTCTCTTGAACTAAATCAGTGCGTTGGTCAGCTCGTTCAAATAGATAGAGATATATTAATATATAAATATCTGTGTGTAGACTGTCTGACGCCTTTAAAAGCGGTCGTAGAAGATAGGTGAGAGAGAGAAGATTATCTCGATTCTCAAAGACAGCTTCTTTATCACATTCTATCATCTCACGTGTGGGAAATTCTATTGTGGTTTTTTTTTTCCACCAGCTCTCACTGTGACTATCACTCATTCCAACCTATTCTGAAGGGACCAACCCTAGTCTTAATACTCCTATCTAAAATCTACGACAAGGACCTGTTCTCCCAGCTTAATCTGATGTCTTCTTTCTTCTCGTAATATCACCATGGATTTTGTTTTAGAGCTGCTTATGACCATCCCTCTCTTCTCCAGCTCTTCCTTCCAGACTTGCAGGTTGGATTGGAGATGTGCCTCTTCAAAACAATAACTGATAACTTATCAGCGGTTCAATATAAACGACTATCTTATCTCATCTCCTCGTAGACTGGGATGACCGGGTAACAAACCAGCGACCTATCTGCAAGGTGTGTCACAAATGTGATATTTATCAACTACAGTGTGATTTGATAAAATCACATATCTGCTGCTTAGCAGACAAATAAAGAAAGAAAGAAAGAAAGAAAGAAAAGTGCGATAATTGACAGCACATAATAAAAATCAGCACCACAAATGTACCGATACTGCCGGACAGAACCAAAGACCGATAGAGGTCGTCCATTTCGCCCCAACATTTATTCTTGTGCATAGTCATTGACTACTGACTTCGAAAAAATAAATGCCAAGCAAATTGAGAAACTGTCACGGAAAAAATTATGAAATTATATATATATATATATATATATATATATATATATATATATATATATATATATATATATATATATATATATATATATATATATTATATATAATATATATATATATATATATATATATATATATATATATATATATATATATATACTGTTCAAAAAAAGAAACGCAACATTTTTGGTGTTACTTTTATAAAAGATATTCGCTGATTGGACATCAGTCAACCTATAGACTGTGTCCACCTGGTCATTAACTTCTCGTGCTTACCTGAATTGTACTCACCTCATTATTCGTGAGGTCATGAAATAGGTCAAGGTCAAAACAACATTTTTGACAATAACTCCTGACCGTTTGATTTCAAATTCGACAAGCTGCTGACATTGACTGGACTGTGGAGGACGCAGATACAAGTCGATTCCTGAGGTGACGCTGCCATATGAAGCGGTATTCGGCAGGAGTTGTGACTCTGGGTCTTCCACTGTGCAGCCGGTCTGCCACTGAGCCAGTTTGTTGAAAATGCCTCCAAAGGCGACTAATGGTGCTTCTAACCACATTAAATTGTCTGGCCACTACACTTTGTGACTGTCCAGTCTGTAAACGTCCAATGATGATGAGTCGTTGTTCTGTAGTGAGATGAGCCATACTTGCGCATTGAATTTTCAACTGAATTTATTCGTTAGCGTCAATCTTTTATAAGCATTCAATAACATGGTCAGAGAGTTTTGTGTTCAGTAAGTTTCACGGGATTCTCATGAACCTGTCACGAGTTATTGTCAAAAATTTTGTTTTGACCTTGACCTCTTTCATGACCTCACAAATCATGAGGTGAGTACAATTCAGGTAACCACGAGAAGTTAATGACCAGATGGACACAGTCGATAGGTTGACTGATGTCCAATCATCGAATATCTTTTATAACAGTAACACCAAAAATGTTGCGTTTCTTTTTTTGAACAGTATATATATATATATGACTGCTTCTTTCTATCTAGCAAGTTAGTTACTAGCCGTCCGCTACAGGTGTTTATTCTTGTAGAGTTACGCCAGGTTCGTTCTTCTCTCGTTAGTTGTTATAAGGTGCTATAGTGGAGTACTCACAAACAGTGTTGTAACTTTGAAATTCTATTCGACAAATCTGCATAACCCAATCGAGTCATATAACATGGTTTATTTACTGAATACATGATAAATAAAATGCAGCTGGAATCAAATCAGTTTCTTTCATTTGTGAAGGTAGTTTTTTTTTTTTGCATGTATCTGTGTCTTCCTTAACTCTCTTCGTAAATCGTGTGAGACACAATAAAATCCCGTGTGGTTCACGACCTAGGGTACTTTGACCTTCGCTTCCACAACTTTTCAGTAAAAGTAATTCCGTCTTTTACATTCCATACTTAAATGTGATATCTTCTTCTGTTTCTGAGCCTTCAAGTGATCTCTAGCTGTTTCTCGGTTTTCTTCCCCTAATAAAATCAAATCTAGCTGGGCACGGAAAGTAATCGAGACGTACTTACTTGGGTTACTACCATACACAGTCCTGGCTCCTAGTTCAGAAAATATAGCGACTGCTTATATTCTGTTGTGAAAGTGATAGCATTAAACTTAAAACACAACCTACTTCATTCTGAAAAACTTCAAGAATTACAACTTAGAAATACTTTTGTGGTTCTGCGTAAAATGAGACTGCTCAAACATGGCTTCTCAACAACTCACAAGTGCAAAAACATAACCTTCCCCGATGTCTGCTATCTGGAACTCTCCTTAAGATTTTTAACCTTAGTTAGCTCGACGGTGTTGTGAGTTCTTATCACCGTCGGTGATTTTGATTGGTGCTACTAAAAATGTATGCACTTATTTCATTGGCACGGATAATGCTGGGGTAATAGGACTCACTGTCACATGAGATCCATCTTTGTTTCATAGATCTAGAAAAGGCGTTTGACAGGGTCCCCTGGAGCAAACTTTGGGACTGTTTGGCAAGGAAGAATATTCCAGCACCTCAGACTCATGCTATACAGAGCTTCTACAAATCTTGCAGAAATTATGTGCGGAAGGCAAACCACAAGTCAGAAGAGTTCAGGACCACCACTGGTGTAAGACAAGGTGATAGCCTGTCACCTTATCTTTTCATACTACTCATGGATGATGTCATCAAGGCATGTAAGGAAAGGACAGGAAAGTATTCAGTGGGGTACTGGAAGATAGGTCTGTATTTCAGAGTTGGCATTTCTGATGATGTTGCCCTTATTGCCAAATCAGAGGCACAACTCCAATCCAACCTGCAAGTCTGGAAGGCAGAGCTGGAGAAGAGAGGGATGGTCATAAGCAGCTCTAAAACAAAATCCATGGTGATATCACGAAAAGAAAGAAGGCATCAGATTAAGCTGGGAGGACAGGTCCTGGAGCAGGTCGACCACTTTAAATATCTCGGAGCTATTATAGACCGAAAGGGAGGCACCAAAGAAGAGTTTGCCACTCGAAAATCAGCAGCTAAGAGACTTTTTCAGGCCATAAATCGAGGATTCCTCAGCAAGAGAGAGGTTGGTAAGAAAACAAAGATGGCTGTATACCGCTCCACCTATCTTGACATATGGATGTGAGTCATGGGCAATGACTACAACCCACAAAAGCCAGATCCAAACTTCAGAAATGAGGTATCTGAGGAAGGTGGTTGAAGTAACAAGAAGAGACATGGTCCGCAACCAGACGATATGTCAAGGCCTAGAATCCCATCCCCTGCAGACCCAAGTAGAACAGTCCCAACTAAGATGGTATGGCCATGTCTGCAGAATGTGAGAAGATCGGCTACCACGACAAGCATGGGAAACTAAGAGCCAGGGATCCAGATCTCCAGGACGAACCAAAGTCCGCTGGGGGACAACATTAGACAATCTTTGAAGGACCAAGAACTAAAACCAAGCCAGGAGGAAGACAGTCGATATAACAGTCTGGCGCTCTCTCTTACAAACCTCTACACCTCACGGTAGAAGGGGAACGACTAAGTAGTAGTAGTGGTCCCTGATATTTTTAAAGGCCAAATATGAGGTGTCCCGTATTGGGGAGCTGGGAAATCTGATCGTCTTACTACCTTTACCTTCTTTGTAACTTAATTTAAAGATTCAAATAATTTGTGACGTCATCTGCTCGAAATAATACATGAACCTTCTCACTGACCAGAACATACTCAATGAGGCATGGACAGGTGAGACGAGAGAGCAATTGAAAGCGATACAGTATCACCAGCGCACGACAGTGGCTCTAGACATTCGATATGGGGAAATTAAATCATCGCCGCAAATTTATTGTTGAAAATTTACTTACTTTGTCCTTCATCTTCTGCCGGGAGGTGTAGAGGTTTGGACAAGAGAGCGCCATACAATCTTATCGGCCTGGTTCCAATCTAGTCCTTGATCCTTCAGAGAATGTCTAAAATTGTCCTCCTAGCACAGTCTGGGTTAAGGTCTAGATCCCTGGCTCTTAGTTTCCCATACTTGTCGCGGTAGCCGATCTTTTCCTATTCTGCAGACATGGATAAACCACCGGAGTTAAGACTATTCTACTTGGGCCTGCAGTGGTTGGACTGTGAGGCCTTGCCGTATCATCTGGTTGTGAACCATGTCTCTTCTTATTACTTCAACCACCTTCTTCACATACCTCGTTTCTGAGGTTAAGAGCTGGCTTTTGTGAGTTGTACTTGTAGGCAATGCCCGCGATTCACATCCATACGTCAAGAAACCAGATTACAAGAAATACAAGAGAGAAAACCAGATTAATCTTAAAGGCAACGAACTGGCACAGACTACGGAACAATGAATATTACAGTGACACGTTGCTGTATAGTAGAGTCCCAAAAACTGAAAGAGCTAAAGGGCGTGTAGGCTGTATTGTGGCTAGAAACAAAAACGTTAGCATCAAGGGATGGAACTTTGTCTTGGAGCACATTATGGTGCTAAAGCTAACAGAGGGAGAAATCATAGTCAACCTTGTCATTTTTTGAAACTCCAGTTTAAAGTGGCTTTTAGTCATAGTTGGTATGTTACCCCAAGTTACTGTTTAAAAACGAACATTGTACTATAATTACAGCAGAAGATATGAGAGTCTGAAAAACTGCAAAAAGTAATTTCTAATTTTAATATATCATCTTTGTTACGCAATGACATTAACAACATGGATAACTTGTGACACAGTTTAAACGTTAATATAAAATAGATATGTTATTAAAAAGTGCACATTTTTCAGATTTGTTAGCAGCATGCTTCAAAATGGAATTATCAAAACATAAAATACTACTTACTTACTTACTTAGTCGTTCCCCTTCTACCGTGAGGTGTAGAGGTTAAAAAATAACAAGTAATTAATCATGGTTAAATTTCTATTACTGTACTTGTACTGTACAGAGCACATGAGCATAAACTGATACTGGACATTTTTAAGAAAATAACACTGTTGATGCTGTACATTGTAAACAAAAATGTGGAAATATTGTGTTAGTACAATATAATGTTGTAATATGTATCTGAGATATGACTATTAACATTGACAATATTAGACACGTACAACTGGATCAGACCTATTGTTTGGCTCTGAGATATGGAGAGCAACAAAAAAACAACAACCAAACAGCTACAGGCTTATAAAAGGGTGCTTGACTGAAATGGTATGACAAAGTCACAAATGTGGAATTGATGACAAGAACCAGACAAGTGCCAGTGGGACAAGAGTTGAGAAGAAGACGCTGGCGATGGATAGGAAACACATTGAGGAAACCTGTTGATAGCATTACAAGGCAGTCCTTGTTCTGGAATCCACAGGGAAAGAGAGGCAGAGGTAGACCAAAAACACATGGAGAAGAGAACTGGATACAGAGGTGAAAATGATGAGGACAACATGGAAAGAACTTGAGTGGATGGCACAGGACAGGAAGACTTGGCATGTGTTTGTTAATGGCCTATGCTACTCGGAGAGCTAAAGGGTAGTGATTGATTGAATGAAATAAACTACAGCAAGCAAAACTACAACTAAAATGGGCAGGCAATACGAGAAGAAGAAATTGCAACGTACTTAGGTATCACACTAGACAGTCATGTAACATGGAAAACACAGATAACAAAAACACAGCTAAGGGCAAAACTGTGCATGTATAGCAGTGAATTCCTTTCCAGACTTTGTTCAACTATTTTCTCAATGTGGCTGTCTGGTCTGTACAGAATCTGTGTTGTCAACAACTTGCATGTTCATCTCTCGGTTGTTTGTTTATGGCATCTTTTAATCTCTCAAGGATTGTTATTGTTGATCAGAATCAACGTCATTGCACTCAGGGCAAACCCACAGGTCCTCAGTCTCCCTCAGCAAATGTCGAAGTGTATGAATGCTAATTGTTCCTGTTGTGCTTTTTGTTTACACACCAGATGCCCCACCCCCTCATACATTAATCCCTACTGGTCTTACGTTCAATGCCAAATTCTAGCAATCTTAACCTTGATGATTCATCAATTAAAGTGTCATTCTCTAACAGTCGATCATTCCTTGACCTCAGTTTCTTAACCCATATCCATATCCAAGACACCGTCAATGGGTGCTCTAGAAGCTAAGTCGGTCAGTTCTTTCACTGCTGTCTACCCCTGCATGACTAAGACAGTAAATCCACGCCAATTTCTAAAGATTTGAGGTTTCTATGGTTTTCCAATCATGCCAAAGCCATCCATTTTGAACCTTCCAAAGCACGAATTGTGAGTATCTCTAAAGGATAATTCTGTTTAATACTTTTCCTGGCACTGATAGTAACATTATTCCTCTATAATTTGTGCACTGTTGTAAATTTCCCTTCTTAGGCAACTTGACCAGATAACCGTCCTTCCATTCTGCTCAATAGTTTCCACCAAGTCTTAAATTAGGCAGATAACTTGGACTGGAGTATGAAATTAACAATCTTAGCAGAATTTGCATTTTAATGCAAGTCTTGACAGAAAAAGTGCAATAATTATTTGTTATTATATATATTTTTCTTATATTTATCATTATTAATATCTTAATTTGTATTTTATTTTATCTGCACAAACTACAGTCTCAAGCAGCCTCTGACAACCAAGTCCAGCTCCCGGCCTTCACGTGTAGCTCAATTTGAACCCGGCGGAACTGTTTCCACTGATTAGAGAAGGGGCAAAGGCAAGCAATTGGCACCTTAAAACCAGCAGCTTAGGAAAGATAGGGCTCATTCCTTGATTGGTAGCTTATCTAAGAGAAGGAACTCTGAATTCAAACCACCGCTGCCTTGCGGAAATATCCATTTATGGAATAGACTTCGGGAGTAAACCCTGAGGATAAATCCGTAGTCGGAGTCCCTAAGGTATCCTAATGTTGATTCGACATTATTCTGGCAACTCCGGTGACATGGCTGGTACCAAACTGTATCGGCTACTGCCGTTCCTTTGGATCTACCAGCCGTGTGGAGAGGGGGAACATGCTGCATGGGCAACAGCTTGATCTCCATATAACTGTGCCCAAGCTCGCGCCCTGGAGAGGACACTCCAGCTTCAACCTACAGGTGTCGGCAAAACACGGGAAGTAGCAGTTACCGGTTATAAGCATTTTGCCCAATTGGCATAGGGCATGGCGCCAGGGGCTACTTCCAACAGTGGGAGAGGTTCTAGGATCTCACTGGACAGCTACCGCCCGCTTCAAGCTGGGCAGCCCCCAGCCAATAAGATGTTGTCCCGCCACTGTCTGCTTTCCCCATTGGGTGCATGGGGATTAGGGTCAAACCCGAAATGTGGACAGAAAATTTTGCACCAAGCAATTATCGTAATAATAGAAATAAGCAAACTCTCAGATTGGGATGCTGGAACATCCGGACGATGTTTACTGGACTATCCGAAAACCTACAGGATGTAAACGATGTAAGGAAGACAGCCATAATTAATGATGAGCTTAAACGACTTCAGGTGAATATAGGAAACACGCCTGACGAGCTCTGGAACGGTGAGCGAGAAGGACTACACATTTTATTGGCAAGGGAAAGATCTTAATAAAACTAGAGAACACGGAGTAGGTTTTGCAGTCAAAAAATCGCTAAATAAATGGTTGAACCAGGCGAGAATGGATCAGAACGCCTGTTAATGCTTCGCCTGCAAACTAGCACAGGTCCCATCACCCTTGTCAGTGTGTATGCTCCTACTCTGTACTCTGCCTCAGAAGCTAAAGATGAGTTCTATGAGAATCTAGCAGCAGTCATCAAAAGCATACCTAGGCAAGAACAGCTTGTTCTCCTTGGTGACTTTAACGCTAGAGTGGGTGCCGATAATGTTTCATGGCCTTCATGTCTGGGCAGGTTTGGTATTGGCAAGATGAATGAAAATGGACAACGGCTCTTAGAGTTGTGTGTCCACCATGACCTCTGCATGACCAACACCAACTTTCAGACAAAACCCCACCATAAGGTGTCATGGAGACACCCACGATCCAAGCCCTGGCACCAACTGGACCTCATACCTGTCAACCTCCTGAGACAAAAATCTGTATGCCGGACCAAAAAATCCTTACAAACACCCAAAAATCCTTACGCAAAAAGTATATTAATAAATTATACACAATACAGTTTTAAAATGAGAAATAACATATACAAATCTATTAGCATTTGAATTATTGTGATATATAAAACATGTTAATAGTCTCTTGCTGTTCTTGACATATAAAAAACTTAGTGATCATGAGGTACACTATTCTTTCCATGTACAGTGTTTTGTATTATAATCAACACATGCACTTTTAGCACTTTGTATTTGTGGGCTTAAAGTCTGTACAGCATGTATCAATGTTAATCTTACACTGTCAAATAGAAGTGAGTGTGTCTGCATTCATGGACCTCTTGCAGTCTGGATTTTTTTCATCATTCAAAATGATCTTTCGCAGTCAGCTTTTGTTTCTTTGAATTAGGCTCAGCCGTCATTCAGTGGATGAAATATTTCAACTAATAATCTTTGTAGACGAAGAGAATGATTAAAAAATACAACGAACAAAGCAAACGGCTAACAGCAAAAAAAAAAAAAAAATAAACATAATTATGAACAGAATATCAAATCTAGGAAGACAAAACGTACCACCAAAAATTTACAAAATTATTATTTACGAGTTGGTAGCTTAAAGTGATAACAGATTGCCACTTTATTAAAAAATAAAGCAGCTAATCTCGAGCGCTGGAATAAAGTAGGCCTACTCAACGCAAAGAAACTTTTGTTCTAGTTATGTAGGGCCTACAAAGAATATTATGACAATTTATCGGAAATATATTGAGGGGCAAGATGTAGGCCTAACTGGAAAGATTAAGGCCGCAATTAAATTGCAACAAAGCAAAACAACAGCAATATTTAACCAAGTTATAAGTACTTAGCTCTTTTAAACAAAATGGTGTCGTTGATAACATGTAACTTTAAAAATGCGTGATGTCACGCCGAAAACCAAAAGCGTTTGAGGCCGAATTCAAAGTGTTTGCCAAATTCTTGGGTATAAAAGGATTGGCAATCCTCTGAATACCAGTCCCAAATGACTCAATACGGTTTGTGTTAGAAAATATCCCTTACATGGCCTCATTTGGTAATGCCGGTTCAGGGGCGACATTAAATGGGGAACAAAAATCTAAAACTACATTTTAATACTCAACAACGTTGGTCGACTAAACCATGGCATCTATGATCATATGGTTGTTGTTCATGCTAATAATTTCGTTGACCCTGTACACAGTGAAATTCACACCCAAACTATTGAAGGTGTATGGATGCAAGTGAAGAGGAAACAACGTCACCAAGGCGGCACTAGTCGTGGAAAGTTTCATTCTTATTTAGCTGAGTTTAAGTGGCGCTATAGTCACAAACTTTTGTGCGAAAATTTCAACATATAACCTTCTAACATTATTAATACGTATTGACTTCACTTCACTTCACCGGGCGCCAAAAGTTCATTTTTGGCAATTTCTGTGTTTTAAGAGTAGTTTCCCATTCATTTCTACTCATATATTTTTTATTATATGTCAAAATGAGGCCCTGTAAGGGATATTTTCTAACACAAACCGTATTGAGTCATTTGGGACCAGTATTCAGAGGAGTGCCAAAAGATTTGATTGGTTGCTGGGAGAGACCTCAGTTTAAAAACGAATGCCAAGATTTCATGAATTAAAAATTTTAAAAAATTGGTTACAAAAAAAAACCTGGGCTAGAAAATATTTTCTGATTTAAAAAACTTGGGTTGGAAACTATTTTTAGAATTAAAAAAAAAAAAAATTCTTTGGGAAAAAAAATTATTTGGGGGGGGGGGGGAGAGAAAAATCCGTACACCGAGTCTGTACGGCCGTACACTGCTAAAAGTATCAAAAATCCGTAAGAAAAATTCGTACAGGCTGACAGGTATGGGACCTGATTCTCACCAGAAGGCCACTTCTCAGGTCTGTGCTCTCCACGAGCTCGTACCATAGTGCAGACTGTGATACAGATCACTCCTTGGTTTGCTGCAAAATCAGAGCACAGCCAAGAAAACTATTGTGTCAGACATGAAGGGAAACCATGCATTGATACCAGCAAGATGTCAGACCCTGTCATGATCAATCAATTTACTGCGACCTTCAAGAAAGTGCTCAGTAGCCCTCAGCATGGTGATACTATTACAGAGAACAGGGAGCATCTACGGAACACCATTCAAAGTACTGCCCTTGCCACCTTTGGTAAGAAAACGGCAAAGTCAAATGACTGGTTTGATGCTTCATCAGATGTGATGGCACCTATCATTGAAGCTAAGCACAGTGCTACAAATGAATACAAACTTTCACCGAGTGCCAGAACCCTACAGATCCTGAAGGCTACGAGAAGCAAAGTTCAACAAACTGCTCAACGCTGTGCAAATGACTATTGGCTCCAGCTCAGTGAGAGCATCCGGATCACAGCGCAAACAGGCAACATTAGACAAATGTATGATGGTATAAAGAAAGCACTTGGCCCCCAAAAAAGTAAGACGGCACCGCTAAAAACCATCAGCGGAGAGAAGCTAACCGATAAGGGTAAGCAGATGGAGAGGTGGGTCGAGCACTACTCTGAGCTTTACGCTAGAGAAAATACCGTTACGCCTGCAGCCCTTGATGCTGTCAAATGTCTGCCAACTATGGAGGAGCTGGATGCTGAACAAACATTAGAGAAACTCAGCAAGGACATTGATAGCTTGGCCTCTGGCAAAGCACCAGGCAGTGATGGGATTCCTCCTGATTTAATCAAATGCTGGAAGAGCTCGCTATTTCATCCCCTGCATAGGATGCTGTGCCAGTGCTGGGAAGAGACAACTATTCCTCAAGACATGCGAGATGCCAAGATTGTAACACTGTATAAAAATAAAGGAGACAGAAGTGATTGCAATAACTACAGAGGCATCTCTCTTCTTAGTATTGTTGGTAAGGTTTTTGCCAAAGTCGTCTTAATGCGACCACACAAGTTAGCTGAGCGCATATATCCAGAGGCACAATGTGGATTCCAAGCTGGCAGATCAACAACAGACATGATCTCTCTCCGCCAGCATCAGGAAAAATCAAGACAGCAGAAAAGGCCTTTATATATCGCCTTTATAGACCTCACAAAAGCATTCGACCTGGTTAGTAGGGATGGACTCTTCAAAATCCTACTGAAAATAGGCTGCCCTGCTAAAATGCAGTAAATGATAAAGTCATTCCATGACGACATGAAGGGAACAGTCCAATATGCTGGAAGCACGTCACAACCCTTTGACATATGAAGTGGCATTAAACAAGGCTGCGTTCTGGCTCCAACCCTCGTCGGGAACTTCTTTGCCTTACTCTTGAAACATGCATTCAGAGATGCAGCTGAAGGAATATGCCTTCACACTAGGTTAGAGGCAGTCTGTTTAATCTTTCAAGGCTGAAGGCAAAAACAAAAATCAGAAGGGTTACTATAAGAGACTTGTTGTTCGCTGATGATGCTGCAGTCATCACTCAAAGCTAACAGGACCTTCAGAGCTTGATGAATCGCTTCACAAAAGCATGCAAGGACTTTGGCCTCACAATAAGTCTAAAGAAAACGAATGTGCTGAGTCAGAATGTATGTGCTGCACCAGTTATCACTATCGATAACTATGAATTCACATACCTAGGGTCTACCATCAATGACAAACTCTCACTGGGTACAGAAATTGACAGCTGCATTGGCAAAGCTGCAGCTACCTTTGCCCGCCTCACATCGCGTGTTTGGGGAAACTCCAAACTCACAATGAAGACCAAAGCTGCAGTATATAACGCCTGCATCACCAGCACACTCCTATATAGCAGCAAGACCTGGACGACCTATGCTAAGCAAGAAAGAAGGCTCAATACCTTCCATTTACGGTGTCTACGCCACATCCTCGGCATCTCGTGGAAAGATAAAGTGACAAATGTCAAGGTGTTGTCATGTGCTGGCCTTCAAAGTATGTATACACTGCATAGACATTGCAGACTTCGCTGGCTTGGCTATGTTTGCCGCATGGAAGATGGTCACATCCTAATAGATATCTTCTACGGACAATTAGCAGATGGCAAGAGAACAGTTGGGCGACCACAGCTGAGGTTCAAAGATGTGTGCAAGAGAGATATGAGGGCATTGGACATGGATCCAGCAACATGGGAGGATGAAGCTGCCGATCGCATTAAGTGGCGATGCTATTTATGGCACCACCTCAGATTGGGCAAAGTGAGGCTCACACAACAAGCAGAGGAGGGGAGTAAACGTCGAAAGGAGCACCAGGGAAATAAACAGCTGAGGGCTGCCACCTCAGGGGCACATTCCAATAGTCAGTTATGACTGAAGGGGCTATTATTATTATGCTTGTATTTCTTCTCTCGCTGAGACTTTGTCTGATAGTTTGTATAATATCACCGTAGAGATATCAGTATCTGTTTTGATGGCGTCTGCTGGAGTGACATCTGGACCAACTGCGTTTCCATCTTTCAGAAGCTTTAAGGCTTTATTTATTTCTTCTATATTTGGTCATTCACAGCTGATTTGTAGCTCATCTTCTGCTGGCCAGATGCCTAGGGGATTTGTTGCTGTTGGTCTATTGAGAAGTTGTTGTGGTGCCCAGTTGGCAGGGAGGATAGTGAGATTTGTAGCTAAGCGTTCATGCCATTTGGAAGGTCCTGGGTTTGATTCTCCAGTAAGCCTCTCACTTCTGATATTTTTCTGTTGTTTGGTTTTTGACTTCTTTATTTCTCAAGAGCGCCTGAAACAGGCTTTTATGTATGTATCATTTATTTACTGTTTGCAGGTCTCGGGTTTCCCTCTTTATTTATTTACATGTTAGAAAATAAGTTGTAAGCAACTGGTTCCAAATTTTTTTCAGACAATGCCATTCAGTAGCTCACAGAACACTAGTACTCTTTGGAACACAGATTGAGAAATGCTGATGTCAAGAATTGTGGTAACATACCAATTGTTTTTTATTTACATTTCAAAAATCTCTTGTAATCTTTCATTAACATGGTCAGACTTCTTTGTTTGATAGTTCTGTGTTGGACTGAAGTTTTAATCATCTTATTTGGCTGGAGACACAAAAGATATATGAGTATATTCCTTCAGCTAACTTTAAACTTTCATCAAAAAGTCATAATCCATGAATAAAAAAAAAAAAACAATAACTTTTTCCCTTCCCATTCTAAATCTTTTAATGACTGTATCTGAGCTTTCATTCCATTCATAAATATTTCTAAACTATTACGTGTCTCTGACTCTAGACATTGCTAACAGGATGGTTATTGGTTCTAGAATTTGGGTTTCTCTAAATTCACTACCTGCATTGTAACTTTCAAACTTCTTTTTCCACAATTACTCCCAATTTTAAGCCATACTTTATCTTCTGGTATACAATTATTATGCCATGTTAATGATACTACTCTCTTGTAGTCACTGAGGAACCCACAAACAAACTTCATCAAACATTAATACTTACCAATGATGCCTCTAGCGTTTGTCCATGCTCTCCCACAAACAAACTACATAAAACATTAATACTTACCAATGATGTCTCTAGTGTTTGTCCATCCTCTCCCACAAACAAACTACATAAAACATTAATACTTACCAATGATGCCTCTAGTGTTTGTCCATGCTCTCCCACAAACAAACTACATAAAACATTAATACTTACCAATGATGCCTCTAGTGTTTGTCCATGCTCTCCCACAAACAAACTACATAAAACATTAATACTTACCAATGATGCCTGTAGTGTTTGTCCATCCTTTCTCCCACAAACAAACTACATAAAACATTAATACTTACCAATGATGCCTCCCACAAAGAAACTACATAGTGTTTGTCCATGCTCTTACAACAAACATTAATACTTACCAATGATGTCTCTAGTGTTTGTCCATGCTCTCCCACAAACTACATAAAACATTAATACTTACCAATGATGCCTCTAGTGTTTGTCCATGCTCTTCCACAAACAAACTACATAAAACATTAATACTTACCAATGATGCCTCTAGTGTTTGTCCATGCTCTCCCACAAACAAACTACATAAAACATTAATACTTACCAATGATGCCTCTAGTGTTTGTCCATGCTCTCCCACAAACAAACTACATAAAACATTAATACTTACCAATGATGCCTCTAGTGTTTGTCCATGCTCTCCCACAAACAAACTACATCAAACATTAATACTTACCAATGATGCCTCTAGTGTTTGTCCATGCTCTCCCACAAACAAACTACATAAAACATTAATACTTACCAATGATGCCTCTAGTGTTTGTCCATCCTCTCTCCCACAAACAAACTACATAAAACATTAATACTTACCAATGATGCCTCTAGTGTTTGTCCATGCTCTCCCACAAACAAACTACATAAAACATTAATACTTACCAATGATGCCTCTAGTGTTTGTCCATCCTCTCCCACAAACAAACTACATCAAACATTAATACTTACCAATGATGCCTCTAGTGTTTGTCCATCCTCTCTCCCACACTTTCATGTCCACATGCATCCATCCATCCATCCACATGTCCACATCCATCCATCCACATGTCCACATCCATCCATCCACATGTCCACATCCATCCATCCACATGTCCACATCCATCCATCCACATGTAATTCTTCTTGTCCAATTTCTTTCTTCCCCTTCATGCTTCTGTTTTTGTTATCCCTGACCTATTGACCTATAAAACTGACTAACCTACTTTAAGGCTGCTGGCTGCTAAGATGAAATTAAGTAAAGACAATCTTCAATGTCTTCTCAACATATAAAAACAAACAAAAAATTGTTTCGGCTGGACAGATTTTAAGATATTTAATTAGTAAATGTGTCACCCTTGGTAATATTTTCCTCTAATGATGATGACATTTTGTAACAGCTGCTACAAAAAACAAAATAATATAATAAAACAATGTAAACCCATATAAAGATAATATTTTGTCTGCAGTTAATTTATAGGAAATTATTTTAGTCCAACACTTATGAGGAATGCATTGAAAGTGGCTTAAATTTATAGCCAAAGTCAGCCGATATTTCCCACCAAATACATGATGCTGTGTTCACTGTGTAAAAAGATTTATTGCCTTCAGATCAAAAGAAAGTAATGGCTATCAAGAGTATGTCTTCAATCGTTGCTGATGTTTACGCGAATGCTAGGTTGAGTAGACGAAGGGTTAGCATCATACTTTTAGCCTGAACACAGCCACACAGTATCGTTCTTAGCTCGTACAACAGTGTTAATGATTAATCAATGAGTTGGTGAAGACTGGTCCACATTTAAATTTATTCACAGTAGCTCCAACAATAATTCAGCATAAATAACATTAGGTAGATTGCATTCATTAAGGTCTAGTGTCGGTCCATCGTGGTAAACAATGTAAGAGGCATACAATTCTGGCCGTACGAGACTAGCGTTCCGGTTAAAGCAAGCCATGAACGAAGTATGGCGGCAAATGTAAATATATGCTGATGATCGAAAATGTTTACCTCAAAATACAGTCACAATACTTCCCATGGAAGCTGTAACCCTTGACGGCCCATAAACACATCTTATACAATCGTGGCGACCAAATCTCATTACAAGCCACTGAGAAAATATATCGAATAACACATTCACCACGGGAACACAACCATGGCACGTCTCGTCAGGGCTGTTGACATTTTATCAAGCACGGAAACCTGACCGTTCGGCTGCGCATGAGCAGACGATACATACGTCACGTTATATATTTATAGCTAATGCAGACAGCTGTATTTCAGCAAGAGATTGACGTATGCCTGTGCGCAAAAGCCTTACACAACAGGCGTGCAACTAAAGTAGTGACTTTTTAGAAGGCACAAACAGCCTGAGTAATTGCTGCACCACAAACATTACACTTGTAAGGCTTCTCTCCTGCATATGTTATTTTATGGTTATTTAGGCTATGTCTCACAGTAAATGCTGCACCACAAACATCACACTTGTAAGGCTTCTTTCCTGCATGTGTTATTGATTATGGTTATTTAGGCTATGTCACAGTAAAATGCTGCACCACAAACATTCCACTAGTAAGGCTTCTTTCCTGCATGTGATATTTTATGGTTATTTAGGCTATGTCTCACAGTAAATGCTGCACCACAAACATCACACTTGTAAGGCTTCTCTCCTGCATGTGTTATTTTATGGTTATTTAGGCTATGTCTCACAGTAAATGCTGCACCACAAACATTACACTTGTAAGGCTTCTCTCCTGCAAGTATTATGTTATGGTTATTTAGGCTATGTCTCCCAATAAATGCTGCACTACAACCATTACCCTTGTGAGGCTTCTCATCTGCATGGGTTATTTTAAGGTTATTTAGGCTATGTCTCCCAGTAACTGCTGCACCACAAAATATTACACTTGTAAGGCTTCTCTCCTGCATGTGTTATTTTATGGTTATTTAGGCTATGTCTCACAGTAAATGCTGCACCAGAAACATTAACTGTGTAAATGCTCTTCATCTGTATTCTTTCATGTAATTTGTAGGCTGTCTTACTTACTTAGTCAATCCCTTCGACCATGGGGTGTAGAGGTTTGGAAGAGAGAGCCCCAAAACTATCCTATCGGCTGTCTTCCTCCTGGCCTGGTTCCTATTCTAATCCTTCAAAGATTGTCTAATGTTGTCCTCGCAGTAGATTTTGGGTCATCCTAGAAGTCTGGATCCCTGGCTCTTTGTTTCGCATACTTGTCGTGGTAGCTGATCTTCTCCCATTCTGCAGACATGGCCAAACCATCTTAGTTGGGACTGTTCTACTTGGGTCTGCAGGGGGTGGGATTTAAGGCCTTGACATATCGTCTGGTTTGCGGAACATGTCTCTTCTTGTTACTTCATCCACCTTCCTCAGATACCTCATTTCTGAGGTTTGGATCCGACTTTTGTGGGTTGTAGTCATTGCTCATGACTTGCATCCATATGTCAAGACTGGGACATAGGTGGAGAGGTATACAGCCATCTTCATTTTCTTACCAACCTCTCTCTTGCTGAGGAATCCTCGATTTATGGCCTGAAAAAGTCTCCCAGCTGCTGCTTTTCGAGTGGCCAACTCTTCTTTGATGCCTCCCTTTCGGTCTATAATAGCTCCGAGGTATTTAAAGTGGTCGACCTGCTCCAGGACCTGTTCTCCCAGCTTAATCTGATGTCTTCTTTCTTCTCGTGATATCACCATGGATTTTGTTTTAGCGCTGCTTATGACCATCCCTCTCTTCTCCAGCTCTCTCCTTCAAGATGTGCAGTTTGGATTTTGGAGGATGTTGCCTCTTTTTGGATAAGGAAATATTAGCAATCCGGGATGGACAACTATCACTCATCAAATATGCCCCGAAGATCTGAAATACCAGGGGGACCTGTCTATCTTACAGTAACCCCACTGGAATATCTTTCTTGTTTCTGGACTTCTGTTTTTGCTGCTGAGTTTTGTCCTTTTTAATTCTGTTATGAGTTGTATCACATATTCTCTTTATTTCTTAATTGTTCTGCTGTGTTTTTAGCTCCAAGTATTGTATCCATGCCATTTTCTTTTTTTTTTTTTCTTTCTCTTTGACTTGCTCTGTCCACCAAGGTGTCGTCTTTCTCTTGTTCCCAAGTCAGACTTCACCAATGCTTTCTGCACCAGCTGT